>QXJR01000012.1:0-485000 GCA_020975725.1 Picocystis sp. L7
CCTAAACCCTAAACCCTAACCCTAAACCCCAACACGCCAACCGTGTCCGCGCAAGGGATCGAACTTCCACCTTCTTTTCACAAGGTCGAAGCTCTCGTGTACACGTGGATGGAAGATAGGAATGGATCCGACTCCGACTCCGACACCTACTGCGTTTTCCACGACCTCGAGCTCTTGGGCATCCGATTGGAGTTGCTTGCCGAAATCGTGGACTTTGTGCGGGTTTACGCGAGCACGAACGGAAACGTAAAGGAAGCGTGTCGTGGTACGGATCACATCTTTGACTTGGACGATCTTCTACTCACGTTGGACGCGTGGAAACCCAAGCCAACGTACCCTTTGAACGAGTTCCGCTCGTGGTGCCTGGACCAACTTCCTTTGTTATGAGTGGAACCGTTTCGATTGTAACCTACCTATTCTTCTTCGTTCCATACGCGGCGCTAACAACCCCGTTTACGTAAAGCCAAACGACTCAATACAGAAAACGAACGAACCCACGCGGACGACCATCATGTCCACGCATGGCGAACAGACGTCTCGTTACCGGTCCGTCCACCTCGAAATCAAGGGATACTCGAAAGAACAAAAGGAGCACGCATTCACACTTTTGAAACGCGAACTCCCCGTTCGTTACCTGCGCGTGTTCGTGACGACGGGGTACGCAACCCCGGACGCTCGCGTTCCTCGTACCCTTCACCTGCTCGCCTATCACAAAGATACTCCCTATGGAAAGAACTCGTGGGCGCGAAAGCTGGGGTTCACGGATACCCTTTCCAAGAACGTGCGCGTCGTTCCCGTGCGGGACAGGTTCGACGATACGGCCCGTGCGTTGGGTTCGCACGCCCATCTCGTATTCGATAAGGAACGCGGCAACCCTCCTCACCAGGGCGTGTCCGATACCCTTTATAAACTGCGACAACGCGCCGCGAACATCGGCATGACGAACGCGTGGACGGCATCCGAACGCGCGCTCAAGGAACACCTCGAGTCGTTTCAAGATCGCATTCGGATCGCCCGCGCGCGGTTGGAACACGAGTTCCACCTCGCGGGCGAAACCCCGAACGAGGGAACGACGATCGCGCGCTCGGAGGACGTGCCGGTGGAAGAGCATTCGATCGAGTCCATGGAGGAACCATGGAACCCCATGTAATCGAACCAGGCGTTTCCGTCAAACATCGAAGCCATCCAACGAGTCCACGAATTCGGTTTCCGCTTTCTCATCGGATACTTCCCATGAGATTCGCGGCGTTTCTTTCGAACGAACCGTCGCGTCCGTCGGTACGGAAAGAGTGCGTGCATCCGTTTCGTGGAACGTCGACAATTCCGAAAGACCGATCTTTGGAAACGCGTCCGAAACGTCGCACAGACGTTCCATGTACTCGTGAAAGTAAACATCCACGTGTCGCTGAACTCGTTGTCTCCAATACGGATGCTCGCGAATACGAACCGGTCGCCAATTGTCGAGACGTCGAAACGCGCGACAGTGTTTGGGAAGGTCCGTGCACAACATGCGTCTCGGAACGATCGGATACATGCACCACGCGTTTGGATCGTCGGGTTTGGATCGATCGCTCGCGTAATTCGACCAATTCATGCCCGGCGACCAATCGGTTTCGATCCAATCAAACACGGCGTCCCACGTTCGACAGCCGATGTACGCGAGATCGGTTTTCGTACGCACGCGCGGATGAAACTTGACACTCGCTTTGATCAACCTTCGTTTGCACTCGGATCGCTTACGGGAGACCGTTTCCCATTCCTCCTTGGAATAGTGCGAATTCCGTTTCAGGTAATCCAAAAACGCGCGAAACTCCGGCTCTTCCGGATGCGTGGTGACGAACGCTTCGTCTTCGAGCGTCCGTACATATTCGTACACGTCTTTTGGATGATGAATGCACCGTTCTTCCGTGTCCAACGGCGAAAATCGATCCGGACGAAGATTCGTATAATGAAACGCGAGTCGAACCTGTAACGAATCTTCGAGATCGAAACGCGTTGGATGCACGCGGAACCCGATGTACCACGACCCGGACGTAGGTTTGGAACCCCGATCCGCGTCCGTCACCCAATCGTTCCATGCATCCGTCGACCCGATTTGCGATTCGAGGTACGCACGTACACCTTTCCACGAATCGCAACCCAGGTACGCGATCGGATCGAACGCACCACGCTCGGTGCGTGGACTCGCCTTTTTTTGAATCACGTATCGATGCACGTAGCGGAGGATCGTTCGCATGATCCTAGTTTCGAGACTCGTATCGTTTTCGATCCTTTCGCACTCGGGACACACCGGTCGTTCTTTTTGTTCCCGACCGCCCTTTTTGGACCGTTGGATCGGAAGCGTGAGGAATCGTTCGCATCGTCGACACCGGTGGAGCATGCACGCGGATTCGGACGCACCGATGTCGCGCACGGTGGCGATACCCATATCGAGATCGAACGCGCGTGCACGCCTGTTCTATACGATACGCCTTCCATTTTTGGTGTGTTGAAAAAAGGCATGCACGTTTTTTTCGTCGAATCGGGGGAAACACGGTTTCGATTCGAAAAGAAATCCGTTTTAAAATCGAAAAGAAATCCGTTTTAAAATCGAAAAGAAATCCGTTTTAAAATCGAAAAGAAATCCGTTTTAAAATCGAAAAGAAACCCATTTTAAAATCGAAAAGAAACCCATTTTAAAATCGAAAAGAAACCCATTTTAAAATCGAAAAGAAATCCATTTTAAAATCGAAAAGAAACCCATTTTAAAATCGAAAAGAAATCCGTTTTAAATTCGAGAAGAAATCCGTTTTAAAATCGAAGGCGCCACCGACGCGCAACGAAGTTGCGCCGGTGGCCACCCAGGTTGACGCGTGAATCGAAAAACGAGATAAAACGAAATCGAAAAGAAATCCGTTTTAAAATCGAAAAGAAATATGTTTTAAAATCGAAGGCGCCACCGACGCGCAACGAAGTTGCGCCGGTGGCCACCCGGGTTGACGCGTGAATCGAAAAACGAGATAAAACGAAATCGAAAAGAAATCCGTTTTAAAATCGAAGGCGCCACCGACGCGCAACGAAGTTGCGCCGGTGGCCACCCGAGTAAACGCGTGAATCGAAAAGAAACCCATTTTAAAATCGAAAAGAAACCCGTTTTAAATTCGAGAAGAAATTCGTTTTCCATTCGAAGGTGCCACCGGCGCAACTTCGTTGCGCGTCGGTGGCACCCCAGGTTGATGCGCAAATTCATTGCACCGATGGCTTTGCCAATGACGCGTGAACCGAAAAGAAATGCAAAGGAAAATCGAAAAAGAAATCCATTTTCAATTCGAAAAGAAATTCATTTAAAATTCGAAAAGAAATTCGTTTTAAAATTGAATAGGAAATGCAAAGGAAAATCGAAAAGAAATTCATTTAAAATTCGAGAAGAAATACACGATGCGCGAAAAAGTACGTACGAAATCGTAACAAATGGGACTGCGAATCGAGACGAGTGTCCGTGTCGAACCCGGGAAATCGCGGCGCTCCGTCGTAAGAAACCTCGTTTTTTTTAAGAGACGTGTTTGTGGTTGGAATGGTATGGATTACAAGCCGTGCGCGACGTTTACGCGCGCGGCAAAACGTGTCGTATCTTGGATTCGATGGACGACGCGGAATCCGACTCGTCGAATAAAACCAGACGAATGGGTGCGCGCGTGTTGGATTCGCGCGCCGCTTTCTTTGCCGCGTCCCTGTATTCGCAAACCAGCGCGCGCGTGGCGGACTCCGTGGTTTGCGCGGGCACGGCGACGACGATGGTCGACGCGCCTTGCACGTATCCCGCCCACAAACCGTCGCGACGCGCCGAGCCCGTGACGTCCCAGAGCTCGAGACGACCTTTCGACACGACTTGGAGACCTTGCATGGGGTGCGCGGCATTCAAAGGACTCCACGCGTGGTCCATGGCGCGGAAACACGCGCGGTTCCGTGCGGTCGAGTGCGGGCCCAAGACGACGACCTTGGCGGGCGGCGCGACGGCGACGAACGAGGACCCGGGGGCGGCGCGGACGTGGAGTCGGTGGGGGGCGAGCGTTTGAACCATGGTGTTTCGGTTCTTTCTACTCTAGGGTGGCCGATTCCTTACGTGACCGTGTCCGATTCGAATCGAAGCGCACGGTGCGTCTCTTTTGTATACGTACGTTATTACATGTAGACCGGCGCTCCTCCACCGCCTTTTCCTTTGAGCAGAACGACCAAGAGAATCACGACGAGCAACAATCCACCTCCGTACACGTACAAGGCGCCGTTTTGGAGATCGAAAAAGTCGTCGTCCTCGTAATCGAGGAAGTTCCAGTAAAAACGATCCATTATGCCGGGCGACGACGACCCTTCTTCTATGCCGGGCGACGACGATCCATCTTTGCCGGGAGACGACGACCCTTCTCGATCCAAATACACGTCAAACACGTCCACGTGAAACGCGATCGGGTCCGTGTTATCGGTAGAGATTTGCGCACCGAACCCGATGGCGTGATTTCCGGTGAAGCTCGAAACGGTCAAGGAATCCGAACGGTTTCGAAACTGTTCGTGTCGATGCATCAAAGACGCGCTCAACTCGGGCGTTTGGGTCGATCCTTCGTACGTTCCTTCGCGACGTTGTTGGTCCCTTCGTGCGCTACCGCGTCGTATCGCTTCCAACGGATCGTGATCGTCACCGTGCGGACGATCGTTGACCGCGAAAAACGAATAGTCTTGACTCGTGTTCGAGTCGCCGTCGTGAGACCACCGAATGACCGCGCGATCGTGGTCCGTGACGTCCACGTCGCGAAACCCCATCGTGACGTGTCCGGCTATACCTCCGCTCGGAATCTCGTGGGTTGGTCGCGTAAACGAAATGCGTATACGATCGTCTCGGAACTCGTAGTCTTGTCCCCGTTCTCCACGGGTCGTCTTCAGATCGAATCCCGGCTGGACGTTTCCGTCGCGAATCAAGTAGGTTCGGGTCATGGTACGAACGGAAGAAACGGAGGTATACTATACGAATACTAGAAAAAAACATCCGTATAGACACCGACCCGAGGTTCGTACGAACGCACACGATGGTTCGGTTCCGGGACGATACCGACGGTACGTACGAAAGGTTTCCTTCCAACCGATGCGCATACCTCTACCATCCATACATTTCGGACAAGGAAGAGGGAGACCGTTACTTCGTTCGCGCCGACAATCCAACGGACGATCAAGAGTTGGATTTGACCGCGAACCGCCGACTTTGGAAGATCGAGTCCCGTGACGGGTATCGTTTGCTCAAACACGTGGATACGGATAAGTACCTTCACATTCATCCGGTGAGCTACGAGGTCGGGGACCACAACGGTGGCTCGTGCGAACCCGATCGTCATTCTCGTCTACACGCTCATGGGAAAGAAAAGCGACGATACGTAACATCATTCCGGTTTGTATTTCCCGTTGGTCAATGCAAGAATCCGGTCATTTCGACTTGTCCAAGTTCGAGCCAAGATTGGCTCGTTTTGATTAAATTAACGTACCTTGTATAGATGTAAAGAGGAATGCAAACGATCATCAAACTCGTTCTGACCATCATCCTTCTTCTCGTGTTCCTTGGAGTGGGAGGGACCATGATCTACATTTTCCTCACCCGAAACAAGGACGAAGGTTCGCCCCCATCGGGAACTGGATCCCCTGTCGATACAATCGCACCACCCGTGGATTCGTCCACGTGTTCGGAATACGCCACGGAAGACTGTGAGTTCGTTCGTGCACTCTTGGCCGAGCGCGTGGGTTTCGGTCGACACACGGTGGGCGGTTTAGGAGGGCGAATCTACCACGTGACCACCTTGGTCGACGAAGGACCCGGAAGTTTGCGCCACGGGTTGCAACAGACCGAACCCCTTTGGATCGTGTTTGACGTAGAAGGAACGATCGACGTGAAAACGAGGATGACGTGTCGATCACACAAGACGGTGGATGGTCGAGGAGCTCGTGTCGTGATCGAAGGACGTGGGCTCCTTGCAAGATATGATCATTTTATCTTGAACGATCTCGAGTTTCGGAATTATATCGACGATGCTGTTTCGGCTCGAAACGGACAACATGGTTGGATCCATCGGTGCAAAATGGGCGATACGCTACATTTACACAAGGACGAGGCGGATGGTGTGGTGGACATTACGCATGGGTTTCGCGACATCACCGTTTCTTGGTGTTATTTTTACGACCATGCGAAAGGATTCCTTGTCAACGGAAATTTTACACAATCGAGTCCGAGCACAAACGTCACGTACCATCATAACTTCTTTCAAAAGATCAACACACGCATCCCAATGATACAAGGTGGAACCGAAACGGTTCAAGTACGTGTACACACGTTCAACAACTTTCGAAAAAATTGCAGCGGTTTGAGTGGTGCAGCGATCGATGTTCGGCCTCAAGATTCTGTTGTTTTGATCGAAAACGATCTATTCGAAAATTCGGGTAGCGTAGGTTCGAACTACTCGAATGAAAATCCTCAAAACATTGCGGACGGGTATGCATGGAAAATCCAAGGGTGTGAGCGACGAGGAGGATCGAGTTTTCCACGAGATAAAGACCCACAACGGGTGTTCACACCCGAATACAAGTATACATTGGAAAATGCGAACGATTTGGAGTATTTGGAACACGAAACCGGACCACGATGAGACGTTTGTAAGTGAGCTCATTTTGTAGAGAAATCTTTCCATACGTCTTCACACCACGCCATACTTTTGGTGAAAGAGGCATTTGAAAACGCACATCACGTGTGAGGGTGACGCAAACGGGTGTAAGCAGCATCGCCCTCGTATCCACGAACCCACCCTAGACCGTCTTCTTTCCACGTCTCGCACCAATCGGTTGCCGACGTGCACTTGTGGTACATTTCGTGGTTGCCCGTTTTCCATTCTCGCGGAACCTCTTCCGCCCAAATTTCGCAGTGATCGAAACAAAGGTATCCCACGGGCGGGCAGTGCATCGCAACGCACGGTGCTTGAATGGCAGCGCTCGATCTACGTTGACCGACCACCGTTTGAAAGGATCCGTTTCGAGTCCGTCGCATAGTTTGAAGGCGCAAATCGTCGATCTCGCGAACGAGCTCGACCATTCGCGCGCACCCTACCGGGGTTCCCCGTACTTTTATTCGCCGCTACCAGTATACGTCTCCATCCGATCGCATGTCTTCGCACACGAGATTCCTCGATCGACACCACGTGGCGTGTCCGCCGGACGGTGCGTTGTCCCGGTTTCGATTGTGGCGTAACGACGAGGACGATCCAAAGTGGCGCATTCAATACAATTACGCGTGCGAACACGGGTCGCAATTGGGAAAGAGTCCGCGAAACTCCGCCAACACGGGATACGATACGGCGGACGATGGACGAACGATCTTTTTGGATCGCCACGACGTGGCGTGCGGACAAGACGAGGCCATCAACAACTTTTGGTTGCACGTGAAAGGCGATCCGGGCGACGAACGCATGCGGTACAACTACTCGTGCATGCCTCTCGAGGACGGAAAGACGAACCGAGCGTGCGAAACCAAACACACGGATTACGACGAAGAAGGCGATATTTTGTATTTAGATCGCCACGATGTCGATTGCGGCGGCGACCGCGTGCTCAAACGGTTCCAATTACAACGGGAACCGCTCGCCTCCGACGAATCCAATTGGAGTACTCGACGTTTGCGTTACGAATACGAATGTTGCGATGCGGATTTGGACGGCGAAAGGAAACACTATTCCACGGACGCGCAAGACGACGGACGCGGAAACCAACCACCGAACCCGAACGGCGACGACAACGGAGACGGCGACAACGACGGCGACGACGATCCGTCCTCGGGCGACGACGGTTTTCCCGGATTGTGGGTCGGGATCGGAGGCGGTGCGTTTTTGTTTTTGATCCTGATGGTGGTGGCTTTGTTGTAAACGTAATCCCGTGAGGTCGATCCCTTTTCGAATCCGCGTCGACCATTGGCGCGCACCTACCGGGGTCGCCCGTACTTTTTTCACCGCTACCCGTATACGTCTCCATCCGTTCGCATGTCTTCGGTCTTCCTCGATCGACACCACGTGGCGTGTCCGCCGGACGGGGCGTTGTCCCGGTTTCGATTACGGCATAACGACGAGGACGATCCAAAGTGGCGCATTCAGTACAATTACGCGTGCGAACACGGTTCGCAATTGGAATCCGGTTCGCGAACTTCCACCAACACGGGATACGATAGAGTGGGCGATGGACGAATCATCTTTTTGGATCGCCACGACGTGGCGTGCGGACAAGACGAGGCCATTACCGATTTTCGTTTGCGACGCGAACCCCTCGAACCCGACGAATCCAATCGGGATACCCGAGGCATACGGTACAATTACTCGTGCATACCTCTCGAGGACGGAAAGACGAACCGAACGTGCGAAACCAAACACACGGACTACGACGAAGAAGGGGATATCGTGTTCCTCGATCGCCACGATGTCGAATGCGACCACGGTCGCGTGCTCAAACGGTTTCGATTGCGACGCGAACCGCTCTCCCCCGACGAATCCAATCGGGACACCCGAGGCATTCGCTACGAATACGAATGTTGCGATGCGGATTTGGACGGCGAAAGGAAACACTATTCCACGGACGCGCAAGACGACGGACGCGGAAACCGACCACCGAACCCGAACGGCGACGACAACGGAGACGATCCGTCCTCGAGCGACGACGATTTCCCCTGGTTATGGGTCGGGATCGGAGGCGGTGCGTTTTTGTTTTTGTTATTGTTGATGCTTTTGTTGTAGAAAAAGGAAGGATCCACCGAAACGCGAGATCATTTTTGAAGGTACGTGTATAGACGCGCGCGTTCAAACATGACCTTTTCGGTGTCCGTTTTCGTGCGCGGTTTAACGGGCGACGAAAAAATGCAATGGGGTATCGGAACCCCACCGAACGACGATGGTCTAGAGAACGACGAACGGTACCCGGACATGCTCAGTCACACCATACCCACCACGGCTACGGAACTGACCCAAACCGCGTCCACCTGGCCTACCCGAATCTGGTTCCGCTTTTACAACGATGCGAGCGATCGTTCCGTTTTTCTCGAAGACGTGAAAATCGACGGGAAGACGGTGGACTGCAAAACCACCGGGATTTGGACGGAAGAATTGGAAGATGCGGAGGAAAGGTGGGGAAGCGCACCGCACCCATTCGGTATGTATTGGAATCGAAATTACGTCCTCGCCATCCGAACCGAAGAACCCGACGGTTTCCCGTGGTTGTGGATCGGGATCGGCGCCGCGGCCGTGGTTTTGATCCTGATGTTAATGCTCTTGTTGTGAACGTAAATCCCGCGATTCCACGAGGTCGATCCCTTTTCGAATTCGCGTCGACCATTGGCCCGCACCTACCGGGGTCGCCCGTACTTTTTTCACCGCTACCAGTATACGTCTCGATCCGATCTTATATCTCCTTTTACCCATGAAAACCGTTGAGGAATGTCTGCAGTACTTACGGGACGAGGCGAAAAATGCCCTCGATACCTTGTATGATCAGTCCAAAAACGATGCGGAATGTAACGAAACGAAGGAGCGTTCCATACATTGGTTCGCGAAAAGCGTTCAATGTCCCGTGGACGATGACTTTCGAATCGACCTCAAAATCCGTTACCGTAAATGTCCCGACGAGGACATTTATGAATATTACTACAATATTGGGTTGTACGTCGACCAAGTTTTATCACGCGGAACCAGCGTGTACGAATACCCCCCCATTCATACCCCGTTTCTGAATAGGGCACGCGACATGATCGATGCTTTTTTTCAACCCGGCATGGGTCCCTTCCCCGCACTGCCGCCGAACCCGAACGGCGACGACGGTTTCCCCTGGTTGTGGGTCGGGATCGGAGGCGGTGCGTTTTTGTTTTTGATCCTGATGGTGGTGGCTTTGTTGTAAACGTAATCCCGTGAGGTCGATCCCTTTTCGAATCCGCGTCGACCCATTGGCGCGCACCTACCAGGGTCGCCCGTACTTTTTTCACCGCTACCAGTATACGTCTCGATCCGATCTTATATCTCCTTTTACCCATGAAAACCGTTGAGGAATGTCTGCAGTATTTACGAGACGAGGCGAAAAATATCGTCGATATCTATTATGCTCGGTCCAAAAACGATGCGGAATGTAACGAAACGAAGGAGCGTTCCATACATTGGTTCGCGAAAAGCGTTCAATGTCCCGTGGACGATGACTTTCGAATCGACCTCAAAATCCGTTACCGTAAATGTCCCGACGAGGACATTTATGAATATTACTACAATATCGGGTTGTACGTCGACCAAGTTTTATCACGCGGAACCAGCGTGTACGAATACCCCCCCAATCATACCCCGTTTCTGAATAGGGCACGCGACATGATCGATGCTTTTTTTCAACCCGGTGTGGGTCCCTTCCCCGCACTGCCGCCGAACCCACCTCCACTGGACCTACCGCCGCCGAATCCACCACCGAACCCGAACGGCGACGACGATGGCGACGACGATGGCGATGGCGACGATGGCGACGACGACGATGGCGACGACGATTTCCCCTGGTTGTGGATCGGGATCGGAGGCGGTGCGTTTTTGTTTTTGATGTTGTTGGTGATGTTGATGTAAAAAAAAAGGATCGACCGAAACGACGTCCGGTACCTCTCGCAAGAAAAGCGTTTCGAATTCCCGTGCGTATCGATGCCTTTTTTTGTACGTATTCGTATAGACTCGACTCGCACGTTCGACATGACCGAACGTCGGTTTCCGCCCGCCCCCCCATGACCGGGAACACGACGGATCTTTCCAATGCATCGCACGGGAAAGGAACGTACGTTGCGAGCGCCGATAGCGAAGCTGTAGGGAGAGAAGGAACCGTAACAAAACACGCGTACCACGCATTCGATCACGTGGTGGATAACGGCGAGGAATCCTGGGAGGCGAATCATTGGCACGGGGCTAGCGAAGAAGGAAAAGGCTGGTTGCGTTTGGACATGCCCGTGTCCGTGCCGTTGACGAGGTACGTGTTGTATTCACGAGATAAAGAAAACATTACGCAGACCGACTTTCCCAACCATTTTAAGGTGGAAGGATCGAACGATGGGTCGTCTTGGACGACGCTGGATACCCAAACGAACGCGGCATCTTCGATCGCGAATCCTTTCGATAAAAAGACGTTTGTGGTTTCGACGAATCTTTCCTTTTCCAAGTTCCGGTTGAATGTCGAGAACGTGGGCGAAAACGGCGCGGGACGAACCGAAGATTGGAAACGCGTCGTCGTTCCCGAATGGGAACTCTATGGCGTGGAAGAAAAAGGGGGATTCCCGTGGTTGTGGATCGGGATCGGAGGCGGTGCGTTTTTGTTTTTGATCCTGTTGTTGGTGCTCTTGATGTAAAAAAAAGGTCCATCCTTCTTCGTATAGAGCGGTGGCCTGTTGAACGCGTCGTCACATGAGCGGGTCGTGTTTGGGATTCACCACCCAAGAGGCATGCGCGTCGGCTTGTCAAAGTCTACACCAACAGCTCGGGTACGAACTGGGACAACAAGGACTTTGCGTGCAGGAACGGTGTCAGAACTGTGGCCAATCGCCGCCACCGTCCGCTCCGTCTCTCGAACCGGTGACCGATTGTTTGGGAAAAACGTACCACGATGCGTGTAGAGAAGAATGCATGGACAATTACGCAGCGTACGGGTTCGGTGCAAGCGGTTCATGCATATTCGAAGCGTGCGGTAGCCATCGCTGCGAAACGCCACCCACGCCACCGGGCGACGACAGCGGCGGCGACGACGGCAAATTCCCCTGGTTATGGGTCGGGATCGGTGGCGGTGCGTTTTTGTTTTTGTAACCCGATACGATACGTATTTGTACACAACCTCCGAAGACGGTACGACGTTTCTGAAACACGACACGCCCGATTCGCCCACGGATTTGCTCATAGAGTTTCGAATTCGAAGAGCACCGAACGAAAACCGCGTGTACATTGCGAATTGGTCCGGTTATTATTACCTATGCGTACCATCGGCCGATTCCGGGGTCGAAATGCCGTACTACTTTAGAAATCCCGACGAGGAGACGTGTCAAATCGAGATCGTGGACGGTTTGGATCCCGATACGCCACCGGGAACGATGCCGAGCCAAGACTTGACCATGGACGATCTTCCCTTTCTCCACGGGAGCAAGGTGGCATTCAAAACCGTTCACGGAACATACGTACAGGCCAAGTCGGACGGAACGGTGGAACAATCCTCCAGCATCGGTTCCGATGGAAAATTCACGCTATTGAATTCGGCCCGAAATATCGATACGCGTTTTGTTTTAGCAACCCGACACGATACGTTTTTGCACACGACCCCCGAAGACGGTACGACGTTTCTGGAACACGACACGCCCGTTTCGCCCACGGATTTGCTCATAGAGTTTCGAATTCGAAGAGCACCGAACGAAAACCGCGTGTACATTGTGGATTATTCTGGTTTTTATTACCTATGCGTACCATCGGCCGATTCCGGCGTCGAAATGGTGGAGTATCGTGGAAGCAACCCTGACGAGGACACGTGTCAAATCGAGATCGTGGAAGCGCCCGATTCGGAAACGCCGCCGGGAACGCCACCGAACCCGAACGGAGACGACAACGACGACGGCAAATTCCCCTGGTTATGGGTCGGGATCGGTGGCGGTGCGTTTTTGTTGTTGGTCCTCTTGTTGGTGCTCTTGATGTAAAAGCGATCGAAGGAAGGTTCGAAAGAGAAGGGTGCAAACGAAAAAAGTGGATGCGGTATCGATGACAAGGTCGGTCCGGCGTGTCGATCAGAACCGCGCCGCGAGAACCCACCGTTGGAACGATTCCCACGTGGCGTTCTTGATCTCGGGTCACGGACGCACGCTCTCGAGAACGCGGTCGACGTCGCGAAACCGGCGTGCGAGTCGAAAGCGCTCTGTGGATGGTATGGTGGTATCTTTCCTTTTTTTTTGGTACAAGAAAAAAAGAGGAACGAACACGGAACGTGAAAAAGGTTTAATTACGATCCGACCGTACGAAACCACGGTCTTCCGTGAAACGGTCTTTCAAAAAACCGAGTTTATCGTATATGGAAGGACGGTTTCGATGCAAAAGGACCACCTGTTTCCCCGTTTCGTACCCCGGTTTCTCGATTCGAACGAACGCGCGTCGATCGTGGGGACCTTGCGGGACATGAACTTGCCGTGTCGCCTCGGGAAATACGAGGTCGGCGATGGAAAGGGTGGTATGCGACCGTTCATGCACGCGCGGGACCATCGATACGGGTTCCGTTGGAACGAGGCACGGACGTGGTTGGCCGATCGACCCGGTCAACAATGGTCGTGTCGATTGAGCTTGAAGTCCGTTCCCGTTTTCGTGAAAGATCGACGGTTGTTCGTGGTTCGCGCGGGAGGAGGGTTCTGGTCCGTTCCGATGCACTTCGATTGTACCTGGAACCTGGCCGTCGGATTGGAAGGGACGCGAACGTTTTACCTGAATCCACCCGGACCGGTCCATCCGACCACGTACCGGTACACCGTGACCGTCGGACCCGGCGATGCGTTGTTGATTCCGCCCGGATGGTGGCACGAGGTTCACAATCGGGACGGGTTTCCGAGCTTGCTCGGGAACGTGGACCTCTCCGATACGTACCGGTCCCGATTGCCGAACGAGGTCTACCAGGCATTGGAACGAGCGTACGGAGCGTACTGGCCCGGACGCGCGTACGAATTCGACACGGGGTACGACGAGACCCACGTTTCCGTTCCTTCGGGGTTCCGAACGGCGGTGGACCGCGGAGTCGATCGGTATCACGATCTACTGGTTCAAGGAGGGAAAAACCACACCATTGAATGAGATGGAAAAGCTTCAATGCCCACCAATGCCTGGACAGGGTCCATCATTAATATAATCACGAGGTGGACAAGGAGGCGGATCGCGTGTCCTGGACATTTCATCTACGGAACATGGAATCCCTTCTCCAAGCGCGGGTTGTACGATTTCTCGCGTGCTGGTTTGCGGACCAGCATTCCACCGTACACCCGGTGCTGGTGGAGGTGGACTGTCACATTTGCTAATCTGTATATTTCCCGCACAAGTCCCTCCTCCTTCCCAAGGAGACCAAGGTCCGTATTGACAATCTTGGGGGGGTACGGGACACGCGTGGATATTGCATTCACGTTCGGTCGCGGGTCGGGATCCCGAACACTCGGCGTCGTCGACGATGGCGTTCGTGGTCGCGTTCACGCACGCGACGTTTCGCGTCTGAATTCCACCGCCGCACGTTTCGGAACACTCGCTCCACGACCCCGTGATCCATTGGTAATCGGGATCGGAACCGGGATCGGTACCGGGATCGGAACCGGGACCCGGCGTGGTGGAAGGTCCGGGAACGGACGACACGAACGGCCATTTTCCGTTCGCGTACTCGTACGCGCCGTACCCGACGATCGAACCGACGATCGCGAACGCGATCAGGATCAAAACGCGTTTTTTCTTTTGGGTCCGTTTCTTGTCCGTGCCTCGTTTGCGCAAAAGCAAGGCGAGCGGGTCGGGTCCGGGCGGCGGGTCCATGAAAACCTTTTTCGCCGTATAGAATACGTGACGCAAAAAAAAAGTGGAAGAACGAAAGGTTTTCGCGATCGTACCACGCGGAATCGACCACCGGGGTTCGCGCGACCTCCTTTCGGAACGAATTCGGTGGGTCGGACGGTTTCAAGCGCCAAACCCACGGGTTGTTGGGTTTGTGACACGCGTAGGCGTTTCATTGACCTTTCACGCACGAACGGTCAAGATAAAGATCCCATTCTTTCCTTTGCTCAGTAAAACTAGTACACTGAGGGATGACTAATTGGACATTGTTTATCATTGATATAATGACGAGGTGGACAAGAACGCGTCTGGGTTAAATTACTTCCACCGACGCACACGGCTCCTTGTCCGATCGCCGGGTGTGCGATTTCGCGGGTTCGAGTTTGTTCGCCACCATCCTCAGGTGGAGGTGGTGTATAGTCTGAACAAATGTGTATATTTCCACCACAATCCGGATCCCAATCGGTCCAAGGCGTGTATTGACAATCTTGGGGGGGTACGGGACACGCGTGGATATTGCATTCACGTTGGGTCGCGGGTCGGGAACCCGAACACTGAGAATCGTCGACGATGGCGTTCGTGGTCGCGTTCACGCACGCGACGTTTCGCGTCTGAATTCCACCGCCGCACGTTTCGGAACACTCGCTCCACGACCCCGTGATCCATTGGTAATCGGGATCGGAACCGGGATCGGTACCGGGACCCGGCGTGGTGGATGGTCCGGGAACGGACGATTCGAACGGCCATTCGTCGTTCAGAAACGCGTACGCGCCGTACCCGATCACGAACGCGAAGATCAGAAATACCAAAAGGATCGAAACGCGTTTCTTGCGTTGGGTCCGTTTTTTGTCCGTGCCTCGTTTGCGCAAAAGCAAGGCGAGCGGGTCGGGTCCGGGCGGTGGGTCCATGAAGACCTTTTTCGCCGTATAGAATACGTGACGCAAAAAAAAAGTGGAAGAACGAAAGGTTTTCGCGATCGTACCACGCGGAATCGATCACCGGGGTTCGCGCGACCTCCTTTCGGAACGAATTCGGTGGGTCGGACGGTTTCAAGCGCCAAACCCACGGGTTGTTGGGTTTGTGACACGCGTAGGCGTTTCATTGACCTTTCACGCACGAACGGTCAAGATAAAGATCCCATTCTTTCCTTTGCTCAGTAAAACTAGTACGTCGGGGGATATACGATTGGTCCACAGCTTCCATCATCGTAATATTCTCGAGGTGGGCAAGAACGGACCTCGATCAAATTACTTCCACCGACGCACACGGCTCCTTGTCCGATCGCCGGGTGTGCGATTTCGCGGGTTCGAGTTTGTTCGCCACCATCCTCAGGTGGAGGCGTTGGAATGCTATAAAGACACATACCGATATTTCCAGGACACGGGGACCAATCGGTCCAAGGCGTGTATTGACAATCTTGGGGGGGTACGGGACACGCGTGGATATTGCATTCACGTTCGGTCGCGGGTCGGGATCCCGAACACTCGGCGTCGTCGACGATGGCGTTCGTGGTCGCGTCCACGCACGCGACGTTTCGCGTCTGAATTCCGCCGCCGCACGTTTCGGAACACTCGCTCCACGACCCCGTGATCCATTGGTAATCGGGACCGGAACCGGGATCGGTACCGGGATCGGAACCGGGACCCGGCGTGGTGGAAGGTCCGGGAACGGACGACACGAACGGCCATTTTCCGTTCGCGTACGCGTACGCGCCGTACCCGACGATCGAACCGACGATCGCGAACGCGATCAGGATCAAAACGCGTTTTTTGGTTTGGGTCCGTTTCTTTTCCATGCCTCGTTTGCGCAAAAGCAAAGCGAGCGGGTCGGGTCCGGGCGGCGGGTCCATGAACACGTCTCTCCGATATAGAATACGTGACGCAAAAAAAGAGTGGAAGAACGAGAGGTTTTCGCGTTCGTACGGTACGCGAGCGTCGCCACGGATATCGGTACGAAACGGGATCGAAACGGTGGACGTGTACCGAACGCGTTTCCGTACCACGCGGAATCGATCACCGGGGTTCGCGCGACCTCCTCCTTTCGGAACGGATTCGGTGGGTCGGACGGCTTCACTTGTCCCGGGGTCTTCTTCTCTCTCTCTCTTCTCCCTTGCGTTGAAGGAGCCTCGGCCGGCGTGGGAGGCGAGAACGGACGTGCTGGAGCGTCCAGGTGGTTTTTCCTGTTGCGTTGGTCAGGGTCGGAGGAGGAGGCGTGTTGCGCACTTGGCTTGGCAAGTAGAAGAAGTGTATCACAAAGCAAAGAGGGACCAAGGGTCTACCTCTCTCACCGCCTCTCACTGGCGGTTGGAATTGGGGCAACGGGGGTGCCATGGCAGCCCACGTGCTCCCTAGAGTCACATCTGACCGTCCGTTGCGTTCGCCCCGGGGCGAACGTGAGCTGGCAGTCGCATCGACACCGTCCAGCACCCCAGCCCTACCTTCCAGAAGCAAACGTAGAGATGGGGTCGGTCCCCCTCAGTCGGTCTGTTTCGGTATAAATCCTCGATGTCCCTTACAGAAAACCCGTTCTGAACCGGGGCGACCTTCCTTCAATACGAACTCCCAAGGGGACTGACTCCAGTTCCGGAACGGTACGGCCGTTGTTTGAGAGGGGACACCATTGCCCTTCATCCATATGGGGTCCCGGGGGTCTGGTCCCGTAGGCCAGGGTCTCGTAGGGACCCTGGGAGGCCTCGCTGGCCGTTACACTCTCCCGGCTCACTGCGACGATCTGAATTAGAGCTGGAAGTCATATATGTACGAAACTGGGTCATACAGCATAGCCTTGATTTGTTCTTCCTGATAGTAATCCTTTTTCCCATCTGTCCATAGTACTTCATACTGGTTGTCTTGGTATGCATGCACCATCCCCTGAAAGTATGCCGGTTGGTCCTGTCCCTCCAAATAAAACAGCTCCTGTACCACACTGTTCAGTAGAGTTGTCCTTGGTGGAGAGGGCGGGCGCCGGCGTGTCTGGTACGGTAGCTTATGATATGGCCAGGTGTTCGCCATGATCGGGTTCGGAGACTGCAAATAAGTTGTCTTCTTATGAGTCTGCACGGCATCGAAGTTCGCTGGCAAAATCCCTTGCTCTGGTATGCATCCATTTTGTTCCTCCAAGGGGAGGAATTCCTCCAATAAGGCTGCTGTCTCATCTACCCAGAAGTAGCGTTGCGACGGATCAGCCATGTTTCCCTCAACCCAGTATCGTACGGGCTGCGCAGGGAAGGCTGAATAGTCCCGCAGTAGATATCGGCGTATGCGGTACGCTGTAGTCTCATCCTGCATGGCCCGAGTATCCGGAAGCGGTGCTGCTGCTGGCTGTAGATGCTCATCCATCGGGAAGAGCGTAAGATCTGAATCAATCCATGGTTCCAGTCTGTCTACGTGTATACGATCGGAGAAGGCCGATCCTGCGGGTAGATCTAATTGGTAAGCACCATTCTGTAGCACTTGCTTGATCACATAGGGGCCCACATAGTATGGATCCAGCTTATGTTTGTCGGTCGGGCCCTTCAGTCCGTACTGGACTTTTACTTTGTCGCCAACTGCGAAGCTTTTGGGGCGCCGTTTGGATTTCAGATTACCCATGCTTTCTGCAGCCCTGCTCAGATTCTTCAGGACCGCTTCGTAAAGTGCACGGTGCTGCTCCAGGAGGTTTGATACCCTTTGGTCATAAGTGGTGACCTGATCCATGTGTTGGTGCGTTCCACTGTTGGGCAGTTGTAGATGCCAAGGTAACCTGGATGGGCAGCCATACAATAATTCAAATGGTGAGTGACCAGTAGCAGCATGCACAGAGTCATTGTAGGCATGAGCTGCTGCTTGTAAATAGATATCCCATTGATGCTTGTTTGAACAGGTAGAGCGTAGCGTCTGCAGTAAGGTTCTGTGCTGCCTCTCTGCCCCACCTTGGGATTGTGAATGGTATGGGGTGCCTGTCACATGTCGCACGCCCAACGCTGCGCAGAACGCCTTAAACAGGGTCCGGTACGCCGGTCCATTATCAGTGTGAATGTGCACTGGGGTGTGATACCTGTACACCAGATGGTCCATCAGGCACTGGGCCTGCCGGTACGCGCTCCAAGTGGAATGGATTGGTACGTATATCGCAAACTTCGTAAACCTGTCCACGACTGTAAGCACAGCATTATGACCTTGGGCAGTAAGTGGCAGGTTTTCCACCACATCCATCACTACAGTGTGGAACGGGTACGGGTGGAACCTTAGTTCTGGACACAACAACGCGTGCCGAGTACGGTTACCGGGTTTCTGCAATTGACATACTGGGCATCTTGCCACGAAGTGTCGTACGTGGTGGCGCATGTCCTTCCAGGTGAAGTGTCTGGCAGCTTCCGTAAAGGTTCGATCTTTTCCAAAATGCCTGGGGTCATGTACCAGGTGTAGTAACTCTTGCCTTATACCATTATCAGCAGGTACCACAAGTACTGGCTGTGAGTGTGGTCCTGATGTGAACAGGAGATTGTCTTGGACAGTGCAGTCTTGCGGTGGTGCGCTGAGCATGTCCTGATAACTCTGGTCTCTTTTTGCTGCGATGCGTATGCGATCCAGTATAGGAGGTATCTCTTGACCACCAGCTTCTGAAGCGGATGGTATCGGGCTGAAGGTATTGAGAGACGCAATCGAGCCACACACAGTCCGATCAGGACTGCGGCCGGCTAGCGGTCGAAGCGTCCGTGTGTGGTGTATCCAGCGGAGTAACATGTGGGCAATCCATCCTATTGGAAAGGCGTTGCCGCACATGCGCTGTCGACCGGCTTCACTGACATCAACTGCAGCAGTGTCACCTGCCTGTACTCCTACCAGTCGCTCACGCTCGCTGGTGGTCAGCGGACGGAGCTCCCCGTCATTGCCGTGTACCCAGGTGGATCGCGAGCGGTCACTATGGGACCGTGCGCTGGCCATCAGGGTGGGGCATTTAAGACGAGGCCTGTCGAAAGCGTCTTTTGGGGCGTGTGCCCCTGGATCCAAACATTCCTGCCACGTGAGGGAAGTATGTTTCGTTGTGCCCATTGATACCGGGGCTGGTGGCAGCGAGGTCCAACAGAGCCTGGTCCGTGCTTGAGCTCCATACTGAGAAAGGTCTTCAGTACTGGGTTCCCCAAACCATTGGGAGATTGTGTCCAGGTGAGATTCCAGGTGGGGTGCGAACGGGGTACACTCTATCACAAAGTCTGGCGATCGTAGTCGTCTGTGAAGTTTTCCCACAGCTGTAAAGAGTTCTCGATCATCGTAAAGGCCCAGCGGAGGTTTACTTGCATCTGTGTTTGCGCGCGAGAACGGCTGGCAAGGCACACCTGCAATGAGCAGGTGAACTGGGGGAAGCTTTCGACGATGCGCCAGAGCAGCAACATCGTCACCATATCGGAAGATGTCCTTGCGAGCGAACAGGCCTGGCCGGGCCAGGCGCACTTGATTGAACACGCGCTGGATGACGCTTCTGCAGTCCGCGTCTTTCTCAACTGCAATGTAGTCCAAGGTGTATTCTGCAGTTTCTGGTATGACCATTTCCAGTGCACGGAGCGTAGTGCCCATCCCAGCACACAAATCAAGTATGCAATATACTGTTCCTTTCCTAACCTGGGCTGAATGGCGAGAGAGATAGTCCGGTCCAATATTTTCAGAGCCAGGTCTGTACTCCACAGTGAATGGAGCAAAGTAAGCCAGCTTCTCCACCCATCTCATTTCTCTGGGGGACAGTTGTTCAGTGGCCTTGGTATTGAGAAAATGACTGGCCTTGTTATCGGTGATGACCGTAAAGTTCTGCCCAAATAAAAGATGTCTCCAGTGTTGTAATGCATAAAGTATCGCGCAGGTTTCCTTTTCTGCAGGGTGGTAGTTCTGTTGCGCGCTGTTGAACTTCTTCGACCAGTACTCGACGGGTCGCCATGTGCCTTGCTCATCCTGCTGCATCAGCGACGCACCCATGCCAATATCTGAGGCATCTGTCTCTACCCTGATGGGTTTGTCCTCATCAAAGAGAGCCAGTACTGGTGGGCTGTTTAAAGCTGTCACCAGTTTCTTGAAGGCTTTCTCCTGTGGCTCTTTCCAGTATGCAGCAAAGTTGTATTTCAGTGATGCTTGGTTCAACTCTGTAAGTGGGGAAGCCAACTCCGCAAAGTGAGGAACAAACCGCATGTAGAACTGACATAACCCCAGGAAAGCCATATTTTCGCGCTGCGATGTGGGGCGCGGGAACTGCTGGATCTTGTCGAGGAGACGGCCTGTGCAGGCCAACTGCGCGTCTCGAATGCGAAAGCCTACCCATTCCAGGGTGCTCATGAAAAAGTGACACTTTGATCGCTTGAGCCGAATATCGGCTTGTTCGCACACGGCGAAGAACTCCTCCAGATGCTGAAAGTGCTGCTGTTTTGTCTCTGAGTGTACTAAGATGTCATCCATGTACACTTTTAAATATAGCAGGTGCCCAAACACTCTATTCATCATGCGCTGGAACATCGATGGCGCGTTCGCAGCCCCCATCGGCATGACCTTCCATACAAATGACCCAAAGGGGGTCACCACAGCAGTCTTGTCCACATCATCTGGGTCCATTCTGATCTGATGGAAGCCATCCATCGCATCAAGCGATGAAAAGTACTTGGCTCCCCTCAAGTTCTGCAGATAGTCATCGATCCTCGGCAGAGGATAGCGATCCTTGACCGTAACGTTGTTGAGAAGGCGGTAGTCAAAAACGACTCGCCATCCGCCGTCCTTCTTGGGAACCAGTATGACTGGGGCTCCCCAGCTGGATCCAGCACACAGGTCCATCTTACCTGCGTTTACGTACTCGGCGATCAGTTCCTTCAGTGCAGTCTGCTGCTGCGGGGACAGCCGGTAGTAATTACGATATTGGGGCGTAGCGCCCTCCATCAATTGAACCTTGAACATCTCTCCCGGTACTCGTTCGGGCGGTAACTCGGTACGAGGCTGAAACAGGTGCTTATATTTCTTTTCTATCAGGTCATCTAGCCGGGCCTGGTCTTGGTCATCCAGGTCCCATGCATCGCTGAGTTGGCTGCGCACTCTGCTGAAGTCTTCTTCCTCACTTATCATTTCTGGAGCGGGGTCCATAGGCTGTATCATGAGTAACAAGCAGCCTGGGTCCTTGACTGCTGCGCGAGCTTCGCTGCGGGGCACGATGAGGTCCAGTTTCCTTGAAGATAGGAACTGATGATCCCCATACACTGTAAACTTGGTTCCATTGCGTCCGCGCAGGATCATTCTGTGTTGCTGCCAGTCCAGTGCTTCCAAATGCTGATGGCAGAAGGTGGCTCCCAGGATACAATCGAACGTTTCCAGAGGTGCTATTCCAAAGTTCATGCGAGTGCGAAATCCATCGATCGTAAACGTAGCTTCAATCACAGGTGCAGTGTGAACATCTTGGCCCACAGCCACTGTGAAATCGACGCTGTCTGTCGTATACTGCCAAGATGAACGGCACGGGTCAGCATCCTGCAGTTTCTGGAAAAGCTTTTCACTGATAAAGCAGTGACTTGCTAAAGTATCCAGGTAGGCCTGGGTTCTAATTCTCTGTTTCCTGTTTCCAAAGTATGTTTCTGCAGCAAGAAATTCCTGTCTTGGTTTCACATTAGTCAATGAGTGTAAGCAGACTGGATCTCTACTGTTGTTCACCGGGGCGGCTGCAGTTTTCGCTCCCGGCTCCGTCGCGGTAACCTGCGTTACCGGACGGAGAGCCATCAGTTTTTTGGCGCGCCCATCACTGATGCCATCTTGCAGACTGATTGATCATGACCATATCGACGGCATCGCTGGCACAGAGCATGTGCAAGGCAAAGGTTCTTTTCCTCTGGGGTAAGTTTACCCCCAAGTGGCTTGCTGGCCAGC
Source organism: Picocystis sp. L7 (assembly GCA_020975725.1). Classification (NCBI taxonomy): domain Eukaryota; kingdom Viridiplantae; phylum Chlorophyta; class Picocystophyceae; order Picocystales; family Picocystaceae; genus Picocystis; species Picocystis sp. L7. The sequence goes on from QXJR01000012.1 coordinate 22,466, forward strand.
TGTGTTTGGACCTTGATGATCGCATTTTTCTGTTCCTCTTCCAAATCATCAAACCGCTTGTGCTGACGCTTGGGGTATCCATCGCTTCTTGCTGTTTGTTGCTGCTGAGTTGGCATGGCAGCTGCTATGGCTGCAGAGCGGTACGCCGCTCGCTGCGGTGTCGGTCGATACTCGCGATTCGCGGGCGATCGTCCTCTCCACTTTTCATCAGGCAATTTGATATCCTTCCTTGTTGGTTCAGCCGCCTCGCGTTCAAGTTTGAATATGGTGGCTGCCAGGTTGCCTGCCTCCATGTCTGGAACCTTATCAACATCAATTAGATGCTCCAGGTGTTTATACAAAGCCTTTTGGAGGTATGTTGGCAGACCATGTTGTAGCCTGGCTGATATGTCATGCTCGGACAGAGTACGGCAAACAGGAGAGCTGCTGGCATTCACCACAAAGCTGAGCTGCACCAACCTGTTCAAAAAGTGCAAAACATTTTCTGACCTTCTCATTCTGGTGGTGTGGAACTCGCGCCACGCTTCGGGGCCTGGGTCTTGGTTTTGAAATGTCTTTTTCAAATATGAGTGCAGGTCCTCCACCGATTGCAAAGCATCAGGGTCTTTCATGATGAGGTTCTGGACCATGGACTTGGCTGTTCCTCCAAGTGCTTGACTGATGGCTAGGACCAATTGTTCCTTCGGTCGATCGAAGGCGTAGGCCTGGCACCAACACAACACATCCCTATACCAATAGGTGAGGGAGTAGGGGTCTTCCTCAAGCTCCAGCCCAGTGAACTTGGTAGGTTTTTCAAGGGAGACCTTTTGTATGTTCTTGGAGTCTTGCAATGCTGTCCCATACAAACTTGTGAGGTGTGGGAGCCCCTTTTCTTCGGACAAACTGATGGGTTCGGCGGGAGCGCCTTGATCGGTACTTGGAGGGTCATCTCCTTCGAGGAGGTCTTTCGTGGCTTCCAATTGATGATCATCAGGTGGTATGGCTTGAAGAGCCTCGACTTGGGCTTCAAGATCTGCGACTCTTTCACGGAGGGTGTGCCCTTCGCTTCGTTCTTGTTCAAGCTCTCTTCGGAGAGTGCTCATTCTTGTGGCGTGGTCCGTATCGTCCATTCTTGCAAACGAAACGCCGTCTTCTCCCAAGAGTAGGCTTCGACAGTATTAGACTTGCGTCCGTGGTTGAATGACCCAACACACGTACTCTTGGTGACGAGGGTCTCGAGGAGGACGGGCTTCTCACCCCTTGTCCCGGGGTCTTCTTCTCTCTCTCTTCTCCCTTGCGTTGAAGGAGCCTCGGCCGGCGTGGGAGGCGAGAACGGACGTGCTGGAGCGTCCAGGTGGTTTCTCCTGTTGCGTTGGTCAGGGTCGGAGGAGGAGGCGTGTTGCGCACTTGGCTTGGCAAGTAGAAGAAGTGTATCACAAAGCAAAGAGGGACCAAGGGTCTACCTCTCTCACCGCCTCTCACTGGCGGTTGGAATTGGGGCAACGGGGGTGCCATGGCAGCCCACGTGCTCCCTAGCGTCACATCTGACCGTCCGTTGCGTTCGCCCCGGGGCGAACGTGAGCTGGCAGTCGCATCGACACCGTCCAGCACCCCAGCCCTACCTTCCAGAAGCAAACGTAGAGATGGGGTCGGTCCCCCTCAGTCGGTCTGTTTCGGTCTAAATCCCCGATGTCCCTTACAGGAAACCCGTTCTGAACCGGGGCGACCTTCCTTCAATACGACCCCCCAAGGGGACTGACTCCAGTTCCGGAACGGTACAGCCGTTGTTTGAGAGGGGACACCATTGCCCTTCATCCATATGGGGTCCCGGGGGTCTGGTCCCGTAGGCCAGGGTCTCGTAGGGACCCTGGGAGGCCTCGCTGGCCGTTACACTAGGTACTACGTCCAATTTGCTTGTAGCGCCGATGCCCCTCTTCACGAACATCGCGGGTTCGTAGAGGAAACGTCGGATCTCATCGACCACGTTTGTGAGATCGAGGAACTCCTCGGGCATTTCCCCGAGCAAGGCATCACCGCACGTAACAAGAGTCGCGTGTCTCGCTACAAGTCCAAATTTTATCACCAGAAGAGGCCCATCCTAAAGGATACGTGGCCGTACGCTCTGCCATACACTAGCCTAAGGAAACCGCGCTTTGCGAAACCGCCAAGTACGAACTTGGTTGGGCAAGTCGTGCAAGCAAGGTTCTTGCTCGAGCTCATGGACGGCTCAGCTCGCCTAGAGTTTTGGACTGGCCTTGTGGAACGCTTTCGAAAAGCGGCGAAATCTTCTCCCGCTGCTTACGTCATCCGGTGGACAAACGGGACTACTACCTCCTACCGTCCCGATGACGCACACACGATCCTATTTGATCCTGTGGTGGCCGTGTACGGCCAAGCTTCCCTCGTCCCGCCAGAGCCACTCGACGATCGGGCTGAGTTGCGCTTAATGGTGGTCCGGGAGGGTGTTGCGCCCAGCCCTCTCGAGACACCTATCTTGCCGAGGTTGTCCTTCGACGATGAGGAATATGCACTCAATCGTGAGGCTTTTGAGAGATTCTCAATTATATTCGGGCCATTCACTTGGGACTTGTTTGCCTCGCCAAACAATGCCCAATGTCCGGCCTTCTTTACACGGGAGACCAATGCTCTCACCCAAGAATGGGCTAGTCTTGGCAACCTATGGGCACACCCACCCTGTTGCCTCATTGACTCCGTGATAGGCAAGCTGGAGGCCGAACCTAGAGCCCTTGTGACCATGATCACTCCGCATTGGCCAAAGGCTCCTTGGTTCCCTCGCTTGCAGCATCTCGCAACCTACCAGGAGGTACTAGGGAGGCATGAGGGAATATTCTCGGATGCCCAAGGAAGGCCCTTGCCTTCCCCTCAGTGGGACGTCCTCCTTAGCCATGTCCCTAGGCGGATGCAGGGCCAGGACTAACCCGAATAGGGACCGGTTCGTCCCCCTTTCTAATAAGGGCTCTGTGGCCGATGAACCGGATAAATACGTGGCTCAGCCACGGGCGGATTCCCCAATGGAGTTAAGATGTAATATTAATTGTGGCGGAGGGGAACGAAAAAACAACAACGTTCCTCAACGTTCCGCCCAACGGTCTCGAGCACCGCGGCGACACGAACGCACGAGCGAACGAGCGCGAACGCACGCCGACGCCACCACCCTCGTCGTCTTCGCGCCACAGGAAAAGGAGGTGGGCGCGCAAGCGCCACACCGTGCACAATCCTCGAAAAAAAAAACGGCGAGTGCCCTCCTATCCCACGGAAACGTTTCGTTTTTTTCGTCGTGGCACATCCGCGCCATGGCTCCGTCCGGCGACGTGAAGCTCGCTACCACATGGGCGAAACCGACCTCGAACGACGCCACGTGCCGCCAAAATCCGCGTCGGTTTCGTCGCTCCGTGCCGCCGATCAGCCGGATCCGCGCAGTTAAGTATCTCAGTTAACATCCCCGAGCCGGTCGGGGCAAAGGCCTAAAGCCTACTCGCCCCCATCGCAATCGCAAAATCGATCTACCTAAACCCAGGCGACCAGGGGTACCCCTGGGCAGAGTCGACCAGGGGTACCCCTGGGCAGAGGCGACCAGGGGTACCATTGGGCAGAGGCGACCAGGGGTAGCGTCGGAAGTCGTCTTACGCAGCGGCTTGGCGCGCGCAAGTGCGACTCTTTGCCAAGTCGAATATCCAGGTTTCGCTCATGCTTACCTGTGCGACGCATGCCAAGCACATGAGATGACACGCTTTCGCCGACGGAGTAAAAAGAGGACTTGAAGGACGTCGCGGGCGCGCGCGACGTGCCCGCGTCCTCTCACCATCGCTCGCGGCGTTGAATACCCCCCTTCCCCTCCGAAACTCACGCGAGGACCCTCCCCTCCCGGACCGCCCCGTTTCCAATGCCCCCCTTTTGCCCCGCGCCCCGAAATCCACCAATCAGAAGCAAGTCCTAAACCATTACCCCCCCAATCGCAATCGCAAAAACTGTCTACCTCGGCGCAATTTCGAATCGAAGAGGCGCAAAGCGTGAAGGGATAATCCTCCACGCACGATGCTATTCGCGGCAATACACGGGGGGAGATAGAATGTTGTGTGCACACCACCTTAGATAGACGTGGCAGGAACGGTGCATACCTGACGATTGGGGAATCAAGGTTCGATATCGTTCTTCTCTATTTCTCGTGCTCAACTCGACATTACACAATGAGGATTCCCGGGGGCACCATTCGCTGGTTTTCGGCCGGTGAAACGAAATCCTACGACCGGGATAAATGTAGCGTCCGATCGGGGCACCCTCAATCGTACGCTAGTTCAAAATAAGGTCAAAAAACGAATTCCTCTATTGCCGAGGAGGAGGTCCCAGTGAGGGGAACGCAAGTGCCTTCCTCGGGCATCCGAGATTATTCCCTCATGCCTCCCTAGTACCTCCTGGTAGGTAGCGAGATGCTGCAAGCGAGGGAACCAGGGAACCTTTGACCAATGCGGAGTAATCATGGTCACAAGGGCTCTAGGTTCGGCCTCCAACTTGCCTATCACGGAGTCAATGACGCAGCTGGGTGGATGTGCCCATAGGTTGCCAAGACAAGCCCATTGTTGGAGGGGAGCATTGGTCTCCCGTGTAACGAAGGCCGGACATTGGGCATTGTTTGGCGAGGCAAACAAGTCCCAAGCAAATGGCCCGAATATAATTGAGAATCTCTCAAAAGCCTCACGATTGAGTGCATATTCCTCATCGTCGAAGGACATCCTCGGCAAGACAGGTGTCTCACGAGAGTTGGGCGCCACAGAAGAAGGGTACAAAAACGGGGAGAGGAAGGAGATAGAAAGGGTATGTGAACAGAAAAATGGAAGGAAACAGGGAAGAGGACAGCAAGGGGATGCAAAAGAGAGGAGTACAACGAATGGGGGCGATGAATGGGGAGAAGAAACAGTCCCGTCCATTGCAACTTCAATCGCAACATGTTGGTCCAGGAAGAAAGTAAAGAGGGAAAAGCATGCTCAATGTCATCGCCAGAATGTGCCCTTGCATTGCCCTATTCACCGTGCATCTATTTCCTACAACCGCACCAAGATCCTTGCAAACGTGGGTCTCTTCTCCGGGGTTGGAGGTCAACACTCCCGCATCAGCTCGACCACTTCTCTGTGTTCCTTTACCCGTTCCTTCGAGATCGGCGGACGATGGCTGCCCTCAATCAAGCGTTGCAGTACCCGCGGATCCACGCCCTCGTACAACACCTTCTGCGTCACCACAGCGTACATTACCATTCCGTACGCGTACACGCCACTGCTGGTATTGCGGTTCGCGGTCGGATCCATGAACAGTTTCGGAGCCACGAAGCAGATGGACAAGCCCGTTGACGCCAGCACGACTGTGTTGGTGTAGCTCTGCACGCGCGACACCCCAAGGTCTGTGATCACCGCGTCCCCTTTCCCGTTCAACAACACGTTTTCCGGCTTCAGGTCCCCGTGCACCACCCGCATGTAAGGACGTGGGTGCAGGTATTCCATTCCTCCGGCAATGTCCATTAGCACCTTCCTCTTCCACGTCCACGGCAATATCTCGTCCCCGTCCAAGGCATGCGCCGCCGATCCCCGTCCGCAGTATTCCACGACCAAGGCAAAGTGGCCCTCCTCGTCAACCAGGCCGTAGAACACCGCGATGTTGGGATGGCGCAACAGACTCATGATGTATGCCTCATGATGCACCACGTGTTTGGATCGCTCTGTCAAGTATGCCTGCGTAAACTCCTTGACCGCGATCTCAAAACTTCTCCAATGACCTCGATACACCTTCGCGTAACCGCCCTTTCCGATGACCTTGTTCAGCTTGATATCTTTCCACGCAATTTTCAGGTCCTGAATCTTTTCCTGGATGGTCCGTCTCCTTTCCTGCTTGAGTAGACTGGCAAGATCCAACCCGTACATTTAAAACCGTCGTTGCAGATCCGCCCATTGCGATTTGGACATCTTGTCCAAGGAATGTCCGTGCTTGGCCAACGTCTCGGCCAAATCCTTGATGTCTTCCTTGGCATCCTCTTGGTCTTCTGCCGACGCTTTGGACGGGTCCATATCTTGCTTGGCAATCTGCGTCTGACCCACAGATTGTTCAGAAAAGCTGCGCGTTTGCAATTGCAACGCCAAGGTGAGATCGTTGAAGCACTCGGTCACGCTCTGCAAAATCACCTGGAAATTGGCCCCGTACCGTTCCGATTTTGACGTGCTGAACACGACCGACAGCACAGATCGGTCCTGCTGACTCCACCGGTTGATCACGCGCTTGGCCTCCTTGAGCACTTCCCTCAGCTGACTCAACACGGGATCCAGCATGGCCACCTGGGTCCGTTGTTGCGGATCCAGAGGTCCGGCCACGTACGCCTGAAGAGCGTTTAAAAGCGGGACCGTGGCGTTGATGCGCATGGCCAACCACTGGCACCGGGCGTGGTTGGCCACCACGCGTCGAGTCATGTTGATCACCAGGGTCGCCAATCCCAAACACACGCCCAAGACAGCAATGCTGGTTTTGAACGCCGTGGCCTGCGGTGCGTGCGTGCTGCTGGATTTCTTCGGAATAGAGACCCATTCGAAACCGTCTTGGTGGACCCGTTCTTGCCCATGAACGACCCTTGGCTCAGATTGTCCGACGCGTTCTTGGTGGAGGGCACGCTCGTCATCTCTCGCGCCGGCTGAACACTTACACGATGACCAGAATTGTGAGTCCTCCGATCGTTCCTGCGACCGCGCCAGCAATCAATGCGATACCCCTTCTGCCTCCGTCGTCCTCCGAGGGAGGAGGGGGTGAGTGGCTTGGGGGAGACGGAGCAGGACTGTCCGCATCGTCTTGCCCTGGAGGTGTTCCCGTAGGAGGCGGCGTTGGCGGCAGCGGTGGACAAGTCCCCCACACTGGAAACAAGCTTGGCGGGGTTCCACTGCTTGTCGCAAACTGTTGGGGTGTGGAGGTGATTTTACTCACACACCAAACACGTAGGTCTTGGTTGAAGCTGCTGGCAGAAGCGAACATGAAGTCCATGTCGATTACCTGGCTGGTGTCCCAGCTCCCAATGTCTTGGTTGAAGCTGCTGGCAAAAGCGAACATGAAGTCCATGTTGGTCACCTGGCTGGTGTCCCAGCGCCCAATGTCTTGGTCGAAGCTGCTGGCAGAAGCGAACATGGACCTCATGTTGGTTACCTGGCTGGTGTCCCAGCGCCCAATGTCTTGGTTGAAGCTGCTGGCAGAAGCGAACATGGCTCCCATGGTTGTTACCTGGCTGGTGTCCCAGCGCCCGATGTCTTGGTTGAAGCTGCTGGCAGAATAGAACATGTACCTCATGTTGGTCACCTGGCTGGTGTCCCAGCTCCCAATGTCTTGGTTGAAGCTGTTGGCAGCTTCGAACATGTAAAACATGTTGGTCACCTGGCTGGTATCCCAGCTCCCAATGTCTTGGTTGAAGCTGGTGGCAGAAGCGAACATGAAGTCCATGTCGGTTACCTGACTGGTGTCCCAGCGCCCGATGTCTTGGTTGAAGCTGCTGGTAGAATAGAACATAGACCTCAAGTTGGTCACCTGGCTGGTGTCCCAGTGCCCGATGTCTTGGTTGAAGCTGATGGCATAAGAGAACATGGACCTCATGTTGGTCACCTGGCTGGTGTCCCAGCGCCCAATGTCTTGGTTGAAGCTGCTGGCATAAGAGAACATGGACCTCATGTTGGTTACCTGGCTGGTGTCCCAGCTACCGATGTCTTGGTCGAATCTGGTGTTGGCAAACAGAGAATTCATGTCCGTGATCCCGCTTGTGCAGGTGGTGGCCGCGTTGGCTGGGGTGATCTGTTCCTTCGTCCGCTTGGTGTACACCACGCCGTTGACTGTCCCCGTTTCCCCAAAACCTGCGTTTGGGCAGAGCACCGTCACCCCGTTGGGATGCAGCGTGAAGGTGGAGGACGTCCCTTGCGCTGCGACGACCGTGACCATGGCCATCCACGACCACCACGTCCGTTTCCATCCTCCACGTCCAGATGCGCGGTCCCGTCCCGAATCCATCGTTGGCGTCCGCGCATCCATCCCGTCTCCTGTTCCCTTGGTGTCGACTTGCGCTCTCTTCGCTTCCCGAGTGGGACGTGCGCTGGCGCTGGCGTCGGACGTTCCCTCCTTCCACGCCCGAGCGCTGCGTGTCAGGGTCGTCCGGGTCACGTCTGACCCTGCGTTGTCCTCCCGAGGGCGGATAGGACCATGGTGTCGCCGTGGTGGTCTTTTGGTGAGAGTACATGTCTAGAGCTGCCCCAAACGAAGACGAACCCCCGATTTCGGAAACTCTCGGATGCCCTCGACCCCACCAAGGGACAGTAAGGACAGGGTCGGGGTGCCTGAGGGGCAGGGGTATCTACACGGTCCGTGGATGGGGACCCTGGATGGTATCAGGGGTTCGTCTTCGTTTGGGGCAGCTCTAGACATGTACTCTCACCAAAAGACCACCACGGCGACACCATGGTCCTATCCGCCCTCGGGAGGACAACGCAGGGTCAGACGTGACCCGGACGACCCTGGCACGCAGCGCTCGGGCGTGGAAGGAGGGAACGTCCGACGCCAGCGCCAGCGCACGTCCCACTCGGGAAGCGAAGAGAGCGCAAGTCGACACCAAGGGAACAGGAGACGGGATGGATGCGCGGACGCCAACGATGGATTCGGGACGGGACCGCGCATCTGGACGTGGAGGATGGAAACGGACGTGGTGGTCGTGGATGGCCATGGTCACGGTCGTCGCAGCGCAAGGGACGTCCTCCACCTTCACGCTGCATCCCAACGGGGTGACGGTGCTCTGCCCAAACGCAGGTTTTGGGGAAACGGGGACAGTCAACGGCGTGGTGTACACCAAGCGGACGAAGGAACAGATCACCCCAGCCAACGCGGCCACCACCTGCACAAGCGGGATCACGGACATGAATTCTCTGTTTGCCAACACCAGATTCGACCAAGACATCGGTAGCTGGGACACCAGCCAGGTAACCAACATGAGGTCCATGTTCTCCGGCAACGCCAGATTCGACCAAGACATCGGCAGCTGGGACACCAGCCAGGTAACCAACATGGACTCCATGTTCTCTTATGCCACCAGCTTCAACCAAGACATCGGGCGCTGGGAGACCAGCCAGGTGACCAACATGTTTTACATGTTCGAAGCTGCCAACAGCTTCAACCAAGACATTGGGAGCTGGGACACCAGCCAGGTGACCAACATGAGGTACATGTTCTATTCTGCCAGCAGCTTCAACCAAGACATCGGGCGCTGGGACACCAGCCAGGTAACAACCATGGGAGCCATGTTCGCTTCTGCCAGCAGCTTCAACCAAGACATTGGGCGCTGGGACACCAGCCAGGTGACCAACATGGACTTCATGTTCGCTTTTGCCAGCAGCTTCAACCAAGACATTGGGAGCTGGGACACCAGCCAGGTAATCGACATGGACTTCATGTTCGCTTCTGCCAGCAGCTTCAACCAAGACCTACGTGTTTGGTGTGTGAGTAAAATCACCTCCACACCCCAACAGTTTGCGACAAGCAGTGGAACCCCGCCAAGCTTGTTTCCAGTGTGGGGGACTTGTCCACCGCTGCCGCCAACGCCGCCTCCTACGGGAACACCTCCAGGGCAAGACGATGCGGACAGTCCTGCTCCGTCTCCCCCAAGCCACTCACCCCCTCCTCCCTCGGAGGACGACGGAGGCAGAAGGGGTATCGCATTGATTGCTGGCGCGGTCGCAGGAACGATCGGAGGACTCACAATTCTGGTCATCGTGTAAGTGTTCAGCCGGCGCGAGAGATGACGAGCGTGCCCTCCACCAAGAACGCGTCGGACAATCTGAGCCAAGGGTCGTTCATGGGCAAGAACGGGTCCACCAAGACGGTTTCGAATGGGTCTCTATTCCGAAGAAATCCAGCAGCACGCACGCACCGCAGGCCACGGCGTTCAAAACCAGCATTGCTGTCTTGGGCGTGTGTTTGGGATTGGCGACCCTGGTGATCAACATGACTCGACGCGTGGTGGCCAACCACGCCCGGTGCCAGTGGTTGGCCATGCGCATCAACGCCACGGTCCCGCTTTTAAACGCTCTTCAGGCGTACGTGGCCGGACCTCTGGATCCGCAACAACGGACCCAGGTGGCCATGCTGGATCCCGTGTTGAGTCAGCTGAGGGAAGTGCTCAAGGAGGCCAAGCGCGTGATCAACCGGTGGAGTCAGCAGGACCGATCTGTGCTGTCGGTCGTGTTCAGCACGTCAAAATCGGAACGGTACGGGGCCAATTTCCAGGTGATTTTGCAGAGCGTGACCGAGTGCTTCAACGATCTCACCTTGGCGTTGCAATTGCAAACGCGCAGCTTTTCTGAACAATCTGTGGGTCAGACGCAGATTGCCAAGCAAGATATGGACCCGTCCAAAGCGTCGGCAGAAGACCAAGAGGATGCCAAGGAAGACATCAAGGATTTGGCCGAGACGTTGGCCAAGCACGGACATTCCTTGGACAAGATGTCCAAATCGCAATGGGCGGATCTGCAGCGACGGTTTTAAATGTACGGGTTGGATCTTGCCAGTCTACTCAAGCAGGAAAGGAGACGGACCATCCAGGAAAAGATTCAGGACCTGAAAATTGCGTGGAAAGATATCAAGCTGAACAAGGTCATCGGAAAGGGCGGTTACGCGAAGGTGTATCGAGGTCATTGGAGAAGTTTTGAGATCGCGGTCAAGGAGTTTACGCAGGCATACTTGACAGAGCGATCCAAACACGTGGTGCATCATGAGGCATACATCATGAGTCTGTTGCGCCATCCCAACATCGCGGTGTTCTACGGCCTGGTTGACGAGGAGGGCCACTTTGCCTTGGTCGTGGAATACTGCGGACGGGGATCGGCGGCGCATGCCTTGGACGGGGACGAGATATTGCCGTGGACGTGGAAGAGGAAGGTGCTAATGGACATTGCCGGAGGAATGGAATACCTGCACCCACGTCCTTACATGCGGGTGGTGCACGGGGACCTGAAGCCGGAAAACGTGTTGTTGAACGGGAAAGGGGACGCGGTGATCACAGACCTTGGGGTGTCGCGCGTGCAGAGCTACACCAACACAGTCGTGCTGGCGTCAACGGGCTTGTCCATCTGCTTCGTGGCTCCGAAACTGTTCATGGATCCGACCGCGAACCGCAATACCAGCAGTGGCGTGTACGCGTACGGAATGGTAATGTACGCTGTGGTGACGCAGAAGGTGTTGTACGAGGGCGTGGATCCGCGGGTACTGCAACGCTTGATTGAGGGCAGCCATCGTCCGCCGATCTCGAAGGAACGGGTAAAGGAACACAGAGAAGTGGTCGAGCTGATGCGGGAGTGTTGACCTCCAACCCCGGAGAAGAGACCCACGTTTGCAAGGATCTTGGTGCGGTTGTAGGAAATAGATGCACGGTGAATAGGGCAATGCAAGGGCACATTCTGGCGATGACATTGAGCATGCTTTTCCCTCTTTACTTTCTTCCTGGACCAACATGTTGCGATTGAAGTTGCAATGGACGGGACTGTTTCTTCTCCCCATTCATCGCCCCCATTCGTTGTACTCCTCTCTTTTGCATCCCCTTGCTGTCCTCTTCCCTGTTTCCTTCCATTTTTCTGTTCACATACCCTTTCTATCTCCTTCCTCTCCCCGTTTTTGTACCCTTCTTCTGTGGCGCCCAACTCTCGTGAGACACCTGTCTTGCCGAGGATGTCCTTCGACGATGAGGAATATGCACTCAATCGTGAGGCTTTTGAGAGATTCTCAATTATATTCGGGCCATTTGCTTGGGACTTGTTTGCCTCGCCAAACAATGCCCAATGTCCGGCCTTCGTTACACGTGTTGCAAAAGCGTCCGTGAGTTTTGGACACTCACACACGTGCCTTGGAGGAGAGCGTGTGTCGGGAAGGAGCCGGTGCACCGGTCTTGGGCGAAGGTCCTCGCACTCGGGGACAAAGTCCCCTTCTAGCCGGCTCGAGGCGTGGTGCCTAGCGAGGTGGACCTCCTGGTGGTTGGGCAAGCGCGTAGGCCTCAGCAAGTCGTCGAGAGAGGACGGAAGGAGGCGCGCTGGTGGTTGGCAAAGTCAAATTCTATCACAAAGCAAAGAGGGACGATAGGTCTACCTCTCTCACCGCCTCTCACTTGCGGTTGGAATTGGAGCAAAGGGGGTGTCTTATCCGCCTTCGTCCTTCTCTAAGTCACACCTGACCGTCCATTTTGCTCGCCCCGGGGCGACTATGAGCTGTCACTTGTTCGGTACCGTTCAGCCCCCTCAGGCCCACCCCTCACAATTGTGGATTGGGACGGGGTCGGCTGGTTCCCTTCGGTCTGTCTCGATCAAAGTCCCCGGTTCCCCTTACAAGAAGCCCGTTCTGATCGGGGGCACCCCTATGCCACTTTTTGGGCGTGCGAGTCCGAGAGGGTCACGTGCCGCCTCGTGGTCCATTCCGCACGTGCTTGGCCTCCCTCAGCATGATTTTCGATGCTCTTTCCGGTGGTGTGGGTCTCGCGTGCAGTATTCACGCCCCTGACATCGAACTCGTGCGGGTTCACTCTCGCGACTTTTGAAACCCAGGCCAATTTTGGCTGTTTGGGACCACAGATGGGAATGCGTCGGAGGACGCCCATCACGCCGATTTAGTGCGCTTCTCTTCTCTCGTCCGTGAAACCGCTTCCGCTCTTTCTTTCAGGACTTGTTTCGCCCCCTTCCCGGGCGTGGTTGGGGAGATGTGATCCAAATCTGCCCTTTGCGCCGGTCAGGCGGACCTTGTTCGAGGTGCATGCCTATTTCGGTCTCTAAAATCGCGCACAGGCCGTTTCAGAGCATGCCAAGAACACCATTCAAAAAAACATCACAAGAGCTTTCGAACGACAGTACTTATAAGTCAATCCAACGCGACATTACGAAGATACAGAGGTTTGAAGTTGAACTCGTCGACCGCTAGTAGATGGGACCCCAACGGACCCACGCGCCTGCCCACACGGGATGGCTCCGAGGCGTGCAGGGAAGATCGTTTCGGGACATGTGTCATCGATCGAAAAGATGCACCGTAAAACGTAGAACAACTTTGATCGAAGACTCTAAGCCTGGATCGGCCGTCCCCGGCCAAGGCGGTGGGAAACGCAGAAGTACCCCCACAGCCCACCAAAAAAAGTGGCACAGGGGTGGGGCGACCGTGCTTCAATGCGACCGGGGGAAACTGGTTCTGGTTCCGGAACGGTACTGTCGTTCTATTCCAAAGGGATATCAGATCCCTTACTCGATGGGTAGCCTCGATGGTTCGGACCCGTAAGCCAGGGTCTTGACGGACCCTAGTGGGCCTCGTTCACAGGAGGAGGCCACTGCCTCATGCAACACTTGGCGCGTGCTCCTCCAGCTCAAGTTGCGGCCGGATCTTCAAAACACCGTTTCTTCCTGTGGGTATCCATTTGACACGAAAGGTGAACCCTCCCCTCGGCATCCAACTTCGAGCTCCTCGCACCTCGGCCTTCCTTGAGCGCGTTGCGCTCGTTCTCCATCTTCTCGTGCTGCTCAAGTAGGTGTTGGGCCAGTTCTACTTCGTCCGTGTGCACACTCGTCCCACCCCGACCTGTAGCTCTTCTTGCATGTTGGTTGCGCTGATTTTGCCTGGACATCGCAAGGCGGACTTTGGCGATGCAATGAATCAATCGAGAGCAAGAAGCCTGCAAACATACGATTCGGATCTGCACTTAGAGCGAATTGAAGGCAATTCCAGGCGCAACTCGTTGCGATGTTGCCTTGCTTTGTGATTGGGTTGCATGAGTCGATGCAACATTGGCGAAGCAAAAGAATTCGATGTTCCGCCGTCCAAGTTCCCCGTGCGACCACCTGTTTGGACGCCACAACAGGCACGATGTCTTGGGCCACGTTTTGATCCATCTCTTCCAGGGGTGGCTGTTCACCTTCCTGCGCCATGGTGTCGGGAATTTGCGCCTGCTCCTTCGCGCTCACCCCCCTGCTTCCTCTTCGCACCTTGCAATCATCAATTGGTCGTTTCGGAATCGTGAGACAAGCCATTGGACACCGCTTGTGTACTGGCGGGAAAGGGATCGCTATTGGCGGTTCGAGGCATTGAAGGACATCCTTATTTTTAGCATTAAACGGTCGATATCTTACGATCGCTTTCGAGGAAACCCGTCCCCCCGAGCCCCGACGTTTTCCCCCGAAAAAACGAACCCCTCGAGAGGATTTGAAAAAAAGTCGTCAAATGGGATTTGGCACAAACCCCGATTTTTCATTTTTCCCGAAAAACGAATTCCTCTATTGACACTCGAGGGTTGTGGTTTCGTGAGAGAGCCAGGCCCACCCTGTGTAATTGCCCTTGGTCGACGTGCTTGACCCTAGGAAGTAGAGGGTGTGACGAGGTCTCTAGGTCGAGGTACTAGGAACTTGGGTTCCTCACCCCCGATCGCCGCACAACATGGAGCGAAGGCAAGGTCACACTTGGCAGGCACATTTGAGATACCCATACCGTAGTTCGCAATAGGATGCACCTGAAAGAGGCGCGTGTTGCATCTTTCAATGGCCATGGTCGGCAATGCTTAGATTCTAACAAATGCACGGGCAAACATGTTTCCTCCGCGACTCGTTCGGAATAGCTTGCAGGGGTGGACATCAAAGGAGATGGACGAGTCGATGCACTGTCACGCAAATGGGAAAGAGGACTCCCCCATGTTGTATCGCATGAAACGTGTCAGCCTCAGTATGAAACGGTGTATTAGGTACATTCAACGTAAAGGATTGTAATCCCCAGTGCCCTGCCTTTTCCGAATGCAGAGAACGATTTGCTTACTGACTAGAAACACCATCGTGAGGACGAGGTTCTGAGGGCGCACAATACAGACTTTTGAGAATCCAAGAACAAATTCTCCTAGTAAAGATAGAAGGCTCCAACAACCCCGGCAACCATGAGCACAACCTGCAGTCCTATCCCAAATCGTATCCAATCTAGAAAGTGATACGCTCCTGCGGAGTGGGCCATCAAGTTAGTTTGGTATCCAATGGGTGTAGAGAAGGATGCAGAACCTGCGAGCATCAACACATACATGGCAGCATACGGGTCAAGATCAGAGACCGTGCCGTCCTTGAGAATTCCAGAGACAATGGGAAACATGATGGCCACAGCCCCGTTGTTAGTTATCACACTTGTGAGTATAGCAACCACAACATAGATGGCAAAAAGTACACCTATTGCCCCCAACGGTTCCAGCCACCACACAATGAAATTCGCTATTGCAGTGCCTGTACCTGTGGTCTCAATGGCCTTGCCTACCCCAAAGGCCAGTGCGATGGTCAACATCACTGGAATATCAATGGCAGAACCCGATTCCCGAATGTTTTGACAACCAGTCACCAGCATGGCCAAAGCAGCAACAATAGCCGTGGTATAAATCCCAGTCACCTCTGCTGCGGCAACTGTTACCATCGCCACTGCAATGATCAAGCTTGCAATTATATGCGGCCAATCGTCTCGTGGCGGACTGGAGTCCTTCAATGGATAAACAAGGGCAAAATTCGGATTCCTCCCCCAACGGCGAAAAAATCGCGACCCCGCTTCCACAAGTAAAGTGTCCCCACCGTGCAATTCTATGTCTCCTAGCTTCTGGTTCATGATCAAGGAACCCGACGAAGAAGCAACCGCAACTACTGCCGCGCCAAACTGCTGGCGAAAACCTACGTCCCTGATCCTGCGCCCGTTCAGCAGCAAACTGTTTGGTGATACTACCACTTCGTAGAGACTGTGCGTGAACCGTGCGGATAGCATGGGTTCCTCTCCCTCTGACTGGAGGGGCACAAGCCCTGCATCGCGTTTATACAAATCAACTACCGTATCGATCTGACCTGAAAAAACTAGGATGTCCCCTTCTTCGATCCTATCGTCAGGGGCCGGTGCAGGGATAATGGAAGTTCCTCGTTGGATTTCCACCAGGAACAGGCCACGAAGGTGGCGCAAGCCGGCACTTTCCACCGTTTGGTTTATCACCGTTTTAGCTTTAGAACTGACCCTCATAGAAACCATATACTCTTTCGCATGCTCGGTGATCTGACTATCGTATGTCTGGCGTGCTGGTAGCAGGGCATCAATGGGGGCAAAGGCGACCACATAGACCACTCCTATTCCAAAGTAAATGATCCCCAGTCTGGTGATCCCGAATATCCCGAAGGACAGTGGGTTCCCTTCCTTGTCCACCAGGGTTGGATCACCCTCCGCTAGTCCTGAGACAATGAGGTTGGTGGATGTTCCTATCAAAGTAATCGTTCCCCCCAGGATCAATGCATTGTTAATGGGCATCAGTAGCTTGGAAGGGGCATACTGGACCGTGCGACACCAGCGCAGGATGACAGGTATTGCCATGGCAAATATAGGGGTGTTATTCAAAAAGCCGGATGCCAGACCGAGGGGGGTTACGATCTTGAATAGCGCAAGCCTGAGCGATATTTTCTTGTTCCCCATGAAGAAGCGGAACATGATTCCAAGGGCATTGGTTCGCGTCACCCCATTGGCCACCATGAAGAGGATGGCGACAGTAGCGACCCCCACATTCGAGAAGCCGACCAGTGAATCTTGGGGAGAAACACATTGGAAGGCGACTAGAACACCAAGGGTGATAGCAAAGAGCACGTGGGTTGGGAGCAGACTGATGGTCAAGCACCCTACGAGGATGGTCACCGCGGCCAGGGAGAACCAGCCTTTCCAACCGAGTCCTTCGAACGCAGTAGCCAGGGAACCAAGCAGCGCGTATCCTACACCCAACAATCCCAGCACCAAGAACAGGACCCACCTTTTCCTAGCAAAGGCACGCAAGGCTTGCAACATCTCCGGAAAGCTGAGTGCGCTCGGCTCCTGGGTCGCATCGTCCTCGGTGTGGTTGGCGGGTGGCGGAGCTACCTTGGATGTCTGCGTAGCCACCGAACCTTCCAGGTCCCCGTTGGTCTCCATGCCTGCGTCTTCTTGACCTCTGGACGCCTCACTGTCTTCGTCTCGTTCCGGAAATGACGCGTCCATCTTCTCCATGGACCGTGGTCGACCGACGACGGTACACTCGAGGCACCCGTCCGGTTCGATCTTCCTACCCCGTGGATGGGGTTCGAAGAGGACCCCTGGTGAAGCCTAGACAGCAACCGAGCCTCGGGGACGCGTGATCGACGTCGCCCCGCTGGCCTCGGGGTCATGGGCAACGTTCCCCGTCGAGGAAACGCAAGGTCGTCCCTGCTAACCTCCCCAACAAACCTCCGGACCTCCTCGGAGCTGGGGATCGAGCTGCACCCGTGCTCGAATGGGTTCTGTCGATCGCTGTAGCACGATTTGAAACGTTCCATCCGTCCCGTCCTTTGAACAGAGATTTTCACGGCTCAGCGTGGTCGACCTGGTTCGAAGAATGTTCACCCACCCGCAAGAATCTGGACTTTCGGAAGGATTGCGGTGGTCCTCCCTCCAAAAAACGGAGTTCTATAGCAAGAAGTGCCTGTGATTGTATCGCAAAGAAATGCCGTGTACTCGAGCTCATCGACGGGTGTGAGTGCAAGGAGTTGCCGACGCTTGTAGGTATGTTGGCTTTGCGAGGCTGCAAGAAAATCAAATGAAAGCGCCATGTAGGACAAAGGTCGCTCGCACTATTTTGCCACCTCCGTGACCCTTGCACAATCATAACCCCTCTTCTACCGAATGGCCTTTATCGTATGTACATGATGCATACGTCAACCGAATGGGAAGGGCCACCTGCTCGTGAAGTCGATGTCAAACGGGCGAGGTAAAAAATGTGGTTAGAAGTACCCGGCCGACTTTCATTGTGGGTGGGAGACGAGGTGAGCTAAGCTTGCGAGGTGTTTGATATACCGTGGGCAAGCATTCGTTACTCGCATCTTGGGTGTACGGCTCGTTTCATGAGCCAAGGAAATGGTGGAGGATCGCGGGAGGGCACAAACTGCAAGGGTCTCTTACCGGGGAACTTGGCCAAGTTGGAGGAAAGACTTTCCTCGGCGTAAAATGGTGGCCTGAACTTCACCCACAAGGTCGTCTCATGATGAAATAATGACCTACGAGGAAATCGACCAAGCGTTGAGACAACGCGGGGCAAATGTTGGAGAGAAAAAGAGGGAGGCAAACGAATAAGGCACGCAAATGTGACAACTTCGTTCAAGCTTGAGTTGCGCATGGACGTCAACGCTTCAAGTGAAGGCCCCTTAAAAAGCGAAGCAAAGTCCGACTCGGGGTTCCACAAGATGGGAAGATTCGAATGAAGAAAGGAGGACGTTGCCAAAATGCGTGGAAGGTGTACGAAGGCGCAACATGTGTTAGGCGAGAGATTTACGAGGCTCTTCTTGCGTGCACGTGAAAGCCTCTTTACCGCTATGAGTTACATGCATAGAAGGTAAAGAAGTTTTTCATCCTCTCATTCGATTGCTTTTCTAGGGACGCGGAATCTAACTTATTTGAGTTCTTGGGTAGCTTAAGCAAGATCAAGCACCTTTGGGGCTACATGGATTTGGAAGCACCATGTTTTTATTCGAACTCTTTGCAAGGTGGAGTGGTAGGAAAGGTAGAAGGTGTGTTTTGATGTGTTTTGCAAGCTTCATTCACGACGTTGAAGACACCGCGAGGGTGAGGAAACGGATCAATGTTGGACGGAGAGTGATAGCAAACCAACAGATGTTCACACAACTTACAATGACCAAGGAATCACATATACATTGTTTCCTTTTTCAAGAGTGAGAGTTCTCCTTGAGAGATGAGTGATCCATGGATCACGTTCGTGACGTGCGCAACCTTTTCAAGGGACGAGTAAAGATAGTTGGAGAGTATGTTATCAGAAACACTCTTTGATTGCCACGGAGTGTGGCTAAAGAAGACATTGAAGGCGAGGGGAAAAAATAATTAGAAGCTCATCCTCGACATCTCCTCCTACCAAGGAGGTATTCGCACAATGCTTCCTAGAATTGCGGGTGCAAGGCTGAATTCTTGCAAATGAGGAGGGAATCGGGACATCTGCACTTGCATCAAAGGGGCTACCTTTCTTGCGAAAGAAAAAGTCAGCATCCATATCGGGAAACAACCAATCCCATCTATGCGATAACTAGAGTTGGCAAAGCTTGAGGAGGCAAATCGCTCATCCCTTCCATCATGTAAGAGTTTGAATCATGTGGTTCTGTCTTTGCAAGAATCACGAAGCTAAAAGTGTCGACTTCGTCATGGGTATCCACGGGAAATGCATGGATGCTTTGTCTTTGAGCATGTTCTTCAAGGTAAGTACATTTAACAAATCATAGCAATACAGTATGTCCATCGTGTGTTTAGTTGATAGAAAGTCTCTCTAGCGAGTAGTTGAGGACTCTTTCGCAACGAAGTTCAGATAATGCAAAATTGCCCAAAACTAATGGACTAAGACGGAGATTGCATCCGCGACAACTGTCCCAACCAATGGACGTATGTGATCATGTTCAAGATCATTCGAGTGTTGAGATCATTTGAATCTTTGGTAGGGAAACGAACGCAAAAAATCATTCATTTCCCATTTCTCGCATTCTTTCGCTTGTTAAAAGCTAAGATAGTACGATTTTTTTATTTATGATTTGTTGGTTATTGCCCAAAGTGATGCACAACTACTTGTGAAGGCAGCGACATATGGACGGAAGCAAATCTCAGGAATCACACAATATGACACCTTTACGAACTGCGAAAGGCTTGACGTAGCACTTACAAGGTTTTGGAGTTCATTTGAGTAGAATATCCGAGGATTTATTAAAGGCTTGCATGAGATTTCATGTGCAAGCAAGAATCGATAGCCCGCTTGTTGGATAAGTGAATAGAACGTCAAGTTGCTCAACCAAAGCAACCGAAAAAACTTCACACGAGAGGGTGGAGGTGGATGGAATTTCATTAGAAGGATTGATAATGCGGTGGAAGAGAGGATAAGGATGCCCCTTCAAGTGCATGGCAGGGTATGTAACAACTCTTGGTACGTTATTAACAATAGAGGCCGCAAAATCACATCTACACATCCAAGAGGGTGCACACAAGAAGTTAATCCATGCAATGTTGAATTTACGTCCACCATTGTAAAGTACTGTTGCATCAGTTGAGCACGAGAATTGGAGGGAATACGCATGCCCCGTCAATTGCATTGAGGATGCTACCCACGAAACATGGGAAGAAGGGGATATGCTTATCGTAGATTGTGGTATGTACTTCTTTGAAGAAGGAGATTCCTTGATATTGCTATTGCCGTACAGATGTTTAAGGAGTGTGCATGGCCAGGCTCAATATTGGTGGAAGCGAAAATTTCGAAATGGCAAGCTACCTTCAACGGCATCGAACAATCTTTTTTCAAGAGTGTGAAACTTAAGCGCATCATTTTAATTGCCTTCGAGGCCATGAAGGATGCTAGCGTTTGCATTGAGAGGAGCAGGTCGGGGCTTCTTCCTCCCGTATCATTTGAGAGACATGGTAAACGATCGTAAAGAAATATTTCACTTGCGATGCCCTTTTCGGCAAGGGAATGTGGGAGGTCACGCTCTTGGAGTGGACAAGGAATTTGATTTCTCTGGAACATGTCAAACATGTGCGGAAAGATGCCAAGAGCACTTGAGGATGTTGAAATAGTTAGATCTAGCTTGAACACATGAGGTCGCCATTGTTGCAAATGAGGACGGAAAGAAAATTTTAATTCGAGGGTGAAAAGGGTTGAACAGGTTGTAGAGTCTCGTGATATTGAAACATGCAACGTAGTTTCTTACTTGTGCGAAAGGCAAAGATGAACAAAACCCATCGATACCTTATCCTTTTTATATTTTTCTTGCTATGCCCCGTGTTTTGTCTAAGGTTAGTTCCTTTTCTCTTTCGTCTAATGACAAGCCTCGATTCTCTGCTTTCATATGTGCCCGACTCTCGTTTGGATGAGGACGTTGATTTCCCATCACCCTACCCCTCATCCTCGTTGCTAGTTCCTTTCTTGGCTACAACCCTTGCAAAGTTCCCAAAGCTCATCCAACTTTCATATAGGTTGTCACTTTCTTCTGACACGTCTTGGTGAGTGGCTTTCTAGGCCACCAGTTCAAGCCCGGGTAAGCCTTTCGCAGATCAAAGCTTAAGTCTTGCCGTGTATGCTGTGCTTTTAGCTTGCACCTTCTATCCTCCTCCACTTTGAGTCTGTTCCACTCTCGACCTTTGGAGGACAAGAAAAGTGGTCGTATACACTTGGACCCACGAGGAGAGGTGGGATAAACTCGGATGCTTGGTGAAGAACCGCTCCTTGAGTACTCCAATGATGCCCGGACGCGGAGGACGTGAGGACGGCGCGTGGCTCGGAGGCCTTGAGTAGGACTTGTTCATTAAAAAGACCGGTGGCTCCTCTCTATGGGGCCTCAAGGTGATCCTCTGCGGTACATGTCCAAAATATACAATTAGTACTCTTAGCTGAGGATTATATGTCTGCATTTATACATGTACTGTCGAGGAAGGAAAAAACACTCCTCCATGGGGAGGGTGACCTAGGAAAGTGTAACAAGTCCTATGTGACGTACCATGTAGTAAGGCTATCAAGAGGAAGATAGTGCTCAGAATGCAAGACTCACCATGCACGTGCATGGAGTCTCTCTTCCTTGCTCCATCGGATGCAAGCCGACTTCCAGGATCACATGGTTTGCCTCTTGCACATGGTTCTTTGTATTTTTATTCAAATGCACAAGTACGTATAGAGGGGATCCTTGCCCACTAGGCTCAAGGACGAGAAATTCGTCCAAATGGAAGGGGCGGCCGAGTTGAAGACGATGCAATAGAGTACACCGTCACTGATGACACGTCCACTTGCCGTTATCTTCTTCGGGCGTTCGCCATAATGGTTCCTAAAGTGGGACATGCGTATTGCGCCCCGTCACATGTGTCGTGGCATGATATCCTCCCGCAATAGATCCTTCTAAGTTGTTGCACTGTATCATGGAAAGAAGGAGGATGCGCAATTTCACGAAGCATCCTCTGACGAATCACGAATGTTGTATGGCCGCTTTAATGAGAGTGAGTGTGTATTGCACACCCAAGGTTTAGCAAAGAACGATAAAAGGTGGGGCGCGGTGGGGCAATAATAGCATGGGACAGACGAATCCTCAAAAGAGCATTTGATGAACTACGCAGAGGTGGGCTCGAGGAACTCCCCTTAAGTTCCTGCTTGTTCGCTTCCCGTGGTCGAGCTTGATCTGATTCGATATCTTCACTCCAGGAGCGTTAGGAATGTGCCCCTAAGAAACTCAAAGCTCTAGCCTATCTACTCCCGTGGGAGGAGCCACAACGTTTTGTTTGACACAATTCCAAACTCACCACACAAAAAGGCCCATAAATCCTCCGCATGTGTGTGAAACCATTCCGCAAATACCCTCAACCTCCAAACCCTACGGTATCAAGCTATCGCCACCACTAAGAATGCTCTCCTTGGAATTTTTGGACCATACACGACATGAAGAAACGACGACATCGAACACGTGTGTCTCAAACATTGACCTCTTCTTTCATAGAAGCAATCAACAGAATTGAAATTTCGGACAAGCACTTGTACCACAAGCAAGATGATTTGCTAGGGGAGTAGGTGTTCAAGACTAGGGGGAACTGCGAATCCAGATGAGGTGAAGGGATCGACCCAATAGCCCACATAGCAAGGATGTATCCGATTACCTCAAAGATTCACTCGCATGCATGCACACGGATCCGCCCTAAGGGTCTACGCCAAAGGATGCACCAATCAACAGGCACGAAGTTTGATGCACGGGTACTTTTTTATACACCATCCATTAGAATGATTCTCATGGAAAGGAGAGATTCGGTCCTTGACAGGGCAAGTCCTTGGAGTGCCTTGCAATGGGCTCTAGGTAGGGATGATTCTCGGGCTATGTATGGATTTGTGAATTCCTTGCCATCATGTTTCCCTTGCGCATTCTTCCAGCCTGTGCAAGATGCCAAAGCCATCGCTCCTTGGTTCCCCTTCTTTTGAACTTGAAAATGCGCCGTGATGGTGGGGCCCGTAATAGAGTGGTACTGGAGAAGCTTCGAGACACACCCCATGCAAGTGATCCGGGTCATGAACCCAACAAACGGATTCCTTTCGTCCTAGCCCATGCACTAGTACGGCGTAGGAATTGTCCCCCCCTGACCGTTCGACTATCTATGGATTTGATCACGGAGACATCATCCTCCACATCACATTTGGCCCAGGTGCACCACTACTTGCGGATGCTTCTCCCACCAACGCTTAGCAGATAGTGTCCTTAGCCATGACGGACTCTTACGATGGTGCAACGCAAGCACTCGCAAAAGAACATGGTGTTTGGTTACTTGTCGACCAACGGAATGACAATGCCTACGAAGAGCGCTTGGCAGCATTTTGAAGCGTACGATTGAAAGCTTGTGCACGGTTGCACGGCAAGGGGTGGTTCCGTGCCATAATCACAAAGCGCAAGAATACTGACTATGCCGAGACAATGAATGAGTCTACATGAACTCTGCTTTGAAAGGTTAGGAGTGGCTTGTTGAACCGGTGAGAGAAGGACATGGAGCACAACCTTCCCAACGCGTGAATCGACGAGTTGTGACTCAAGGTATCGGCTATTGGGAGAGCTCGAGCACAATAATTACTCTTTGTCATCTAGAGCTTGCCTTCGGACTGCCCCCTCTATCTTGCACGCGATAAAGATTGCCGAAGCACGAGGTTCGAGCGCGGACAATGTATGCCCTTTGCAAGATGAGATCGTCCTGAAACATTCCAAGTCGGACGCAGCCATGCTCAGCAACCCTATCTACACGGGAAAAATTGGCAAACAAAGCTTGTGAGTGACCGAAAGCAACTCCGACACGCAGAAGAGGGCAAGACTTGTGGTTTTTTCCCCAATACAACACCAAGGCTTTCCATGGCAAAGAAGAATACGAGCATGCCCCGGCATTCAAAACTCGATGTGATAGGTGGTCTGGGTTGCGGTGTCTGTCAAGCCTTGCGAGTGGGCCGGCAAGCCTTGTGTGGGAATTCAAACCGCAGAAACGTGGCGGCCAAGAACTTATTTGATCCACAGGACGGGCAATAGCCGTTGTAGGCCAAGCGAGCGGCAGAGAAAGGTTCCAAAGTGATGGATCCATTGAAGCGGTGGTGTGCCATGAAAGTAGGGATCCCCAACGTCACTATGCACGGGTTGCACGTTGCGAGAAGGTGAAGGCCGTGAAGTACTTGGAATGCTTATATAGACAGAAGCTGGACTTGGTGGATGATTTGAGCGTCGCGGAATCGGAGGCCGTGCCAATTGGGGTCTACAAGAAGGTTACCCACCTCATTGACCGGAAAGCCTCCTTTTCGATGATGAGCATGCGCAACAAATGCTTTACACCCATCTGAAACGAGCGAAATTTCCTCAGGCTGAAGCCGAGAAACCACGTGCAAAGACATGACGCAGAAGCCAAGCTGCTCCTCGGTTGTACGGTATTACAACCTTGATCAGCAACTTTGCACAGCTTAAACCGAGCACAAAGAGGGAGTCGATCGAAGGGGAAGCTTTTCAACATCGTTCCATGTGATGCGGTAGAAGGTGCACGTTGTGGATGAGCTCTGCACTTGCTGCCGATGGAGCATGTACGGTGGCAAGTGCAAAACGCGTCAATACAGAGTCGCCAACCTTTTCAAGCCAACCGAATCCTACAGCATGGGCCTGACAAACGAAAAACATTTGGAAGGTTGCGGAGTAGGGTAACGAAAACCGCTCTTACAAATGGAAGGTATCGATGCGCACAAACACCTGTGCATCGCGTCCGTCCTTACATTGCCGAGACCGAGGTTCTACCAGTGGTGCTCCGTGAAAGTCACGATTGCATGAGTTGCAGGGGTTTGTGAAGACCTACCATCAACGACGAGAAATGTTAGACCTTACTAACGCTAAACAGTGTGAATGATGCAAAGGGCCGAAAAGCTTGTTCCATGTCCATTGAAAGATCCGACGGGAACAAGCGCCAAAGCAGACGGGGTTCCCTCTTGGCCATTGTAGAAGTCACGCAATTCAGAAGCATGGGTGCAATTCGTATTGCTTCACCACGCTCACGGCTAAGGCAGCATTGTTAACCTGGTTGACGACACAATTGCGAATCAAAGCAGAACAAGTATGGCCAGTGTGCTTGCACTGCCCCTTTCTGTCTGCAGGGTCGAGAATCAATTGCATGGATCCACTCCGGAAAAGAAAGGGACGCAGTTCTGGACCTTGCTTCAAAAGAAGGTTTGGGAAACAGAGGGTTCTGTCTCCCATTCCTGCGTGGAGATCAATCGTAGGGACCACCTGTACAACAGAGGCTTGATGCAAGATAGCACCCCGCGCTTGCACCGAAAGGTCTTGGCCCCCAGCTTATCTTTTAGGAAGGGCCTGTCAATTTTCACAGCACTTGGATGCTTGACCTTCCAATAGAGAGAAACATACCAGGAACATGCGTTGCCTGAACTTCTTCAGCAGAATCCGTGCAGAGCATCCCATTGCACAAGACAACAAAACAGGCCGTCCACACTACAGCAGTGGTGTGAGCAAAGCTCTACCTGACTCGATCGATCTTGCCTAGGAAGTCGATGCATCAAGCCATCCCGAGACCCCAGACCTTACGACACCCTCCTGCTGCCCCAGTGGACCTGGAATTCTGGTGCTTGGACCGTTCATTCCCGGTAGATGCACAGGGGAAGCGTTGAAAGCAGCCCCCTGGCCACTCCTTGTCTTCTACCTCCCTTGGTCCATACACGGCATCTTTTTTCTTTCACGGCGGTCGTCCAAGGCCAAATTCGCCAACGCAAGTATTCCAGGTCTGAAATCGCCCTCCACGCAATCCAGGGGCGGCCTGTTCGCTCGACCTTGCAGCGTCTATTGCTCTTAAGATCCTGAACGCTTCAAGGCATCCATACTCCAAAGTGCTCCTTGTGAGATCTAACCTTCATCAAGTTGGTGCTGACAAAACCGATATGGTCCAGGAGGTTCGGAACAGCGAGGTAAGTGGGCAAGTGTTGCACAGTCATGAACTCGCCCACGGCGATATCCGAAGCCAGGACGCTGCCGTTACGTAGAAGGTCCAGCAAAAACTCTTGAAGCTCGCCCGCGACCTCCTTCGGATACAGAATACCTGCAGTGATTGCGGTCGGAGCGGGCGAGATCGCCGCGTGTGCCCAAGGGATCGCCTTTCTCAGCTGAAGCAAGTTTGGACGCCCAAACAAGTATGCAAAGAGCACGCATAGAACCCCTGCTGGAACTGCCACGGTCAAGGCTCTGGCGAACTTCCGGGCGACCGAGCGATTGTCGCGAAACGTGCGGAGCAAGGAGAACAGAAAGGTTGACATCCCGCCCCCCACCCCGATGACGACCGGTTCGTACCACACTTCCGTGGCGAATCCCATCCAAGCCTCTTTGAAGTACATCTTGAGCATCCCCCATCGCTCACTGGGGCGATGCTTGCGCTCGATGCGTCCGAGCAGGATCCTGAGAATGGGGAGCAGGTGCGTGCTCACGATGACATCATCCTCCAGGACGCAGCAGTAACGTGCTTGGCTCTCTACGCAGAGGCCCAGCGCGGATGCGTAATCTTTCAGCTGTTTCCCCAGGTACTTCCTGTGCTGCAGCATCCCTTCCCCATCCAGCTCCGTGCTCGTTCGCCTTACGGGGACGAGGTCAGAGATCATTTGCACTTGGGGATCATCTGGCCCGACGTCCAGCACGGCGACATGGCTGGATGGGTCCTGTCCTAGGACGTTCACCAGCTTGAGCACGGTCCTGAGCAGGTAGTTGTACTGTCCGCGTGGCTGGGAGGCGCTGGTGATCACCACGAACTGGAATTCGGCTCCGGTTGTTCGATTTCTCTTTTCCTCCATCCTCGGCTGGGATCCGTGCCTGTGTTGCTTCAGTTTGAGGACCTCTCGTTCCGCTTGCTTCGCCTCCATCGCCTGCATTTCCAAGAGTCGACTTCGGGTGTGGGTCTGTCCGTCGAAGAGGGGGGATGTGCCGAGATGCTGTGCTTTGCATCGACGACGCCATCGCATCGATCCTGCAGGGGTCAGCCTCGGATCTTGGACGGGTGCCTGTCGCACGCGTCCTCCGCCTGGGGAAGGTGTGCTTCTCCTGGTTTCCTTTCGTGGGCAGGATCGACGATCCACTTCCATCTTGCGTTCGCTCGTACGTGCGTCGTCCTCCACGCACCCTGCACGTCTGTAGGAACGCCAATCCTGCCATGGCCATGCAGGCCACGGCGAGGAGCGTTTGTCTCATTCAGCGTCTCGTGTTCATGCCTGGGTGTCTGCATCGACTCGCCTGGGTTCGTTGCCCTGGATCGGTCCAAGGTCCCTTTCTCCTTCCTTCTCCCCTCGGATCCCTTCCAATCCGGGATTCCAATGATCCGACACGGACGGGATTCCACCCCCGCCACGTGGGGATGGGAACCGGACACGAAGACAGGACGTAAACGAATCGATGGAAACCAGGAAGTGGACAGGGAAGACGGGGAAAGACAGAGGATGGAAACGGAACGGTGGCGTGGTGACCCTCGTGGCGGTCACCTACGGGATCGTGGTCGCCTACGAAACGTACAAATGGAGGTTCCCCCACCCAACGAAAGAGGTGGAATCGCACCCGCAATACATAAAAATCGCAAAGTGGAGGGGTAGGATGGGAAACCACCTGTTCCAATACATGTCCGCACTGGGAATCGCCCAGAAGAAAAACATGACCTACTGCGGAGCCGCTCCCTTCCTGCTGGAACGATACTTCCACCTACCGGTTCCATCCCTGCCCTGCCCGGCAACGACCTTCCAGACGGTACAAGAGTATGGATACGCGACCTTCCAATTGCCTGCCCGATTGGCTGGGAACGTCTCCCTGGAAGGATTCCGACAGTCCTGGAAGTACTTCGGATCGGCAGGTGTGCCTCGGATCAAGCAAAACTACATCGATCTGGCAGAGCAGAGGATCCGAAAGATGGGGCTGCGCCCGCAGGAATTCAATGCTGTGCACATACGCCACGGAGACAAAGCAAAGCAGTGGTGGTTCCGGTTTCCCCCCTGCTCGTACTTTCTCAGCGCCAAACGCCTGCTTGGCGAGCGCATTCCATTGGTTGTCATAGCAGAGCCAGAAGCCCAGAGCTTTGCGCTGCAGTTTTTTCAATCTTGTCGTTTGGGGGGAAAGGTTCTCCTCCCTGATCACGTGATGGTTGACTTTGCCACCCTGGCCCTGGCCAACGGCATCGTCAGCACCATGGCATCAACATTCAGTTGGTGGGCCGCCTACGTAAGTGGCGCCCACTTGGTGTACTACCCGGACGAAATCGTGAAGTACCACCGGGTAAATTTATGGAGGTTCAAAGGTGATGATTACTACCTACCTCAATGGAGCAAGCTGACGGGATTGGAGCTAAGACCAGGGCTGGAGGTACTCAAGAGACGAGCAGGGTTTTACAATCCACAGGCGCTGACCAAGGGTTTAGAATGCAGCACCGAAGGCAACGCTACCCTTGCCCAGCAAGTTGCACGGGCAGCAACGTTGGACCCTTCTAGCTGTGCTACTTTTGTCACTGCATATGCCAGGTTTTCGTCCAAGCACTCACAGGACCAGTATGCCGCTTGGCTTTCCAACCTGGCGCTGCTAGATGCAAACCTGGTGGTGTTCGGCAGCATGGAGATTCTGCGCTGGTTTTACCACTTGCGGCCTCTTTCCCTGGACAACAAGACAGCGTATTACCTGACCAGCCAAGAAGGGCTGTACATGCACCGATGGCACACGGCGTGGTCAACGTGGCAGCACCAGATGGACAATGAGCAGGAGATCCATAACTGGAAGCTTTACGAGGTTTGGAACGAGAAAGTCATATTTCTCGAGCATGCGATTAGGTTCAACGTCTTCCATTGTTCCCATTTTTTCTGGATTGATGCGGGATACTTTCGCAATCAAGAGACTCTCAGGATTGCCAACGATGTCAAGCCCTTCCCTCCACCGTCTTTCCTGCAAGCACACCCCAAAGTTTCCATGCTTGCAGTACGCAGCGTCGGCCAGGAAATAGTGCAAGCCGTTCAGGAGGAGTACCCTTCCAGCGTATTTTTTGAGAGGCGGATGGATTTCATCGCAGCGGGTCTCTTTGGAGGGCACCAGGAGTACGTCCTTCAATGGAACTCGTTGTTTCTGTGTGCCATGCTCCGTTCTCTGGAGCGGGGTCACTTTGCAGGGAAAGAGCAAAACACGATGGCCAACCTGGCAATCAGGCACGAGGACATTGTTGAGCTATGGGACGGCAAGGCCGGGTCTTGCCACGAGAGATGGTTCTGCATGGTGGATGTGCTGGCTGGGCGGAGCAGCGCCCATGAACCGGTTCCCCGATGACCGGGATGTTCGATCCGCCCTGGATGCACCCTGAGGTGGTTGCGATTAGTGCCGCAGCGATACGTTTCCAGCAGAGAGGGGCGGAATAAGAGGTTCTGCGAGGTCGTATGCCCCATCCTTAAAGAGTCCTCCTTGAAACCCAGACTCACACCGCGTCTACCATGGGTGAACATGAGGAAAGCCTGTCGGGACCTGCCGCGCACCGGTCCTGCGCCGGCTCAAGCCAACCACATCCCCTGCGGCGGTGTTTTATGGTGGGTGGGTGTTTGCCTGGGCAGTGGATGTGCCTTGCGGTCTGAAGCTGCGATGACCTCCACCTCGACCCTAGGCAGTCCAGCTGTCTCGTTTGCTGGGGGAACCCCTGGAGACGGACGAGTGCGAACCGCTCGGACGAACTGCACTTCGGACGGAAAGCATGGCCTTCTGCGTCTCACCTTGGGCAGTGTGTGTGGGGGCTGCCCTGCATATCCGCAGTGGTTTCAGCATGCGGAGGAGCACGTGCCTTCGCCTCGATGTGTGCGATTGGATTTGAACCGTTGTGCTGCCGAGGCGTGAAGACCCCCTTGCCAGAAAGGCTGCAAGGAAAATCCTGCACGTAGCAACCATGCCGTGGGTGACCGATTCGTGCGATGCTGGGTAGATTGTGGGCATGGGCGGGAAGGTCAGGTGGCGGAGGCATCGTTGGTTCCAGGAGTTCCATTGTACGCCTCGGAAGGTCGGCAGGCACGTTCATGGCTGGAAAGTCCCCAGTGACAACCGTCCGCCCTCTTCTTTCACCTGGCATTGGGCCTCGGTGGCGGTGGGGCGCATCCTCCTGGATCGTTTCAAGGGACGGGGATGCATTCATGCAGGTGCAAGCAAGGGAAAGTACATGAAGAACCTTCGTGGGGCACGAAAAGGCGTGGCATGGAATCCGTGCATCGCGGACTGCAGGCTCCCATCCATGCGTTTGCGGGATGGTTTCCCTTCCGTCCACATCAGGAGGGAGTGGAAGCCGACGTTCGTTTCGACCCGGCCATTCGGTCCGTTCCATCGTAATTCTTTTATCTCCTCTGTTTCAGAGGAGGTTGGGTCGACCCCCTTTTTCTGCGGGTGCGTAGCGATCGAACCCGTCTTTTTCGATCCTTTCTTTCGCTTGTTTTTCTCTTTCTTCTCGGATGAGCTTCAACCGTTCCAATTCTTTCTTCATCAGCCCTCTGCTTCGGTTGAGTTCGGACGCGGTGTCTTCCTTTCCTTTGACCTTCCTTTTCGGTGGGAGCACGGGCGCCGTCTTTTCTTTTTCTTCTTCTTCCTCTTCGGGCAGGTCACCTTCGGATTCGGTATCGCTGGGTGGCAGTTGTCCGGGATAGGCGGCCACGTCTCTGGACGGGACACCTTTTCGTGGATCCCCTCGTTCTTCTTCTTCTTCTTCTTCGCTGCTGCTGCTGGTGGGCATTTGTCCCATCCTTGGATTTTGTCCGTGCGTTTCTCCCGTTCCACCTCCTTCTTCTTCCTCTTCTTCTTCTTCCTTCCTGTATCCACCGTTTTTGGGCGGTCCTCTCTTCTTCCCTCCTCCCCCGCCGCGTCGATAGGTCTTTCCACCACGCACCATTCCCGCGTGTCGCAAAAGACGTGGTCCAACCCCCGTCTACACGTTCCCTTCCCCCCAAACAGGAGGAAGGAAACCGGGTTGGAATGGGATCGGAAACCTCGTCGAACCCGATCTCGTCCGGGTAGAAGGGACCTTCGAACCCGGATGGAAAGACCCTCCCCAACCCAAACCCATCCGATCGCCTCCCAGGGAGAAGGACACACCGTCTTGGACGTGGATCGACACGTCCAAACACCACGAACCTCGTAGGAACGGAGGGATGGGAGCTTCGACACGGGCGACCTCCCATGGAGGCGTGCCCGGATCCGAGGGAGGGGAGGAACGCGAGACGGAACCCCCTCCCTAAACCCTCCACCACCCACGGCCGTCGAAGAACCACGCATGCCCAACACGAATGGTGGTGTCCAAATCCTGCATCGTGCACGGCGACGAGGATCGAACCCGCGCCGTTTCCCTCGGGTCGCGTCACGTCCGACTTGGGAAGGCAAGCGACGCCAATGCGGACGAGGATGAGCAACTTCTCTGTTGGAATACGTAGGTGCGAATCGAGCACGTTTGGACGCTACGCATGACACGAATCGCCCAAGGGTCGCGTCAAACACCAACGCGTTGCAATCCAGACACGCGATGCCCTCCGACGAAGAAGGAAGCCCGGTGCACACGAGACGGAGACAAGCGTTTTGGGAGTGGACGATCGCACGTTTCTCCGAGCCTAGGCGAAGAGGACGCGCCTTCACGGACCCTTGAATATGCACCGTTGGGAGCGTCCCCCCTCGGCAACGCCCTCGGCTCTGCACATCGCCGGGCGACGAAAGCCCAACGTTCCTTTGCACGACTTGAGTCTATCGTCCCTCGTATTTTCCTCGATGGCTTGGATCGATAGGAGAAGCCGAGGCAGATGACAGCCACATCCTTGCAATGCGTTTGGAACGCTCCGTTCTTCCTTATGTTTTGGAGCGCTCCACGCATGACGGCACATCGTCCCGTGGTCGGAAGGAGGATATGGGTCCGTTCGATGCGGCCACGCTCACGCATGGCTTTGCCCCGTTCCCATTCGGCCGTCGTTCCCACGACGGGGCCCCCTCCCATGGGTGTGGATCGAGGTTCTGTTTGGCCTTTATTCTTGGTCCCTGTCCGCGTGCCCACTCTTTCTCGATCGCACGGCTTGGCCGGTCTTGTCCAGGAGATCCGGCATCGCATCGCATCCGACCTCACGTAGGGTCCGTCACGTTCGCTTGGATGCTTGTTTTTCCACGTCCATGGCGGCCGTGGAGGTGAGAATTCGGCCGAGAGTCCTGGGGATCCCCCATGGGGCATTCTCCCATGGGTCCTCCATCCTCTTCGCTCCCCCTTTCCCCCTTTCCTTCCTTCCCACTGGGCCACGTCGGTCCACCCTTGTGTGTGTGGGTGGGTCGAGGGAGGGAGGGAGAGGGAGTGCATCACACCCACGGTGCGCCGACCACGCGACGAGGACTGGATGTACGTCCAACTTCACGGACACGGCCAGCACGCACTGCGAAACCAAAGCCACAACTGGGGTGCACGTGCCCACCGAGGAAACAGCCCGTTCCAAACCAAGACCAAGGAAAACAAGGAGTCGAAAAAACGTACCATGTACCCCGCCGCCATGCCCGCCGCCAGGATGAGACACGCCGCCGTGGCCATCGCCAAAGCATGCAGGTGCAGGACCAGAGTCACCGCCATGGCCGGAGACTGGCAGAAGAAACAGCAAAGGAACAACCACGTCACCGCCGCCTATCCCGTGCAAGAGGAAGAGAAACCCACCGAATCCGAAGGGTACGAAGCCGATGAGAAACCAAACGTCGATAACCAACACGATGGTGCGAACAACCAAGGGATCCCAGAAGAAAAACAAGTGTCGAAAAACGGACTCGAAAACTGGGGTCTGAGCGCAGTCACCAGACAAGCCCTCGAAGCAAGAGGCGTGCAAGAGCTCTTCGACGTGCAAACCGCCGTACTGCAACCCGTGCGTGAAGGAAACGACGTCGTCGTCAGAGCCAGGACGGGAACGGGAAAGACCTTGGCCTTTGCATTGCCCATCGCCGAAGCCTTGCTCCAACCCAAGCAGATGCCCGCCAACGGGCAGGGAGAAGACACGGATGATCGCGTGGCCGAAACCGGTGAAAGAGACCAAGGATATCCCATGCGTAGAGGAAGAGGAAGGCCGCCGGCATGCCTGGTGCTAGCACCCACGAGGGAACTGGCCTCACAGGTGGAAAAGGAGTTCCAGGCCACCGCACCCTCCCTCAGCTGTGCCTGCTTTTACGGAGGGACGCCGCTGGGACCCCAAGAGAGGGCCCTCAGGAACGGCGTGGATGTGGTCGTGGGTACACCGGGACGTGTCATCGACCTCTTGGAACGCGGCTGGTTGGATCTCTCTCAACTGCAGTACGTAGTGCTGGACGAAGCAGACCAAATGTTGGCCATCGGTTTCGAGGAAGACGTGGAAACCATCCTGGCAAAAGCTCCCTCCGATCGGCAGACTTTACTCTTTTCTGCAACCATGCCTAGGTGGGTGCAACGTATCAGCGCCAGGTACCTCAGAAACCCCCTGAAGATAGATCTGGTTGGGGATGAAAACACTGGACGTATTGCGGACACCATTCAGACCTTTGCCTGCAGGTGTACGTCGGCGGCCAGACGCACGGTGCTGGTGGATCTCATCACCGTCTACGGATCAGGCGCCAGAACCATCTGCTTCGTCCAGACCAAGAAAGAGGCAGACGAGCTCAGCCTCGCACTCGGGAAGACGATGGCTTGCGAAGCCCTCCACGGAGACATCATGCAGAACCAGAGGGAACGTACGTTGAAGGGTTTCAGGGATGGCAACTTTCATGTTCTCATTGCGACAGACGTGGCAGCCCGTGGATTGGATATTGCGAATGTCGATCTGGTGCTCCATTATGACATGCCTAACGACGCAGAAGCATTCCTGCATCGTAGCGGTAGAACAGGACGAGCTGGAAAGAAGGGCAAGGCTATCGTGATCTTCAGCGAGAGAGAGCGCAGGCAACTGCGCTTTCTTGAGAAAGACACAGACTGCAAGTTTGAGCACATTTCCCCCCCACAACCTCAAGAGGTCATGAGGGCAGCCGCCGTCTTGCAGGTGGACCGCGTGAAGAACGTGGATCATTCACTTCGACCATTCTTTTCTGAGGTAGCAGACGAGCTCCTCCAAAGCATGGATGCAAAGGAGGCGCTCTCAGCAGCCCTGGCGGCTTTGAGTGGATTCCAGCATGCCCCTCAGCCCAAATCGCTTCTCACGTACGAGGAGGGCTTGACTACAATCATAATGTCCCCAGTAGATGGTACCCCACCGATCGCGTCTGCACGCGAGGTGATGGGTGCTGTTGGTCGCATCCTGCAGCAAGATGCGTCTTCGGTCGGGAAGATTCAGATGTGCGGAGGACGCCACACGGGCTGTGCCGTGTTCGATGTTCCTTCCGCCTTTGCAGATACCCTACTTGGTAACAGTGGGCGTGGGGTAGCCTTTGAGCGCCCGGAAACGCTACCTCAGCTACTCGACAGCGGGAGGAGGGAGCGGGCACCATTTCGCAGTGGCGGCTACAAATCGGGAGGGAGGGGCTCCAGGGGATACGAGGGTAGATCCGGTGGGAGTAGGTATGGTGGGAGGGACAATTCTCGTTCCTACCGCGTGCATACAACCCAAGGTCGCAGTAGGGTCGGTTCCCGGAACACTCCAAGGCCCGGTGGCCCTCCCGGTGGCTCGGACTGGTAAGGACCGAGGTTGGCCCCTTCTGGTCCAGATGCTGTGGAACTGCTAGTCTAGTATGTTGAACGCTTAATTTGTGTTGCATTGTGAGCAAGCTGAGATTTCCCACTGCATGCACTGTGCACTGATAGACATTCTTTCCGGGGACACCTGGAAAGCCTCAGACAATTTCGGAATAAGTGCTTTGTGTTGGTAAGCGCAGTCCGTGAAAACAGTGTCAATTGTTTTACCAGCTTTTGGCAAGCATTCGGTTCAGGCTGCGTCATACACCTGTGTCTCTGTCTCTCGACAGTGGCGTCTCGCCCTTCTTCCTTGTCGTTGTGAGGATGTGGCGAGTTGTAAGTGAATTCAAGTATTATATCTCCTTTCATGGGTCTGGGCTCGCGGTCAGTTCTAGGCTGACACGCGGTGGGTTGCGGCATCACGTTCTCCACGAGCGAGTCGGTGGCCCATCGTTGGGCTGGGATACGTGGGTGCCTGTGCGCTGTGCGGTCGGCCGCAGTGTTTCCCCGATGCTCGAGGACATATTTTTTCTCGGGGTTCGAAGGGCATCACCGCTTGGCCAGCCATGGTCCATCTGTACCTACATCCACGCTGGATCTTCTCGGTTCCCCTGTTTCATCTTGGCTGCACCGCTGTCTCTCAGGACCGTCCCTGGAGGTGGACTCGATGGATGCCACGTGGACCCGGGTCTCCTTTGCCCTTTCAGAAGGAGATGGCCCAGGGTTCGAAAGGAAGATCGAACCGGGTGGAACCAGATTCCGAGACCCAGGACATTCCACGTCACACGTCGCAATTGCCGACACCGACAGGGACGTGGTGGAAACGATGGAGAGGAACGCGTCCAAAGGGGATGGAGATCGCGACCAGAAGAAGACCAGGGTATGTGTGGTGGGATGTGGTGCTGCTGGAATGGCATGTGCTTGGAGCTTGGGTCGCTTCCCCGAACAATTCGACGTGGAGGTGTGGGAAACGCATGCCACGCCAGGTGGAGTGGCCACCACAGAAACCGTGCGTCTTCCAGGTGGAGAATCGGTGCAAGTCGACATCAACGATGGCGTGCAAGGTGGAGCGCCCTCCTATCGAAATCTGATCAACATCATGCAGGAAGTGGAACTGGAACCGTACTGGCTCGACATGAAGGTCAGCTTTGGGGTCGGAGAGTTGCGATGGAACAACTATGAAGAAACGCCCATCATCGTTGAACTCAGGGACGAGATCAAGAAGTTTGGGAAATTGCTGAAGAAGATCAAGAGGTTCGAGCCAATCTTTGCGTTCGTGCCCATCTCCAAGCTGATGAAGTGGTTTCGCTTCTCGGACAGTTTTTCACAAAACATCGTGTTCCCACTCACTGCCCTCTTTTTTGGTACTGGCAATCAGACTCCCAACGTGTCTTCGGCCATCTTTGCGAGAGTTTTCAACGATGACAACCTGAGACTCTACAATTACGATCCGGAACTCTTCTTGGCCAGCGCTCCGAGGATGTTCGCGTTTCCCAGGTTGTCCGACATGTACACGCGGATGCAGAAGCAGACAGAGGCGAGGAGCGGAGGTCAGGTCAAATTCTACTACAACCGCCCGGTGCAAGCAGTCACCAGGGGAAAGAAGGGAGTTTCAGTCCGGGACCAGGAAGGTGTAGAGGTAGAGTTCGAAGAAGTGGTGTTTGCCTGCAACAGCGAGACTGCCGAAGCCTTGCTGAAAGCTGGGAGCGGCACTAGGTGGTGGGAACGGCGCGTATTTGGAGGAATTACCTATTACGACGATGTGTCAGTGACCCACACAGATTTGGAATACATGCAAAAGCATTATGAAGTTGACGTGTCCAGAGACGAGATGTACTTCGTGAGGACCTATCCTTCGAATCGGGGTAAGATAGAGATGTCCTTCGATTTGAGTCATTATCAACCCCATGCAAAGACGACCGGTGGTCAAGGGATCTATCAGACCATTTTCTTGAATCGAGCAGAAGACGAGCATCTTTGGACGAGGAACAAACTGGATCAGGACAAGGTGATGCTGGTCAAGTGGTGGCGTCAGTTTTCGCACTCAGTGCGCCATTTTGTCCGTTCGGTGCCTTTCTGGCGATTCGTGCAGGGAAAGCTCCACTCTTGGTATGCTGGCAGTTATACACTGGCCAACACGCACGAAATCGCAATGATTTCAGGACTAGCAGTTGCACACCGCTTGGGCGCACCATATCCCTTTGCGGATGACAAATTGGCCCGCCTCCAATTCGAGGTGTACCTGGGTCTCATCCACGGTCGTCGCTACGAGCCAGATTCCGAAGAGACGGAACATCCTGCTTGAATGGTTGGTTGGGACACCTCCCTACGATTCCGTTTCCTTTTTTTGCTGGCCAGGGTGCATGCGTTGTGGCACCCTCCACCCAACTCGTTCGCCATCCTGATCATTTCCCTCGGCCGTCCTGTCGCTTCAATACATGCGCTGCGATGGCGTGCGGTGGAGGGCATGGATTGCACCGAGCGTCATGTGTCTTTTCAATCCCGTGTAGGATTTGCATTGCTGGCATTCGTAATTGCAGCCCATGTTGCCCCCATCCTCTCGCATGTGCACACGACAGATATTGGTATCTCTGTTGGAGGTGGTCTCGATGGGGTGATCCTTGGACGAGCCCCATGCCTTGGACCCGTCCTTGCTACCGCCCCTGTGTCACCATCGAGTTGGGGGTCGAGGTTGGGGTCCTCTCCCGCACCGTTCCCTCGAACCCGTGGTTGACCGAACCCCTCCTGGTTTCGTCGCCCCTTTCGGGCCCCGATCCGACCGGGAGAACCTCCCATGGTGATGTCCCTTCTAATTCTCGGTTTCGAAAGGGGATCCCCGAGCAGCACCATCAATTGGCGCGACGTGGTGGCGCGATGGACGTACCTGAAGCGCCTTCGATTGAACGCGAAGGAGGGGAAAAGCACCGCGTGTGTGCCTCCGAGGAACTGCCGGACGGTGGTCGCTCCCACGTACGCGTGGGAGGTCGTTTCGTCAGCGTCCTTCGTGTGAACGGGAAGCTGCACGCGCTCGACAGCGTGTGCTTCCACGCCGGTGGACCGCTCGCGCTCGGCGATCTCGAAGACGTGGATGGAAGGACATGTCTCTCTTGCCCGTGGCACCACTACAAGGTGACCTTGGACACGGGAGAAAAGCTGTACAAGGCGCTGGAGAAGATCGGAGACCAGCTCGTGCCTGGCGACTGGCGCAGCGTCGGGAAACGACAACGGATCCATCCCGTCAAAGAAGAGGACGGTGTCGTGTACGTCTGGCTGGATCTGCGAGGGGAACTGGCCAGCGATCAATCCGCTTGCGATCCCGTGTGTGGACAGAGCTTTGCCAAAGACAACCTGGCCGACGCACCGCTGGGTGCCGAATGTCAGTGGAAAGCACCGGGTTGAACCGTCGTCAGGTAGGTCATCCCAAACCCATGGGGTGCATGGAGGGTTACAACAGAAACACCGGACCCTGCTGCCAGTGCAACGCAACGGTGCAAACTGCAGGTGTGGAAGCTTGCCCGAAATAAACAAGGAAAGGGGCACGCGCTTTCAACTGCACAGGATGCTCCGACCCATGCCAACGTTGGAAGAAAACTGCCTGGTCTATCTGGTGGGGAGCTGGTTGAATTTGCTCGGGTCCTTCTTCTTGGCCATCTTGGACGCCCGTGCCTTGGCTTCTGCGGCAGCCTTTGCGGCCGCGGAAACCTGCTTCCCCGGGTGCTTCTTCTTTCCAGATGCACCACCCGGTTTTGGCCTCGCGAATGCTTTTCCATTGGAAGCTGCAGCCTCCTCCACTACAGCTGGTTGCCCCCTGGCTTCCTCTGGTGCAGGAGTAGGGGCCACCGGTGCTTGTGCATCGTTTGTGTTGTTTGCAGCTGCTGCTCGGTCCGCTTTCTTCTTCTTCTTCTTCTTGCTCTTACTGGAGGGTTGATCCTCGGACTCCTTGTCTTCCACTTGGATCCCCATTTCTTCAAAAATTCGATCCAGCTCCTCCATCTCTTTGGCCTTAAGCTCCTTCTTCGAGAGCGTCTTTTCCGTTCCCTTGGGTTTGACGTCGTTCTCTCCTTCCTTGTGCTTCGCTTCTGAGGCCACATCCGGTTCCGTCCCGTTGGCGGGACCGTGGCTCTCTGATCCTTCCTCGTTCAATTCCTCCTCTTGGCTCTCATCCCCGTCCGACATGAGCATGTCGTCGATGCCGTGCGCTCGTTCTGCCTCGTACACCGCCAGTTCTGCCAGTGCTTTTCTATCTACAGTTTCCGGTGCCACTTCCTCCACCACTTCCTCGTGGATGTCCTGCGATCGTGGCATTCACGTTCGGGTCAGCCTCTCGTGCATCCGAACAAGCACGTCTTCGTCGACCGTGCGTCGCAGGCCTTCCAATACGTCGTTGGACGCGCTCGTCCCACTCCGTTCGGCTTCGTTCGCGTCTTCGGGTACGGACTCGTCGGTCTCGGCGCGGTCGCGAGGACGCAGCCACCCACCTCTTCCTGAACCCATCCTTCCGGCAGTTCGCCGAGGTCTTCTCCATCGCCTTCCCACGTGTCGGCATTGGCCCAGCTGCTATGGATGGCGATGGCGGCGTCGGTGGACGTCGCTGCACCCGTCGCATCGTCCTTGGGCGGCGGACCGTCCACCTCGACCTCGTCCCTGTCCTTTCGTGCACCCTTCCTCGATCCCAAGGCGGAGAAGAGGTTCGTGCCACGGTGGCTGGAAGTCGCCATGGACAGGACGCCGGTCGCACAGGCGAAGCAACAAGGGTCCAAAGTGCGACACGAGCAAATTCCCAGGTGCGCTGCTGGCTGGAGGCGATTCCAAAAGCGCCTTCTGCCCGCTTCCCCGTGCGTCCCCGCCCTCCTGGAACGTTCGCACACCCTTCGTACCGCGTCCGAGATCGATCCCGATGCGCGAAGACGTGGAGAAAACGTGTGAACTTCGACGGACGATGCGGCGGCGCCAGGCGACGAATGATGGCGCGACCTTCGATCCCGGAACTTGCCGGGTTCGAAAGGGGGGACGATCCGGGTCTGAAAGGAAGGAGAACACCGGGTCCAACGAGGGAGACGATCGGGTTGACCGAGGTCAGCCACGTCAGAAAGGCGAGGTCCGGGAGAAGAATGCGGATAAGCTGTGCACCATATAAACAAGTGCTTGAACGAACGCACACGAGACTTCGTCCGTGATTAAAACCATTGCATCCGAAACGGTTCACGTGGCGGTTGGACGACTGGCAATGAGAATGCATCAACCAACGTGTGCTTCAACGACCGTGTCGTCCATAACTTGCATCCCGGACTCGCCTTGTCTCCTCTACAACAACAAGGGGTTGCTTCCAAAACCTCTCCGCGTCTCCCAAAAGGAAAAACCCTTGTTCGCAACCTCCGTGCACAGTGGCTTTGATGTTTGCTCTCGTGCGTTCTTCATGCCCTCCCTTTGCCGAAACCATGCCAGCAACTTGGTCAATGGCACATTCTTCAAGGGTAGTGCTAGGTGCGGCGTGTCGAGGCACTGGGCTCTATCAAGAAGGAGTTGGCACGTTTTCTTTTTCGCAAAGTTTTTGGACACGAGTTGGGATATCGCGAAGTATGAACTCGTAATACTAATTCAAGGTCGCAAGCTTGTACTCCTAAGGACATTGGGAGTGTGTTGCATTATTTGGCGTAAACGATTGCATAGGGAGTACGCACTGTCGATGTAGAAACAATGCATGAACATCGCTTCGACACGCTCCAATCAGTAAGTTCCAGAAGGAACATCTATTTGGCAAGTGCCTAGGCCTTCTCTCAAGCGATCAGAGCAAAGGATTTTACAAAGCACGAAAGAAGATACAATGAGCAAGTTATCTCCAAAAGACGATCAATAAAGTTGTCGGATTAGAACAAGGGAGATGACAGCCCATCAGTCGTGCTTGTAATAGTCAATGTACCCGGTCAACACTAGTGTGTACTCACCCTTCAAATGTGTGTTGGTCGCATTGCGAACCAACCCCTCGAACTTTTCCTCCACATCCTTGATCGATAGGCCCATAACAGGCTCAAGCATGATGTCGAGCGTATCCTTGGCCTGTTGGTACCAAACATCGAGGGCAGTGTGCTCCGTTGAAACCCAACCATCGTAGTCAAAATCTGATTGGAAGAAGGTGCGATTCCTTTCCACAATTTGATAGCGAAAGTAACCGCAAGTGTCAAAACGCTCTAGAGAATACTGCACGGCCATGTAAGGAACGGAGGTAATAGATGCCTGGTACCCATTGCAAGAGCCAGAATATCCACGGTGAGCGGAGCCCTCGGCCTTATAGCAGGTGCTTTTGATGTAATCATACGCTTTCTTAAGCAAATCGTAAAAGTATCCGGTGCCAAACGCTTGATTTTTGCTTGCCTCCACAAAGAAATCACGATCCCTCTCAACCTCTCGTACTTGCAGTGGCCGTTGATTGTTGTCCAGCCATACCATGTGGACGATCTCCGCACCATTCGAAAGCACTGTTGAGGGGGCTTCGACGTCAATTGGTATGATTTGTTTATCAGCAAACGCATCTAGGCGAGAGTAACTGATCCACTTTGCCTCATGGAGGCAGCCACTAGTTCTTCCTTCTGAACAAGTCACAATCTGATATTTGGGAAATGAAGCATTGCAAAACTTGGCAGTTCCGCGCCTTGCACCGTAGTTTGGAAGGCTTGCCAACTTATACATGGGATCGAACCAAACCAATCCTGACATACGTGCACTTGTGACATGCAAGAGGGCGCTTTCAAAAGCAAATCGAGTGAACTCTGCAA
Source organism: Picocystis sp. L7 (assembly GCA_020975725.1). Taxonomy (NCBI): domain Eukaryota; kingdom Viridiplantae; phylum Chlorophyta; class Picocystophyceae; order Picocystales; family Picocystaceae; genus Picocystis; species Picocystis sp. L7. The sequence continues at coordinate 63,970 of QXJR01000012.1, forward strand.
AATTCAAAACGTGGGTGGCATTTGGGGGGAGGGATAGAACTACGAAAACGGCAAACAGTCAGCTAATTGAATGTCGGACGCTGGTGCTGATGGAAACATCGGTTGTTCAGGATCGATTGCTCTCACCCCAAGGTTCTTGCCAATGGCCAATGCTTGTTGGTTGATCCCCTGAAAAGCGAATGTCCTTTGTCAGTCACACTGATGAGAGAATCCTGAGAGAACAGGTTGGCGATCCAAGATTTTCGCTGCCAACCTTGTACGTTCTTGTCCTTGAAGGAACCTGCCAAGCTGTTTTCGGCTTGCCTGGTTTCCTCTTCATTCAAACCATTCTTTCCATTCGTGAATGCAGGGCTGGACCGAGAATGCAAAAGAAGGGCCATTGCCCCTGCCAAAGCTCCCAAGCAAAGCAATGCTGTGGCTCCTTTCAGAAAGGAGGCAGTGAAGCCGCGGCAAGTCTGACCTCCTGCCATGGCTTTCTCCGTTTCGTTGGATCCAACCTGGTTTTTCCCCGTTGCCTCGATCGCCTTGTGCGGAAGCAGTTGTTCCTCTTCAGAAGAGGGTTCATAGGATTCTTCTGCACGGGATGCATCTTCCTGATCCTGGAATGGTTCTTCTTCATCCACCATGTCGGAAAGGTGTGGACTGTCGAAGGTTGGACAAGGCGTTCCACAGAGAGATTGTGCTTCTATCCCAGCCCAGCAATGCAAGGAGCAGTAGCCGGCAAGAAAGGTTCACTGAAACTCGTTGGCGTGATTGGACTTCCTCGCGGGCCGTTCTTTCGGATGATAGAGTAAGACGCACGTTGGTGCCTGCTTGAGTTTCCCGTGCCGAAAAGGTCGAAGTATGCTTGGACTCGTTTCGTGTTCCTCACCAAAGGTGGTGGGGAAGATCGAACACCGGGACGCGACAGTTGCGCTCGCGGGTGTGCGAGATGGTTGACGTGACGGTACCTGCCCGTGCTCAATTGTAACGGGAAGGGTACGCGGCTTCCTCTCCCCTCAATCCATCCCACAACGTGGTTCACAACGCCCCATGAATTGTGTCCCCCTGGTCCCGGCTGACCCCGTCATGTCCATGAACGTCCTGGAAGACAGGGTCTGGGGGTGGACAGCGACCCAACGGTTCAGGCCAAGGTCGACCCGAGTGGTCACACCTCGAAGGGGGTTGGGGGCGTTTTCGACACTAGATGAAAAAAAAATTCGCTCAATTCTTTCAAACCACACCACATGGGTTCACGAAGTAATACTGCACCGCTTTCCTGGATGGTTCCTGGCATGGCTTTCCTTTCGGAAAGAAACTGTACTTCGGACGGGGAGTTTCGAAGATTCGTCCAAGCAATGCCACAAGGCATATAACTGTAAAGTTTTCAAGTACGACGCTCGAGTATTCCTGTACGATGAAATTGATACCACTGCCGACTTTGTCCCCCATGTTTCAGATCCTCTGCTGGGAAAAAACAGTCGCCGTTCAACACTAGCACCCAACATCTTTGCTTGCTGCTCGCACAAAGCTTCATTTCAAGACCACAAGACTTGGAATTAGCGGTGTATCCCTCTTCACGCCAAGCCCGGAAAAGGGATCCATCTGAAGCTGCATGCTGGGCACGGACAAGTCCGTGCCAGGCAACGCATCAAGTGCCATCCAATATGCAGAGCTGCATTTTTGAGTCAATTGACGTCCGGAAGCTACGAATTGCGGTCCGTGGCTACCGGGCCATGGATGAAGCAACTGGAGGATGAAGTGTCTGTGCGCATGGAGTCACGTTGCGGCCCTTGCAAGCGGTTCATGTTGTTCCCTTGCCTCTACATGTTTTCTGGTCGGAACCACTGGGAAAAATCATATCCTCCCTTCTGAAGCACCTCTGTTGCGTGCTTGGTTTCCTTGAGAATATCATCGTGGAGGAACCCATTGGTTGCCAGGATGCTTCGATCATAGACCTCGAAGGGTCGGCCATCCATGGTCGTCACCTTTCCTCCGGCCTCCTCCAGAATGAGAGATCCAGCGGCCATGTCCCAGGGTTTGAGACAATACTCCCAGTAGCCATCCACCAAACCAAGCGCCACGTGGCACATGTCCACTGCGGCAGCTCCCAGCCTGCGCACGCCCCTGGAATGGTCCGTGAAATGTCTGAAGAGGTCGACGCTCGTGGACCATGCCTCGTCGTGGATGTAACCAAAACCAGTGACAAAGAGTCCTGTTTGAATGGAATCGTTCCTCGTCACTTGGATCGGGTGTCCATTGCAGGTGGCCCCGTTGCCTCTAGAGGCTACGAACGTGCGCGTGGTCCAGCAATGCGGTCCTCCGGTGAACTCGACCACGCAAGCCGCCATACCCTTTCCCTTGTGGACTGCACCCACGGACACGGCAAAGGAAGGATAGCTGTGAGCAAAGTTGGTAGTGCCATCCAAAGGATCGATGCACCACAATATGTCTGCATTGGGATCTCCACCCTCATACAGGCCACCTTCTTCTCCCAGGATGGCGTGATGTGGACACTTCTGTTGCAGCACTGCCAGCACGGCCGCTTCGGATTGGCGATCGGTTTCGGTCACCAAATCCGTGGTGCCTTTGAACTCGATGTTTCGCGGTCGATCCAACGCTTGTCGCACCACTTGTGCACCTGCTTGAGCCGCTTCCAACGCCACGTCTTGCAAGGCGACTGGATCCTCCGACGATTGCACCGGGGATGCACGCGTTTTCGCCGCTCTCCTGCGTCCCGTGTGGTTCCTGCACGCGCCTGGCATCCTTTGGATGCAGTTGGTGCGCGTCGCCATGGCCGCACTTCCACGTGTTGTGACGTTGTGAAACGAGGTGTGGCACATCCCATGGATCCTCCCAAGAGGGTTCTGGGATCCATGGCCAAGGAAAGGAACCAAGGAAATATCCAATGGAAAGGAAAGGAGTGCCTCCTTTCCACCCCTCCGAAGGCAACTCAAGACACAAAGGGCTGTGTGCAGGGAGCCGGGAAGAAGCTGTGCAATTGCATGGACGCACAAAGCGAGCCGGTGAACAGGGAGACCATCGATGGTTGCCCCTGAATATCCAGCACCAATCATGGGGCATCCATCCACGCAACATGTGGAATCGCAAGCCCGGAAAACACGGCCCTCCACCTCCCTCCAGAGACAGCACAAAATGAATGAAACCAAGCGCAACGGCGTGATTCCTCCTTGGTGATCAATGGAGCACCGGGAATGGCTGGCGACGAAGGGGCGAGACCAGGAAAGTTCCTCTGCAGTTGAGAGCATTGCGGATGCTTTGCTCAAAAACAGTCCCGAATCTCGAGTGCACCATGGCTTACAAGGGAAGGTCAGGCCTGGCACAAACCAAGCTGATCAAGCACAAAGGCGTACTCAAATGCCTTTTCGCGGAGGTACTTGTACCGATCAGACGCGGAAAAATGACCGGACGACATTTCCGTCTTCAAGATGACAGGGTTGGAATCTGTCTTCAACTCACGCAGCTTAGCAGCCCACTTTGCAGGTTCCCAATAAGCCACCCGTGGGTCGTGGAGGCCCGCAGCAATTATAATGGAGGGGTATGCTTGGGCTGCCACATTGTCAATGGGAGAATAGCTCAACATGTACTCATAGTACCTCTCATCATGAGGATTGCCCCATTCTTCCCACTCCGGGACGGTCAGCGGAATGCTGGGATCCGACATCGTGCACATGAGATCCACGAAGGGCACACCTGCCAAGCAGACCTTGCAAAGGTCTGGCCTCATATTCAGCACAGCTCCCACAAGGAGGCCACCTGCACTGCGCCCATGTATGGCCATGAGTTCTGGCTTCGTCCAGTGGCTGGCCACAAGATAGTCGGCAACATCGATGAAGTCATAGAAGGTGTTTTTCTTTGTGAGGTACTTGCCATGATCCTCGTACCATGCTCTTCCCATTTCACCTCCTCCTCGGATGTGGGCTATGGCAAAGTGAACGCCTCGGTCCAGCAGAACAAGGTTGGACGGAGAGAAAAAGGGATCATTGCAGATCCCATAGCTACCATACCCGTACAGCATGAGGTGTTCCGGCCGCCCAGGGACGTGCTTGTCCTTTCGGTACACGATGCTGATTGGAATGGACATCCCATCCCTTGCTGTAGCCACAAGGCGCTCGGACGCATAGAGGGACTTGTTGTAGTTTGGTACGGGCTTGACCTTTTTTGTTACCTTGGTGCGCTCGTTCATGTTGTAATCGATGACGGACTTTGGGCTCACCATGGATTCGTACCCCACACGAACCACGTCCGTCTTGAATTCCCGGTTGATGCCACAGGAGACAGTGCTCGGGAACTCCTCAAACTCAACCTCATGCAAGGAAGCGACCTCAAATCCGGACCCGTCCATTTCCAGCACCCAAAGCTTTGTGAACCCTTCTTGCCTTCCGAACACTGCGATGTGATCTTCAAAGCACATAGCATCGGTAAGGTATCGGCTGGGATCATATTCGAACCCTTTCAGAGCCTTCCAGTGGTCCATGGCAGGTTGTTCTACGCCGCATACCAGCAAGGTAAAATTTTGCGCTTCCTTCCCCAGGTTGGTCTCTACGTACAAGTTGTTCCCACGATGTGTGATGCCGTAGAGGAGCCCCGGTTTGCGTTCTTGCACGAGGTGCAGAGTCCCTTCTGCGCCATCCTTTTCCAGGTCCAGCAACCTCTCTTCGCTGGTTTCGGTGCTTGAGGAATTGGTGACGATGAACCTTCCACTCCGCGTTTTGGACAAGGTGAGATTGAACAGCTCGTCGTCCTCCTGCAGGAGCAGGGTATCTTCTTCCGAGCCGCGAATTGCGTGTCTCCAGACTTGGAATTGCCTCTGTGCCTTGTCTCTCTTCGTGTAAAAGAGGTAGGCGGATCGATGATCCCACTCGAAGCAACCGCCCGTGCGTGGCACTCTATCCATCTCTTCTTTGGTCTGGATGTCCATCACCACCAGGTCGTAATCTTCGCTGCCTTTGGTGTCAATTGCATACACGTACATCTCATGGCAGGGGGAAGGATCGATCCCTGGCACGTCGCAGTATTCGAACTCTTCCGCCAAAGCATTGACGTCCAGCAGCACCTGTTCTTCCACCTTTCCCTCTGTTGTGGAGTGTTTGGGTTTCCTGCAGTGCATCTCATAGCTCTTTCCTTCCAAGGTCTTGACGTAGTAGAGGTACGGACCGTGCGGGTGTGGGCAGGTATCGTCCGTCTCTTGCACGTGTCCCAGCATCTCTCGATAGAGGTTTTGCCTGAACTCTTCCAGGTGTTGGGTGGTTTGTTCTGCGTATGCGTTCTCTTGGTGCAGGTGTTCCAGGACGTGTGGATCGTTCCTGTCGTCGCACCTCAGCCAGGCGTAGGGATCCACACGTTCACGCACCGGATCCAGCGGTCGTTCCACGGACCTTTCGTACCCTTCTGGCCTTCCGAATCGCACCGTGCTTGGCTTCTTCTCCGCCATGGGCGCGTTCCGCATCGCCGTCGCGTCCGCCATCCGCATCGCCGTTTCTTCCACCCCTGTAGCAAACTCCGTAGGGATCTTACCCCGGGGTCCATCCCATACGAGACAGGACACAAAGGAAGGGAACAGATGGGAACAGATGGGAACAGATGGGGAGAGATGGGAACAGATGGGAAGGGGAGAGAAGGGTAGGTTGGAAAGGGGATGGTCTTCCTTTACGAATGGGAAAAGAGACCGGGTCTGTTCGGATCAAGGTCCCTGTACGTCGAGTGGACGTCGATTCCGACGCTGGAGGCCTGCAGTGCGGAAGGCCTGGATGGCTTGGAGCTTGGAACCAGCCGCACGCCATCGCTGGGCAGCTGCAGGAGTCGTGGAAACCAAGTAGGCAGAGTCGGTGGAAGGAGGACGATCGCCAGAACGCCATTGAGCACCCAACACCGCCTGCTGCCAACGCTGACGAGCCACACCCGATGGTCCCGAAGACAACTTGGCCCAAGGGAGCCTGTTCGTGCGCTCCAGATCCACCTGGCGCATCGGAGGCATCTGATCGAAACAGTCCTCGCAGTAACACTTGGACTCCAAACTGCAACGACCAGATGTGCCGTGGGGAGAAATACGGGTGTGCTTGTAACAAAACACGTTCTGGCATCCAGCACAGTAATGCTTCTTGAAACGCATCAGGACGTCCTCGATGCGATACCAACGATCCCAACGCTCGTGGCATCCTGGATAATTGCAGCGGTTCAAACGAACCTCTCCATACGCTTCCCTGTAACCTTCCGATGCCGCAATGTCTGCACGTGTGAGCTGGACCACACCCTCGCCTATGTCTCCCCACGATGTGCCAGGAGAAGAAGCATCCACTTCGCCCTCCCTGACCTCCTCGTACCAAGTTTCCTCACTGCCCTGCCTGCACGTTCCGTCCGCAGCCTCAGAAGGACGCCCAACAGGATCTGCTACACAGCGGTCGCCTTCCAACCTGCACGGTACCTCTTCTTGGCCGCTTCTGAGGACGGCCGAAGAGCACGTGTTCGATGTTGCAGTGGCTGCTTCTAATGCCTTGGATTCCTCGCCTTTGGATTGCTCTTCGTTGGCCTGGTAGAAGCTCAACGTTTTCCTCATCTTGCGAATCCTGGAGACAGAGCCCAGGTACTGAAGCAGCCCACCCGTCACCAATACCAGTGTTGCCATGGTTTGCCATTGGAGTGAACAAATGGTGGTCAAGAGGATTGCCGTGGCTCCCTTGGGAGGGTCCTCCGGGTATGGTAATGCCCTGCACTCGTTACTCGTCCCAAAATCGCTGTGACCGTGCCCTCCCCAAGCGACGATCCTGTACACGTATGTGTGCAGTGGCAAAACAGATTGTTCGTCCACGTACACTAGAGAGGTGTGGGGGATCTTTGCCACGTGGCTCCACACCAAGCTGCCGACTTCCTTGCGTTGCAGTATGTAACTATGTACAGGCGGGCTTCCTACATCCATCGGTTGTTTCCAGACTAGGATCATGTTCCCCGGTTCTTTGGCTACACATTCCAAGCTCTGCGGCACGGAAGGTACCCTTCCCAGGCCCAAGATTTGCCTTCGCATGCCTCTCAAGACTTGGCTCTTGTGGATGGCGCTTTTCAGTCCCAGCTCGTCCTGAAGGATGCTGTCGTTGCTGACAAGCAAGGGAAAATCCAGCGCTGTGATGGCACTGTTTCTGACGTGTTCGGCGTACTGAGGGAGGTTGAGACCGTGTACGACCCAGTCCACCACTTTTTCGTTGGTGAGCAGTCGCTGCAGGTGTTGCGCCAGCTCCGACACGTCCACGGTGTCTCCGCTGTCTGCCGAGTCGAGGTTCTTGATGATGGACCTCGCGCCTTCTTCCACTTCTCTCCTGGTGTCAAAATCGTCCCCTCCCACGACGTCTTTGATGTAGAGACGCGCTTCTTCTTCTTCGATCTGTCCGTCGCCATCACCGTCCAAGGCACGGAAGAAGGAAGACAGGCCTTGTCCTTGCGCTTCAGGTCCCAGCGTAGGCTTTTTCGTCTCTTCCATCGCATACTTCGTCCTGTCCGCTCCTTCGACCTTCCCTTTCGCGAGCGACAGGAGGAGAAGGAGCGCCATGCAGGCGCGCATCGCGTCCCACGTCGAGAATTCGTGGAGGTTTCTGGACCCTTCCTTTCCAGACCGGACGAGTCTCCCTTTCGAAACGGAACACACCCGGGTCGATCGAAGGGATACGACCGGGATCCCATCGGGAAACGTTCGAGCAGGAAGCGAAAGGACGGATCGTTCGGGTTCGTAAGGGAACACCACACGGGTTCGAAAAGGAACATCCTCGGGTCGGAAACCGTGGATACCATCCCGATCGGGACTTCGAGGACGAGCACGAGGACTTTCCGACACGTGGATGTCAGCTACGGTTCCATCGAAAGCATCTGCAGGCAGATGAGCAGGGAGCAGACGCAGTCGCAGAAGCTAACGTGTTGGAACCAGAAACACTGCCTGGAAGACTCAGCCATGGAAAACAGAAGCGATGATGTGCAAGCATTACACGATGAAATGAGCCCATGGGGCTGAAAGCTAGAGGGCCTGCTCATTCCGATACAAAGTTTGGATTGACTGCCAAGATCCTGGCGTCGAGAAGTTGTAATCCCCGTTCCTGAGAATCTGATGCAGGTCTGCTTCCCTCGTCCTCGTCTTCTGGAGAGGAAATCACAATGAGTGTGCCCTCCTTCTTGATCAGATGTTGAATGATCCTTTGTGTGAGCAGGTACTCATCCGCCAAATCCCTGGAACCCATGGCTGTCTTCTGCGATATCTCATCGATATACCAACGGATCAATTCTAGCTGTTTCATCCCTGCTTGCTTCTCCCTTTCTTGACCCTCCCCTTCCATCTCTTGAAGCTTGTGAATGAGCATGTCTCGTACCTTTTGGAACTTTTCGTACGAAACAGTGGGAGCCTTCTGTCTCTGCGAAGATTCGCCATGTTCAGCCCCCAAAGAACCAGGCATGTCCCCGACAAGTTCTTGCTCATCCTGGTCCGCATCATGTGCTGCATCGAGAAGTTCGTACTTTTCGGGGATTTCCTCGTCGTCGAGCTCGATATCATGAGAGTCCACGCTGATGATTGAGGTCTGCAGCAATCGAGAGGCTTCCATGACGTGTTGAGGCCTCACTAGCTTTTCGCACCTCAGGCGCGCAAGTGCTTCAGACAACCGCACCATCGCTTCAAGCTGCCTGACAGTGATTCGGTAAGCGGTCTTTTGTCCCGGGGTCGCATCGCGATTCCTAAGCTTCACGTAGTTGTCGATCACCGCCTGTTGTGCTCCTTCTGAGAACCTGGGCTTGATGCTTCTTGCGTATCGGATGTACCTCTGAAGCTGCTCTTTTGAGAATTCAGGCTCGATCGCATCGTCTCCGTGCTGGTGGACCCCCACAATGTGCTTTGCAATGTTGTAGTCACTGACATCGTCAGGCTCGTCGATCATGATGTAAATAAGATCGAAACGCGACATGATGGCTGGAGGAAGGGCCAGGTTGTATTTGAGCGACTTGGACCGGTCGTATCGGCCTCCGGACGGATTGGCCGCGGCCAAAATGGACGTCCTAGCGTTCAGCGTTGCCTGGATTCCAGCCTTGGCAATGGAAATTGTCTGCTGTTCCATAGCTTCATGGATGGCAACCTGATCGGTGATGTCCATCTTATCGAACTCATCGATGCAGCATATGCCATTGTCTGCCAGCATCAATGCTCCTGCTTCGATACAAAACTCGCCAGTCTCTGGCTCCTTGGCCACCGTAGCGGTCAAACCAGCGGCACTGCTGCTTTTGCCCGATGTGTAGACGGTGCGGGGCAAGAAGCTGGCGACATACTTGAGAAATTGCGACTTGGCGCAACTGGGGTCACCTACAATCAGCACGTTGATATCCCCTCTCAAACTGCCACCCTCGGGGGTGTCCTTGTGAACGCCACCCAGGAGCATCAATAGGACCGCTTTCTTTATTTCGATGTGCCCATACACTGCAGGGGCAATGCTGCTGAGAAGCTGCTCGTACAGCCTTGGGTGCTCCTTCATCTGCCAGACTTCCTCCATCTCTTCCGGACTCAAGCTGATACTGTCCAGTTCGTCGTCGTTGTCTGGGCGAATGTTGGCAAGTCCCAGACGCTGGCCGGCAGGCTGCACGGCGCTGGCCAGGAACACTAGCCTGTAGTTCAAGTCCCTCACGCCAAGTGCTTTCAGACCCGTAACACCGTCACCAGCAGAAGCGGTGGATCGTGTCCCACGGGCGCCTGCGTTCCTCGCTTCCGTTCTATCTCCCGGGGTGGACAGTGCAGCCGTGTCGGGCACCGCGATCAAGGTTCCCGTGAAGACCAGCTTGTCGCCCGCCCTCGCCATCTCTACAATGTCATTGCGCAGGACGATGTCCAAACTCCGTGGCAAACTTCCCGCAGGGATTTCGTCCGAGTTCTCCTGGATACGGAGACGCTGCCAGTCCACAAACTTGCAATCGTGCATGACCAGGGTCCACTTGTCTCTGCAAGATGCGAAACGTCAGTACGCTGCTGATGGTGGATGGGGTTTCGTGCGAGACGAGTTTTTCGGCATTCAGTCGCACGGCGCGTACCTGTTGCCACACGCAGCGTTGGGACAAACGGTTGGTTGCGTGAACTTGAACTGCTGCTCCACATCTTTCACCTCGGAACCGCAGATAAGGCAGGAAAACTTTCCAAGCAGCAGTTCCGGCCGCACTTCCGATGTGCGGGTGACGGTCCCACTCACGGACATCAGCTTCCCGATCTTCTCCGTCTTGAGGTCCCTGAGGTGGCACGTATCCGGCAGGTTTCTGAAGCTCATCCAGAATTCTTTTTCACCCACCTCTTCCTCGACGTAGGCTGGCATGTGGTTTCGCACGAACGCCTTGACTGCCTTCCTCAGGAAGGGTTCGAAGCGGTAGTAATCGCTGCGGATGACGTCTGTGGCCAGCAGGTGATCGTAGGACATGACATGTTCAAAGTCCACGTTCAGGGTGGTCTTGTCCGCACTACGCAATTCGTTGAGCTGCTCCACGTAAGGATGGATGGGTGTTTCCACCTGGCTGCTGCTGTCGGTTGTGGGTCGACTCACCTGGAAGTTCTCCAGGAAGGACAAGAAGTGCTCCTGCGCCAGCTCCCCCGCGGGATCCGGTCCAAACGTCATCTTCCAAGGCGACGGGATCCCTCCTTTGCCTCGGTCTCGATGCGCGACGCGTGCGCCTTCGCCGCGCGCTTCGCCTGGGTCGCGTCGAAGCCGCCGGATCTGGCGGGAACGAGGGACGGGAATTTGGCGCGAAGGGTTGTTTTTTTGGCGGGTAGGTCCCGGGTCGTTCCCCTTCCACCCCCCCCTTGCAAGGTTTCCCGCCCTTTTTTCCCGTGTGGAGGGGATCGAGGGAAGTGGGCGGCGAACCTGCACGACCTTTGGACGGAGAGGAGGCGGTGTGGACGCGCATGTACCGCGCAAGGTAGCGAATCACGAGCGTACACCGCGTCCACAGATGGACGAGCAACGAAGCGGTTCGGCGTGGGAGCGATCGGCGGGTCTCGCTCCACCTGCCGTGCCTCGGAGAAGCCGAACGGAACTCCAAGGATCCGTGGAATGGAGGAACGTGGAGGGCTGCATCGTTCCAGCAGCAGTTCTCGGGCGGCCGAAGGTCCGTGGGATCCCCATCGGTCGACGTCTCGCATGCGTGGAGGTTCGTGGACCGGTCGGGTCCGACCTTTCGGTCCCCCCCCCAACGGAACCACGTGGTCGTTCCTTGCTTGTCGTGGTTCGTTCCCCTCCCCTCCCCTCAACCCAACTCTTCCCTTTCTTCGTTCGTTCGCGCGGTGGGTTTCGATCGATGGATCGGTGTGGTTTCGACGAGCGCGGTCCGCACGTCCGTTCCTTTCGACAAGGGAGCGCTTCCGTTTCCCAAGAGAAGGGAAAGGGGGGCATACGAGGACGGATCTTCTCCCCCCTCCCTCCCGGATCCCGTACCCCCCTTTTCCTCCCCTCCTTCCCTCGCCCCGTCGAGGCGCCCCTCCCCCCTCCCTCGTCCTCTGCGGTTCCCACCGCCCCAACGGGGACCCTTTTTCCCGCCCGTTCCATCCCGGTTTCTCCCCTCCCCTCCCCCTTCCGACCGGGTGAAACCGCCCCCCCTTCCTCGTCCGTCCGTGGTGTCCCCCAGGGAGAACCCCCCTTTCCATTCGTGCTTGGAGGGAGCAGCAGTGGCGCACACGTGCACGTGGGAACCTCGGCGTCCTCGGAGCGAAAAAAAGAAGCATGCGTGCCTCTCTGGCTCCGAAACGCGCCTCCCTGGCGAAGAGCACGACGAGAAGGTCCAGGAACGGGAACACAGGCGTGCGCTGCGAAGCCGTGTCCCGCGCCACGAAGCCCATGAAGGTCGCCGGAGACGTCACCGAGCTCATCGGGAAGACGCCGATGGTGTTCCTCAACAAGGTGTGCGAAGGATGCGGAGCCCAAGTGGCCGCCAAGCTGGAAAGCATGGAACCTTGCAATTCCGTCAAAGATCGCATCGGGAAGAGCATGATCGAAAATGCAGAAAAGGAAGGTAGGATCGCACCCGGACGTACGACCCTCGTGGAACCCACCTCCGGAAACACGGGGATCGGACTCGCCTTCATCGCAGCCGCAAAAGGGTACAAGCTCGTGCTCACCATGCCTGCTTCCATGTCCATGGAAAGAAGGGTGCTGCTGCGGGCCTTCGGAGCCGAGCTGGTGCTCACCGATCCCGCCAAGGGGATGAAGGGAGCGGTGGACAAGGCCGAGCAAATCGCGGCCACCATCCCCGATTCCTTCGTCCTGCAGCAGTTTGAGAATCCAGCCAATCCGAAAATCCACTTCGAGACCACCGGACCTGAAATCTGGGAGGACACGGCCGGACAAGTGGACATCCTCATCAGCGGCGTGGGAACCGGGGGTACCATCACCGGTTGCGGAAGCTACCTCAAGTCGCAAAACCCTAACATCAAGGTGATTGCTGTGGAACCGACCGAATCCCCGGTTCTGTCCGGTGGAAAGCCCGGACCTCACAAAATCCAGGGTATTGGGGCAGGCTTCATCCCTGGAATCTTGGATACCAATGTGATCGACGAAGTCATTCAGGTCAGCAGCCCCGACGCCATCTCCATGGCCAAAGATCTGGCACAGAAGGAGGGGCTTCTAGTTGGCATCTCCTCAGGCGCAGCGGTCATTGCTGCCAAGGAGGTGGCGAATAGGCCAGAAAACAAGGGCAAGCTGATCACCCTCATTATCCCCAGCTTCGGCGAACGCTACTTATCGAGCGCACTTTTCTCCGACATTCGCGAGGAAGCTGAGAATATGACTTTTGAGTAAGCGAGCAGCCATCTTCGTGTGCATGTTAGAGATGCGCAACCGCTAGTTGTAACTTGAAAGGAAGTCGCACGTGGCGGGATGGGTATTTTGCACAGTTGGCGTTGGATCTAGCTGTGCAACGTGAGTGAAATGAATCTAATCTAGTGCCTTTGTATTGCACGTTTCTCGACAAACCATCCAGTCATCAGGGAGCTGGAAAAAACCGCAAACGATGGGATCTACTGTCGTTGCAACGGATGAAGTCGTGGAACCCCTTTCGGTGGAAGCGGATGTTGTCGATGTACTTTCGTGTCGCCTGACCAATTGACGCGGACGACGCGCAAGTTCAAACCGAAGAAGTTTAGCATGTGCCTACATCCAAGGGACACTCCATTTACGTCGTGCTTGTTCGCTATGGGTGTCAAAAACCTGCGCAACTCCAGTTCTGGTAGGTGAGGGCTTCAAACACCAGCTCTGGCCTGTGGTTCCGTGGGACAGGTGGGACATTGTCCGATGGTCTGGGCGATGGCGTCGCCCACCTTTCCATTGGACGCAAGCACGCGCCTGGCAAAGAGGTCGAAGGGTCCACCTGCAGGGTCCTGCATCTTCCCTCCTGCTTCCTCCAGCACCAATCCTGCAGCAGCGACGTCCCACGGTCCGCCGAAGCCGATCTCGAAGAATGCGTCCAGCCTTCCCATGGCCACACCGCACATGTTCAACGCGCACGATCCGCAACACCTCAGTCCTCTCACGTTCTGGGTAAGCATCCTCAGCCTTTGGTAGATTGCATCCATGGTTTCTGCGTCCCTGGCAACACCCACTTCGGTGGCCAGGATGGCTTTGCCGAGATCCGTCTCTTCCGACACGTGGATGGGCTTTCCATTCAATGCTGCACCTCTTCCCCGCACCGCCACGAAGCATTCTTCGAGGACGGGGTTGTAGACCACACCGACGACGACTCTTCGTTCCACGGCAAGCGCAACGCACACGCACACGAAGGGAAAGCGATGCACGAAGTTGGTGGTTCCGTCCAGTGGATCGCAGATCCACGTGGGTGCGTCGGTGAGCTGGTGCACGAATCCTTGCGCGCTGCTCTCCTCTTCGCCGATGAACTGGTGCGTGGGATACGCCTCCTTCACGGTCTCCTGCACGAGCTTCTCGCACGTGCGATCGGTCTCTGTCACGAGGTCGACCGACGTGCTCTTGGCGTCCCAGCTCCCACGTGGCGCTTCGAACGCGTCCCGCAGCGCCACACCGGCTCGCCTGGCCGCCTTTTCGGCCACCTCCCTGGCTTGGTCCAGGTCCATGGACCTTCGCACGTGCCTTGCGGATGCGCCAACACGCGTGCGACGCAGCACGTGGTAGGCGACGGACACCTGGGTGTCTCCAAGGATTCTCATCCAGATTCCATCCACATGCATGGACAACACCTTTCCTCCCCTCTTCTTCTCCAGGGCAAGGTGAGGCGAAGGTGGATTGGAAAGACAGAAAAGACGCACGAACGACGGAGGCAAAAGGGGCTGCGCTTGAGATCCGATCCATCCAGGTGTTCATGTCCACGGCTTGCGTACTCGCGCAGTTCCCCATTGGTTGGGAAAGAGAGAGAAGGAATGGCGATGCTTTGCGAGTGCGTGCACCTCCCCATCTTCGCTCCCTCCATCCTTCACGATGCCCTCCTGGATCCTGTTGCACCCCAAAAGGGTGCAGTGAAAATTCTTGCACGCATCCTATGGTGCCATGAAGAAGGGACAAGGAGGGAGACTTTAGCTTTCCGTTCACCACAAATCACACCCAACGGTCGGTGCTTCCATGGACCGCAACAATTGTTCATTGGTCGCAAAAGGGGTGTGTTTTGCAGACAAGCAACCGGGAGGAGGAAGGAGCCCCGTGAGCTCTCGTGAACACGAAGGTAGGTAGCGCAAAACATGCCTCCTGCACCCGGAAAAGTATGGTGGATCTAGGTGTGCGAAGCGGAAAGGTTCGTGCACGTCAAAATCTTATTGTTCTTGCTTCATTAGCACGTGCGCCGACATCCAAGTTTCGGGCCAAGAATACTTCAAGCAGGCTTCGGAATCAAGGAGGACCAATACGTTGATGCGGCGTTGTCACCATGATAGAGGTCCGTGCAATTCTTGCCTACGCATTTGAAAAATAAGAAGTTGCCAGACATGCCGTGTTCCCCTCCCCACACAATGGGACCATCACTTGGAGACAATCCGAGAATGTAAATTGCACGCCCGGCCATTCTTTTATCTTGCTCGTGCATCAAGGCCGGACGGGAAGGTAAGCTCGGAAATCGCGAAACGAAACCCTTTCATCGCGTTCGTTCTCCACGGCGACCATGAAAAGGTCATACGTTGTTTCATCGCAGCGGAATGTGCCGTTTCGGATCCGATCGAGAAAGAGGCCAACTTCTTCAAGGCCATGAAATGCTCTGGCGTGGATCGACTTCTGCACGAAAGCCCAGGAGGCACTCCCCAATCTACTTTTACTTGTTCATTTAAATGACGGGAAGGAGCCTCCGACGGACCATGCACGCGAGTCCGGGAGCCGTCCAGGACGCAAGGGCAAGCCGGGTCCATCTCATCCTCCATGCGATGCATGTGCAGAAGAGCGATCGTTCCCTGCTTCCACCATCGGGCTTGACATATTCCAAACAACGGTCATGATCATGATGTTGAGGTTGCGCCGAGTGGCTGTCTCTCGTCCTCGTGGTCGACTGGAATTGCTAAATCAATCCCTTGCTTCGGAGCAAACGGGCCGATGCTCGCGACACGGGACGTGTTTCTGGGGCGGATGGATGCGCATTCCCAGACGGATCTGCATGGCTGGCGCATTCACGCGAGGCGTCGACGACGCCGGTTGGAGCGAACCTCGTCGGCGTGCGAAGTTTGCGCGGGAACGAGGGACCAAGCGTGACCACCCCGAGGTTGGATGTCGATTACAGAGCGGTCCTGTTCCTACACCACGTCCAACGTGCAGGGAGGAATCTCATGCCTTGGTGGCGGCGGTTTTCCCCTGCTGCAGCTTGAGCACCTTCTTCACGATCTTCTGCTCTTCGACGAGGAACGCACGGATGATGCGTTCGCGCACCACCTTGTGGGACAGGGTTCCGCCGTAGGCGCGGTTGACCGTCTTGTTCTTCTTGGACAATCTCTTGTTGCTATATTCCGTGGGCCTCAAGTGCGGGATCTACGCGTCCGAGTCGTGCAGAGCGTGCGTGCAAGCGTTCGGATCCACTGCGTCAGTTCCTTCGTTCCCGAAGCCTTGCCTTCGGGTTTCCCGTCCGCGTGAGTTTCGTTCTTTTTCGACGGACGCACCCCGTGCAGCGAGACTCCCGTCTGCGCGCATTTGGGTCCATTGGCTTTCTTCTTGAGGTATTGAACCTTGAGCACGCCACCTGCGTCGTGCAGGTCCGCGTCGTTTCGTCGTCGTCGTGGGACCCTGTTGGGTCAGTCCGTGTTTTTTCCTTCCATCCGTGCGTTCCACTTCCGTCCTTGCATCGATCCTCGGCCGAGCACGCGCGCGCGCACGCCTGCGTTCGTTCGTTTCTTTCCCTCCAACCCTGGCGGCGCGTTTCCCTTCCCCTTCCCGTCCGTCCCACGGTCCTTCCATTCCGTTTTTCTCCCTTGGCGTTGCATCCACCCACCTGGTGTCTTGACCTTTCGGATCTTGTTGGACCGCGTGGCGTAGCTGTGCCTGCGTCGGAGCGTCACGCGTTGCGCCATCGCCTCGCCCACAAGAAGCCCGTGCTCTGCTCCCTGCTCACCCCTCGGGCGCCGCCAGGACGGTTACATCGTACGTAAACACCGAAGAAAGGGGGGTGGATCTGAGACGCCTCTGCCTCGGGGGAGGGGGGAGGGTTGAGGGAGGGAAGGGGGGAGGGTGGGATTTGAGACGACGGGGTGGGACCGGGGAGATCCAGGGGAGGGAGGGAGGGAGAGGGAGGAGAAGGCATGGCGGAACCGGCCATGGCCACGGTGGTGGAGGCGAGGAGGAACGAATCCAAGGACGAGGCCCAGGCGAGGAAGAGGAACGAACAGAGGCACAGGACCAGTGCCGTGGCTTCGAGGGGACTGCGCGTCCCACGCGTGCCTCTGGTGGAACAGGTGGCGTCGCGTGCCACGTGCGAAGGTCCCTTCTCGGTCCTCCACGCCTGTCGCGCGTCCCAGTCGCGGGTGAGGGTGATGACCCGACACGGGAAGGGCGTACGTGGCGTGTGCACGGGGGTGGTGGTGGCCTTCGACAAACACCTCAACCTGCTGCTCCGAGACGTCGAAGAGGACTACACCGTGCGAATCCGAAGCAAGGACGACGGACAAGCCCGTCCCAGGTTGGAACACCGTAGACGCACGCTGGTGCAGGCCATGCTCTTCGGACACGCGGTCGTTTCGGTGTCGGTCCCCACCACGACGTCGGAAGGGACGAGGGAGGATCGCACGTGACACGCAGGACGCGTCCGGTCGTGATCGCCGTCGCATCCGTTCCGTCCCCACGTCCCGACGTGGCTCCATGCCGTCGGTACGGTGCGCGTGTCGCACGATCGCGTCCGCCTGGACGTTCGTTGGGCAGGTCGTCGGCCATGCCGTCTCTGTCGAAGGACGTGTCGATGGTGGGATGGCCTCTTCCCTGTTTCCCCTCCCTCCTCCTCCTTCGATGGATGGTTCCCTTTCGAAAGGGAGGTGGGTTCGGGTTCGATCCCGGGATCGAACCCGTGTTTCGATGGGGGAAGGGAAGGGTTCGTGACCCATCCCCTCCCAACCACTCACCGGTCCGGTTTTCGGACCGTCCGAGATCGACCGGGGAGAGGGAAGCAACGGTGCGCACGTGACACGCACAGGCGACACGTGTTCGGATCCACGTGGGAGGGAGGGCGCCCCCCGGATCCGAAGGAAGGGACACGTGGACGGTGGGGATCGATCCGGGGCGATCGGATGGGGGAACGGGGGATCGGTGCTCTGCCAGCTCGGACGGACCCCTCGGAGCTGGAGGCGTCGATGGTGGACGTGCACGAAGCACGTGTGGCGCATCGACGCGTCCTGGATGCAGGAGAAGGAACCACCGATGCACAATGGCGAGAAGAAAAGCAAAGGTGTGCGTGGAGGGCGCACAAGGCCATGGCTGGACCCGCCAGGAGGAGGTGGAAGATGGCGACTGCAGCCTGCCACCTGCGCACCCATCACCGTGCCCAAGATGGTCCGGAAGGGTTCCTGGAGACCTACGCATCCACCATGAATCACCTTGAAGACGTGCAGACCGTGCAGGCGCTGGCCGAAGCCGCCGAAGAAGATCCAAGCGTCGAAGTGAGAATCGCCGCCAGGTCGGAGACACCCGCGGCCCTGACGGTGATGGGAAGAGCGGATGCACGCGTCGAGACCAGGTGGCATGCAGCCCAAGCATTGATTGCATGGACGCGTGCAGGGCTGATGCCCGTGGACGCGGACAGTCCGGCAGAGGTCGTGCAACTCATGCAGCATCCAGTGGTGCAACGCAGCATCCACACCCTGGCCATGCGGCTGGCAGACCCAGACACCGTCGCACCAGGACGAGGAAGAGAGGCACAGGAAGGGACCGCCATGGAAGTGGTGGAGAACCTGCTTGAAAGAGGACCCGAGGGCATCGAGGAGCAACTGCTGGAAAACCTGGATATGTTCATGGAGGCGGCGGAAAAGGGCGGGTCCTTCTGCGCGGCCAGAATAGCAGCTAGAATCGCCTTCGAGGGCAAGGATGGCGGCAGACACGACAGGAATCGGCGCATGGTCCTTGCACGGATGGCCGCTCTACCGGCAGGCGATGGAGAAATGGAACCGCCTGCAGTCGAAGCCCTGGAGGCATGGACCCAAATCGCAGAAGACATGGCCTCCGAGCCGGAGGGCCAAAGCAACGGCACAAGCGCAGGAACGAGTTTGACGCAAGGTACGCCCGACCAAGAACGTCTGGCATGGGCTGCGGATGCCAAATCCTTCTTGCAAGGGCTGATACCAAGGCTGGTACTCCCTCTAAACGGTTCCAGCGCATCACGTGAACCGATTCGCAGACTGAGATCGCACGCACGTGATGCCCTTCTTGCCACCTGCCGCGTGTTAGGCTACAGCCTCTTCCTGGAGGCTGTCTCACAGTGTTTTGGAGCTGCAAACGCCCGAATGCAAACGAGGACGACGGAAACCCCATGGACTTCCTGGCAGCGAGCGGAAACCCAGCTCTTTGCCTGCGCCAGTGCCCTTGATGCCTGGCATGATAACGAACAGGGACAGTGTGATGCCACCATAGGGTATCGACCTGCGATTTTGGTAGAGCAAATGCTTCCTTTCTTGAAGGGAGATCAAAGCTTAGATGGAGTAGCACTTTCTTTGGCCATGGAGTCTGCAGCTCGCTGCATCGAGAGGGAGGCCCTCTGGATTTTGGAAAATCGGGGGTCGCCCCTGACTCCTTGGCTTGCTGTTGGCCTGGAGGCATGGGGTGCGCCCAGTCCTTCAGCGGCACTTGCAGGCGCATGCGCGCTGCAGGAGATTTGCAGTGCAGCAGTTTCCAGGGCAGAGGCAGGTATGCTTGATTTGACCAACGTTGAGGTATTGACCCAGGCTGCAGCATCAATGGCAAGTGCACCACTCCTCCCCGACATAGATGCCGAAGCAGATGTGCATCTAGCGTCTGTGCTAGTTTCAGTCGTTGATGCTGTTCGTACCTGTTCTGACCGTCAGCGAGCATGTGAGATTGCTTCGCGGTTGGTGGGGCAAGCCCTGGAATGTCTCCTGGAAACAATGTCCCTTCGTCAGAGCCACGTGGGCGCATCAGGTAGCCCCAAAGACCACAACCGGGAAAGCTTTGCCGCAAGGGCATGCTTGCGTGCTTTCCATCTGGCTTCTGCATGCGAATGGGAGCCTTCTTGGACGTACGAAGACTGTTCAAACAGTGTAAGCGGTATGTGCGGTGATGCGGTAAGCAAGATGTGGCCAGAAATGTCACGCGCATTGCTCGGCGCTTCGCGGCAGCAACCCTTTCTTACCATAGAATCAGCAGAGCTTGCGTGGGCAAAGGCCGTATCGGCAGCTATGGGGGCAGCCCCAAAATCATGGGCCAACTTGGCGTCAGGTGTGGCCCAGGCTGCGGCGGGAGTTTTCGAGAGGTCTCCAGAAAGCGCCTCGGCACTCCTTGGTGCACTGGCCTCCATGGGTCACCAGCAAGTGCTTCAGGTTTTGTCCGAGTCTCCGACCGTTGCGGTTTTGCACATGCCAGGACAGGCAGACAGGACTCCTGATGCAGCCATTGCATTCCTTTCCCTCACCACGGATTGCCTACTGCAGCAGCCCTGGGCAGACATTCCTTCGTGGGAACAATCGCTGGCCCTGACCTACAAGGTTGCACTTGCAGCGGCTAGTGCCTATCATCAGGGAGCAGCCCGAGCTGCCTTACAATTCTTGACCACCATCCTAGACAGGGCCACGAGGTTGGATGCCGCGGCATTTTTGGTGCCTGCAGTTTTGGCCCATGGCAAAGATACCGTGTGCACCACGTTCCATGTCCTGCACGGGGATCTTGCCATGCCTCGGATGGGCAAGTGCTCTGCATGTCTCGAGTGCCTTGCACTCCTGGCGGGTAGATACGGAGGTGCTGGCCTGGCAGATGGCTGGTGCGAGGCGCTCCCCTTGGCATCAGGTGGATCGGTTTGTGAACTTGCTGGATGGATACGTGCAGCTGCATTGGAGGAGGAGAGGAAGCAGGTTCGTGTATTGAACTCCATGCACTCGAAGCAGTTGCGGAGAATATGCAGATCCTTGGTTGAAGAAGGCCGTCGGTCCGCACGGTAGCCAAAGCGAGTGGCCTTTTGGCCTCCGACGGCGGTTCCTCGATCTATCGTGCATGTGCCCTAGTGTATCCGGCCCGGGGATGGCCTCGACCTTGACCGGCTGGAACGCTCACAAATAAACGAAGCAGAGGCATTGCATTGCAGGCACCGCTGCACGTTTGCACCACCGGATGTGCAAGCAAACATTCCCCACGGGTGTGAACATTGCCCCAAGAGTTGTCTTGCCCGTCAGTCATGGATGGGGGCAGTGTCCTCCAGGGAGTCCGAAAGGTAGACACCGCGAGTCTCCGGTAAATTCAAGGACAAGAGTCCTGCCAGTGACATCACCAACCCGAAGATCACGTAGTATGTGGCTGTTGAGTCCAGGGCGGTTCCCATGTAGATGACGGCCGGGGCCATGATGCCCCCGATGCGAGCTGCTTGGCTGCAAAGTCCCACCGCCCCGTTACGCACCACGGTCGGGAACATCTCGCTTGTATACAAGAAAGCACTGTTAAAAGCTCCAGTTACGAAGAATTTCCCCATGATTGCTCCGATCATTCCTACCGTTCCCGTCGAGTAAGCGCACACGAAGCATCCCGCGGCCGCCCCAAGCAGCGCAGTCACGAAAGTCGGTCGTCGTCCCACTCGATCGACTGTAAACGCGGCAGTGAGGGTGGAGGGTATCTCGATGATGCTCTGGAGGAAGAAGTTGACGTAAATGGTGCCCGCTAGGTCTCCCACTCCCAGCTGCAGACCATAGTACACGGCGGATATCATGCACCAGGTGTAGGCGAGCACCAACAGCTTGGAACGCCTCTCTTTGGTACCCAACAAGGACTTGAGCCCTGGTTTCGATTCCTCTTCTTGTGGATGGGCGACGAATTGGATTTCCCCGAGATGCGTCCCGTTGGCTTCTGCCATGGATTCTAGGACGGTCCTGGCCTCTTGTTCTTTGCCATGCACGAGCAGCCATCGTGGGGATTCTGGCAGCCAATGGCAGATCGGTAGATAGAGCAGTGCAGAGAGGGAAGAGAAGGCCATGAGCGCCCTCCAGTCGCGCACGAAATAGGCCACGGCGGGCAACAAGCACAGCCCGGCGGTGAAGAAGCAGTGGGTGACGAGTCCCACCCTTCCTCGCACGTTGGGCCCGACGTATTCCATGGTCAGCACGAACGCCGCGAGTCCGATACCTGCGTTTGTGAATCCAGTCATGCACCTGGTGATGGCCAGCGTCCAATAATTGGGTGCGATGGCGGACAGGCTGGCCACCCCCGCTGAGGTCGCACAGGAGAGGAAGAGTGCTCTTTTCCTTCCCGTCCGATCGGAGAGGGAGGAGTAGTAGCCTGCTCCAAACAGGAATCCAGCAAAGTAGATCACGTTGAGGAACTGGAGCATCCATGCACGTTCGCAGACGAGGTCGAAGGCGGACACCACCGAGTGCGACGGTTGGTGCCAGGTCCAGCCATGGTCGCGACATCCTTCGCACACGTCCTGGAGGCACGTCCTCGGCGTTTCTTGGGCGGCAAACACGAGCACGAGCGTCTGCACGGCGCCTGGCGCCCAGGCGAGGCTGGCGGCCGCGGCTCGCCATCGCTGTCCCTTTCCACACTCTCCGACACGTCGCACGAAGCACGCGTCTACGTTCCATCCTTTCTCTCCTTCGTTCTCGCGCCATCCTTCCACGTCGCATCCGTCCACGGAAGCGCGCAGAGGGGCCTCCTCTTGTTCGCCATTCTCCGATGCAGGTCCCATTCGGGATGCGCCCAAGCCCTGCCGACGCCTTCGAGGTGCGTTTGGACGTGAAGTTGGGGCCGAGGCATGCCCATGCCACCCCTTCCGATCGGTCTCTGGAGGGGAGGGTCCAAGGGGAAATCGATGGGTTCGAACCCTATCCTAGTAGGGTCACGAGATGGATGCACGTGGAGCAAGTGGCCCTTGGAAGGGGGGACCAACAGGAAACGCCCTACACCCAAATGGATGCAACACACACACGCAAACGAAGGATCGTGAAAGACGGGGAGACGAACAAAGGATGGACCGCACGAGTGGACAGTAGCACAGCGATGACACAAGCAAACGGACCCGAGCAAGTGCATGGGACCTGCATCAAAGATACGTCCCACACACTGGCCACGGACAACAACAGTCCACGGAAAGCAGTGCACAAGATCGCGGGAGAAGCCACCCTGTTGCCGCCGCCTCATTGTTGGACGGGAGTGCCGCGCATTCACCCATCAAGAATGTGACAAATGGGCGATCCGCTGTAAAGTCTGATAAGCAAAAGGATCGAGTACCACGAACATAGCCCGAGGCTCCCGAAGATGTGCGAAACCCATGCCTCGGCCCAAGTAGCGCTTCCGGAAGATCTCCCATGAAAGACAGATACCGCGGTTTGTCTACGGCGATCGATCCCATCTATCAGCAGTACCATAGACCATTGCTTCCCTCCAGCGGCCTTGATTGCAATTCTGCTCGCTTGCATTGGCATAGTGCAGGAAGCAACGCTTACCACCTTAAAAGCGGCACGAAACATGAGGCATGCCATCCTGACCATCCGTCCACCCTAGCTGCTGAAGAGTACAGTTTCCACTAGCAATCTGACCCTAGGACTGAAGCTCGGTAACGTCTGCACGGTGTGGTGCACAGTCTGTGCAGGAAGGCAGACGCTAGCCGGTGTCGCTGCACGGCGAAAACGCAGCGAACGAGGCTGGTGATGTTCCTCGGAGACCAACAACCTGCGGACCATGTGCAAGAGCAGGACACTCCTCTGTTGTCCTTCCACCCTCTCGTCCTTACATGATCTGTATGAACTTCAGAGCGACAGGCACCACATCTGTTGCACCGCTGGTTTTGCTGACCCTGTGAAACGGGACCTCGGCCACCGAGGCTCCATCGATCACGGTTCTGCACCGCCACGCCAACCGAAACGTTCTCGATCCTGCAAGCGGATGCTCTGGAGACGGAACTGCCGGCATTTGCTGATGTCTCCCTCCGCTTTCAGATCTCCCCTGCCCATTCGCCCAGTGTTCCGCCTGTTGAAGAGGGGCGTTGAAGAAAGATGCGAGCAGGCGAACCTCGGTGACCGGCTTCAAATTCTCGCACCCGCTTTTTCTGGCCGTTCATTGTGTCATCGAAGCTGCCGAGGAAGCAAGCTACGCAGGAGGAAGAAGCCTCTCGCCTGCATGTTTGCAGCGAACATCTTCTTCGGGTCCCCAGGCATGGTGCGTGTTCGGTAAAACATCGTCTCACGATTCGCAGGAGCACATGCGAACCGGTCCGTCGAGTCCATCGCTGCGTGCGTCGCCGATCGGTCGCTTGCGGACCACCGATCCTCTGCCTGTTTTTCGTGGCTCCCTTCTTTCATTCCCGCCCGCTCCAGTTCACGCGATGGATCGCTTCGTTGGCGGACGGGACGTGAACGCCAGCCTGGCCATCTTCCTTCCCCTCCTTCTCTCCTGGGACCCTGGAGGAGCGTGTTGTTTCCAATCCGGACGTGTCAGGGTCGTCCTGCAGACCACGTCTTCGTGCCCGAAATCGGGTTCGTTCGAGCACCTGCATCCCTCCTCGGATGGCACCGACGTCGCTGGTGGTGGTGCTCAGCACCGTATGGATGCGTCCAAGCGACACCCAGGTGGTTGCTCGTCGCGGGGAAGGGACGGGTGGAGCGCGTTCGTGGGTCCAGGTCCGTCTGTCGTTGCACAGCACGGGCTTTCAGCACATCTGCAGGTGCGAACGCGTCCATCCTGCGTCCATGGATGGGAGAGGAGTCACGTCGCCTGGTGGTGCTGCAGGAGGATGTGGTGACCCCAGTTGTCCCACGTCCCCAGGGTCGCCCCGATCCTCGCCCCTCCATCGGTCCGATCGTTGGGGATCCATCCCCAATCGATCGGATCGGATCTCCGATGGAAAAGGGAGGTCTGATCGGGGGGATCCTGGTGGATCGGGGTCGGGTTCGAAGGATCGACCTGGGGTCGCCCGATGGAAACAGCGCAGTACAACGACGACCGTGCTGGAGGAAAACGAACGAACCACGAACGCGGACCCGTCCATCGAGGAGGTTCCTTCCTCGCCTCGGACTGGACGGAAACATCCGCGTCGCAGGACGGACAGGAGGGTCCACGAAGGCCGGGTACGCGACATACGCCAGGAAGCCGTGTGGTCGAAACCGTCCGGACGTGTCCCGCCCATGGACCGTCCACGCCTGGACCTTCCGTTCCGGTTCCGGTGCATGGTCCGGACCATCGGGCTCGCGACGTGAAGCCACGTCTCGTCCCTGGTGTCGTGTTCGCGCCGAACGTTCGGTTTCGGAGCGATCCTTCCAATCCCTTGGCACCGTCTGCCGTCTCGTCACGCGGATTCGGCGGGTGGTTGCACCGGTCGATGACCCTGGCACGGATGCTGTGATTTTTGGGATGTTGGACGCGTCCGTCGCGGCGGTGTCCCCCACTTTTGCGTTTTTGCGTTCGTGTGGGCGATGGAAATCGGGCGGACTTTCCCTCGGGTTCACGCGTCCGCCATCGTCGGTTTCCCGTTGTGTGGACGCACGACCGTTGTTTTCTTCCCTTCGTTGTCTTCCGTGGACGAAGGAAAAGGGGGGCACCTGCGTATGGATGGTGAACAGGGCATCTACGTGGACGCGAACGCCTCACGTGAGATGTCGGTGGGGGAGAATGGGAGGAGGAGAGCGAAGGCCTGTACGTCCCCGCTTATCCTTTCCCGTTGTGGTCTCCCCCTCGGACACCCCACGATGCCATCCAGGCTGTCATCGATGCAGTGAGTCTTGTTGGACCGTCCGTGGGGATAGGAAGGAGGGCTTTCTGCACCGTCCGATGAAACGCATCCGATGGATCGTGATCCGTGGAACGACCCCATGTCTTCGACCCCACCGCTCGGACGGACGATCCGAGACGGGAAACCCTCCCGACCGACGAGGAATCCTTATCCTCTGCGATTCGTGTCCTCTACGCCGCCCATCGTTCGGGGTTCGGTCGGTCCATTCGCTCGCTTCGCGTGCGAGGATCGACGGGGATACCTCGTTCGGTTCGATCGGTGCGATAGGGGTTCTCGCCCCAACCACCTCGCCCCACCTCGCCCCACATCGGACGGTCTTCCTTCCACGTCCCCATCGGACGTTCCCAGAAGCGTCCGTCCTTCCCTCCCAGGGGCCCCAATCACCCGAAGGCGTCCCTGGAAAGGGGAACCTCCTTCGGTTTCGATCGGAAGCGTCCCTCCCTTTCGAAAGGGGAGGTGGATCCCGATCAAAGGTCCGGTCCAGGTGGTGGACGTGCGCCATTCCTTTCGCACCAAGCACGAAGCACGTGCCGCGTGCTGCGCTCGAGCGCGGGAAGCGGACGCGCCTGGCGCGTCCGTGGGTGGTCTGGGAGCATGGAGGACGCCAAGAGGACCTGGGGAAGGTCCCTTTCCGCACCCGCCTCGCCGCACGAGGCCGAGACGGAGGAGGAGAAGCTGGTGGCTGCGGCCGACGGCGGGCACGAGGACGTGGAAGCGAATCACGTGGAAACGGGTCGAGGTGAGGCCGGCCAGGCGCACGATGGGAAGAAGCAGGCAAGCTCCCTGCTACGTTCCATGTCCCAGCCGATGGAATGGCGAAGGAACGAGGATGGTGGGACCAGCGGAGAGCGACACTCGGGAGGTGGAACGCGCCACACCGACGTCTTCTCGCGATCCGAAGCGAACGAAACACGCACCAACGGTTACAGGAGCGCCACCACGGCGTCCGGAGGGAGGGAGGCACCGCGCACGTGGTCCAGCGAACCGTGGTGGACGCAACCCTCGTCCGCCGAAGCGGGAGAACCACGTCGAGGGAAACCAGAACACGAGAACGGAAGCGGAAGGAACTCGCCAGAAGGTGGGACGGGAGGCGAAGGGGACGCCCAACGGAACGAGCTGAGCCGACAAGAATCTCGGTTCCGATTCACCAAGTCGGAGCTCAAGGTGCTCACGGAACGCTTCGATACCACACACGGGGTGACGCCCACCGTGGCCGAATGCGCCACCCTCGCCGAAGAGTTCAACGAAGCGAGGCTGGAGAAGAACGTACACGGACACGTCAGGGCCGTCTCCATCAAATGGTGGTTCGAAAACAGGAGGAGAATGCTGAGGATGAAGAGGAAAGCCATGAAGCGAGAAGAAGAAGAGGCCCTGCGAAGAGCCCAGGCGAACCTGCAGTCCAAACAGAACCCTAGGGTCATGGGAGCGGGAGACTTCTCGTCCTGGAGCCCCACGAATCAAGACACAATCCCTCCTCCAGCACAAGTCGTTGCCCAAGCCAACGTGTTCCCCAGCGCGCCGTTGAGGAGAGGACTGGCACTGGAGTTCTCGCTCGCACCCCCCAACTCCGCGGGTGTGGCTCAGGTACTGGGGCTCCATGGCATCGATTGTGGGTGCAACTTTGCACGAGAAATCGCACTGTATTGGAACTCTACCAAGAGGGCTGTTGATACCATGCACCTGGCGCACGTGACCCAGAGCAGCGGAAAGCTCGCATCCTCGCTTGCAGAGTTTGGGAAGGCCCTGAAAGATCACCGGGACAGGATGGTGAAACTGGTCCAAGCACCCTCATTCGGTTGCAAGTCAGAGGATGGTCAGAGCTGGTGTGTGTGCTCGAGTGGTTTGCCTTCCCTGAATGCAGGGCTGCGTTACTTCACAAGGTACGTCCAGGAAATCCATCGCTGGATTGTCATGGTGGAAACAAAGCTTATCACTGAGCTGAGCGGTAGGCAGCGTGCAGCGTTGGCAGAACTTGATGCCCAAGCTGCGGCCTCGGCACGATCACAACACGCATCCCTCGTAGCCACACTGCAGCACACGGGAGGGGATCGGGAGCAAACAGAAAAAGAGTTTCGGAACACTCTGGTTGCAGTGGAAGAGCTGCGGTACGAAGTCTTGATGAAATTGTTGAACGTAGATCCAAACGCGGTGTCACTGCTGACGGCAGAGCAAAGTGCTTCATTGCTGTTGCTCATTTGCTGGCCCAAGCGTGCGACCGAGGTGAGCTGTCCCATGTGTTCTGCAACCTGGGATGTTGATTGTGTGATCTAGAAGCGTATCGAATGGGCGCAGCAAGACTGGGTTCCACTCGTGGATGGATTTGGGGGACTTGACCAAGCACAGTGCAGGATCGCCTCGCTTAGACCGTCTGGTCCAATTTTTCAGTGAGATTTTTGTCAAGCGTGTATTATGACTTCTTTCAGCCATGGGCTCCTCTCATTGACATTCCTTTTCATGCGCTAGGATGATTGCGCCACGCGAAGCGTTTGCCGTTCCTTCCTCCGTTTTCGATGTGAGCTTCGTGGATCCACCACTTCTGATCCACTGGGATTCGGCATGGTGGGTCCACCTCGTACTTTCTAGATCAAACATGCATCGGCCATGCACACCTGCAGTCAGATTCGCCTATGATCCATCGCATCCTTCACTTCGGCTCTTGCCACTTCGACTTGCAAGCGTTCCATCTGATGGATTCGGTCCAGGTCAGCTTGTTCTGGCGGAACCACTCGACGCAAACCACGCCTCCCAATCGAACACGCACCTGTTGGCGCATGCCTGCGATCACGTCCACGTTCTCCTGGATGGCTCTCACGTACTCCAGGTCCTCGCCTTGCGCGTTCGCCTCCGCCAACTCGCGGTTGGATCGCTCCAAGTGCGACACGGCGTTGGTCAAGCGACGGAGCTCCACTCGCAGCGCGTCGACGGGATCCTCGGCCACCTCATGCGCACTCTCCGACATGGCGAATCCGATCCTGGCCTCCACTGCAAGGACCCAGAGACGCAGGTGCGCCGAAAAGACGCCGCTGGAGCGCACGAAACAGCTCGGAAGGAAGCGAGCGACCTGCGGACGTGGCCCAAGACAAGGACGGACTTGTCCCCTGGAATGTGGAATAAGAAGCCTTCCCTGATGATGAGGAACCACGGAACAGGATCCATACCAGCGTTGGAATGGTCGCAAAACCATCCAGGCACTGTAGGGAAAGCGATTCCCGACAGCATATGCAAGCAAGGAGGTGGGCAGCCGGAACGAGCCGAGCACCGTCAGGCGTGGAAACACCCGTCACCTGAAGATTCAACTTGCAGAGTCGATGGACATGCGACCCGCTGCTGAAGTCCATGGAATGATGAACAAGCGCATGCATGCCTGACTGCAGCCTCTGAAAGTACCAGAGAGGAGAGAGGACCCTGAAACTGCCGAAGGAAATATTGGAGACCAGCGTATCTCATCCGGCCCGGCGAATATCCTCGCAGATTGCCAGAAGAGAGCTTCGTGGATGTGCAGGGGACTGGGCAACTTCTTCGTATATAGAGCCAATCCGTTTCTTTGCCCTTGTTCTTTGCGGTTCACGTCCATGGAAACGGGAATGGCAAAGTCAAGCCATGCCTGCCAGCCGAGAGAGCTGGAACTCGCAATGATTCTGCTCGTAGAATCGTTGCGAGCACCCGCTCTGGCCTTGTGGAGCGGCATGTCTTGGTTTAGGAACAGGACAAAACACCTCATCAGGATCCCCGTGGCGAAGAAGTGCATCTTGCATGGGATGGTTCGGGCCAGCGTCCGTCCATCGAGCGAGCATGAACGGCAACCGTCGATTCCTTCCCAAAGAGAACATTACACGGTCCCTGCATCCATTCCTTTCTGAAAGGAATGGGTGTTTGCATGCAGGCCACCGAGGCATTGCGTACGAGAACCCCATCCACTTTCGAACACCACCTTTCTTTCCTGTTGGAGCGGGTGCACACCAACGTGGACAAGGGGTCTACCTTTCGTATCTTACGAGGGAGTTGCGACATGCTCTGATTCCACGCTGTTCCTTCGACTTGTGTTGCATTGTGCACGGCATCTGCATGCATTTTTCGAACTTCGTCGTGGTCCGTCTTGTCCTTCCGTTCTCGTTGCAGTTTCAGCACACTCCACCGGGGTGGATTGTGTTCCCTCTTTTGCCACTGGGAATTGCACGGGCCATCTCTTTTCCACGGTCACGAAACATTCCCGATCTGGACGCGTCTAGGTTCGCTTTTTCTCCGCGGAGGCGCGCGAGCTTGGCGCCATAGCTGGGTTGGACACGCGCATCCGCCCCTGTGGCAGTGCTCGGCCGTGTCTCCCCGGTGTGAACCGTCCGGCTTAACTTCGGTTGTTTCTCTTCATCTCTCTCGAACCTCCCAGGGTCGGAGGAGGCGAAACCGACGATCCGGAAGGTTAACTCCACGGGGAGGGGAGGGGACCGTTGAAGGGTGTCCTTTCACCACGGTCTCCATCCACGTGTTCTCGGTCTACGTCGCCCTTTCACCACGGTCTCCATCCCACACGTGCCCGGTCTGTCCCCGATCGCATCGGATCCCTGAAAGGGGGGCATGCACCTCCGCCCCGATCCAGCCTGGGGATCGGATCGGATCGCCCCGGGGCGATCCCCCCGGATTCGTGAAGGGGGGCACACAAGCCCAGGGGCAAGGGCCAAGGTGCCTGGGGAAAGACCAGGTGGTGCAGATGCACCCCGAAGGAGCAGTTGCACCCTTGCTGCGCTGGCAGTTGGGAACGACGTCGCGCGCGTGTCCGTCGCCGTGGCGGCGGAAGACGCAGCCGTAGGGCACGCCACGAAACCGAACGCCGTGCCGAGGAACCTTTCAGGTCCGGAAAGGCACCGTCCACGTCGAACGACCCGATGCAAAGGACGGGAAACGCGTGTGTGTCGACACCACTCCCGACCTGTCCAACCGTAGCTTGCTCCCACATGGGACGGCAGTCGATCGATGCGTCCCGTTTCTTCCCTCGTTCGACCCGACGAGGAGACCCTTCTGCACCGATCGAAGACCCTTTCGAACCCGAGGCATCCGGGACGACCAGGCGAGGCGCGGATCCAGGCCCACTCCCCGCCCCCACGAAGAAAAGGGGTGTATCTGCGCGTCCATGGGTGTACGGAGGGTGGGTGGGAAGGTAGGGCTGGATCCGTTGTGGTGCGTTGTGAAGCCAATCCGAAGGGATCGAACCATCCGTCCACCACGAAACAGACGGATTTTTTACCACGAAAACAAAACCGACGCCCATCGCAGCAACGATGGCGTTCGATGCAGGTGCAACGGTGTGCCCGTGCACCGTACATCAAGCTTGCAAACAACTGAGGTGGAGCAAAGGAGGCTTCTCGTCGTCCTCCACCGCTTCACTCACCAACCAGAGCCCCTTCCCTTCCTGACCTGGATGGATTTGGGTGAAATCGTACGCCACCCCTTCCATCTGAGGCACACCAGCACCCTTGGCCACCTTCCATGGCCCAGCAACCTCGGTAAATTCGAAAGGATGGGCCAGCGAATACAAAAATGTACCATGCCTGGGAGTTGTGACCGCAAACTCCGTGCCACTGGCATGAAAATCTGCACCAGAGATGGGACGGTCCTGGGGACGATCCAAGGTAGCAGCCGGGAACAATACCATGGCCTCGCGGAGGCCTGGAGGTCGTGAAGACACATCGTCGGAAGCATACACCAATGGACAACAGACGCGCGTGCGTTCGATGAGGTAAAATCTCGAACCATCCGGCTTGACCATCAAGGACTCCATATCATGATATGCCCCTCCCTCATAAAAGATGGAGAATCGCCAGGTTGTACGACCACGCTCACCTGTCACATATGGGATTGGGCCCTCGACTGTACGGTTGAAGTTCAAGTTCGGCTCCTCAACGGCCCACACCACGTGCTCCCTACGCAGGTCACAGTCGGGGGGGTCGTCCTCGTCCTTGTCGGCTTCTACAGCATCCCTGGCACAGTTATCCCCGGTGTCCGCGAGCCACACGCAGTTCGTTACGCCGTCTGGGCACTTGGCGGTAGCTATATCTTCCAGGTCCTCCACCTCAAAATCGAATGCAAAGGTAGCAAGGACTTGCCCAGCATTTTCTTCTTCAATGCCCAGTGCGTAGATGAAGGCTTCTTCTCCATCTTCGTGCACCCACAGGGCACCAGTGGATCGACGAGTGGACGCTACACCGGATATCTCTATGAGCTCCTTTGGCCCCGTAATATCGGCGACAAATCTAGGAAACATCGGTTCATCGTCCGGTGCCATGTACGCACCGCACTTTTCAGAAGGCTCTTCTACCACGTCCTCTTCAGCCAAGTACGTGCCATCTGTGTTTGCTAAGCCTGGAGTGGGAACCCACACCGTTGTGAATGGTCCTGTGCCATCAGGGATGCGTGCCCAAGAGGCACCCTCCGGCGCATCGCCTTCCCCCCACTCTGTGGCGTCTATGGTTCTGCCCTGGCGATCGAACATGGTGATACTATCACCGTTTACAGACATGCCGAAAGGAAGCTTGCACACCTCGGAGGAGCTATCTGCCTGATAGATTACCAACCGCTCTCCTGGATCGATGGAAGTGGTACCAGCACATCCTGTATCTCCTAGTTGAAGCATCCTTCCGCTGCTGCCGTCTAGCAGGTTCCATCCTACGAGGTTGACTTCCTCTTGCCCGAGGTTGATGAGCTCCAGCCAATCTGGTCCACCTCCAAAAGGCCGTGCCACGATTTCGTTGATGCGAACGGGCGGGAGGCCGGCTTGATCCGCCATGGCCATCCAGGCGCACAGCACGACCAGCATTGGTCTCCAGCTCGAGCAAAAGCCCATGGAACCCATGTGAACGCCACGAGACCTGTCCGCCATACTTCGCAGTGTTTGGTTTCACACGTCCATCTCCTGCGTCCAGTCTCCGAAACCTTCGTCGCCGTTGCAACGTCGAAGCTCGAGAGACGAACCCAGGGACGAAAGGCGTTGCAACGTGGGGCGGGGTGGGGGGTCGGTTCGCCCTCGGTTCGTGCCACGTGGCGGATGGAGAGAGCCTAGGAGAGAGTGGGGGGACCAATCGAAGGGGTGGATTCCACCATGCTTTGCCAACCCCGTGCCAGCTAGAATGGATGAAAGGACAGATGGACAGGAGCAGGATCCAGAGCACAAACACGCGGGGGATCGCCAGCCACGATGCACCCGGTGGCGAAATGTTTGTCGCTGACGTTTGCGCCCCGATGACAAGGTGTGACTTGGGACAGAGTGGAGTTACGTCAACATGGTCTTGTGGGACAGGGTGGAGGGAACACGTGGATCGTCAGCCCACTTTTCTAGACGAACAGCCTTTCTGAAGCGCGCTTCTCTCAACGCGTGTCTTTCTCCGTGTGTCCCCATTTGTGGCCTTCGTTGGCACGGCAGCTGCGTCAGCTTTGGTGTGCAAGGCGTTCAGATGCCAAAAAAAAAAAAGAGGAAGAACAATCACTTCGAATCTCTCATATGCGTGGACAGTCAAGGAACTTCACTGAAAGCTATCTCCTTCCTTCGTGAATCTACGGACCATCCAGGGGTCCATTCAAAGTAGATCCAGACCATCCAAGATGCAAACATAGAAAGTCCCCCCATTAAGGCGCCACTCCGGCTTTTGAATTCTGAATAGGAAAGAGTGCAGCACTGATGTCAACCAGACTGGCTTGCTTGAAACAGAAAACGCTGTCCTTCAGAAGCATGACTGCAAGCCCTTCCCGGCTTCAAGGAAGAACGTTGCCGCTCATCTGCTGACCTTCTGTCCGCTTTCCTTCTGACAAAGCCTATCGCCACGATTTTTTAGCAACTCGGGAGCGATGTTCCAAAGGTTTGGAGATGCAGGCAATAATCATCGGCGTTTGCCCACGTGCTCCGCCGAGAAGGGCCTGCTTGCATGTGTTTGGTCCGGCGATCGTGACGAACCTGACATGCACTCTCCCACCCGCGAAAGCAACGGGAAACATCCGTGCGGCTTGGTCGCATGTACCTGGATGCAAAAGTTTGGGTTGTTTTCTGACCACTCCATGCTTGGGCGGGTTCCATCAGTGGCCTATCCAGCACAGGACGTCCTTGTTTGGCAATCCAGCAGCACGCTACAGTTTTTTCGGCAGCTGTACCTTCTTACGCCATTCTCCCTGTGTCGAACAAGCAGTTGCACTTCGTGGTTGCATCCTGGCTGGTTGCTGTTGATGCATTCTCCCCATCTTCATGAGAAATGCCGATGGACGTGTAGGCGAACAGTAGCCTGGCAGAATTTTTCGTGTGCCGTGCACGCATGGTCTGCTTCCATCGTGATGGACCCGGGCTGCACACGGGGAAGGGCGAGAGCAAGTGGTACTCGGCGTCACCTCCAATTGGTAGATAGCCGTAGCATTGTAAGTGTGGGAGGGACGCACGACTCTTCCACTTGAACGAGTAGAAGGCGCAAATGCTTGCACAATTCCATTCTGCTGCAGGGTTTGCTGGTGCTCAACTTTTGCGTGGTAGAGTGTACCAGGAGTTGGATCGACAGGCATGACCGACGGTCCAGTTGCATCGCGCACGTAAGCTGTGGATACTCTTTTGGACACGCTTCTTTACTCCGATTCCAATTCGTGCTGGGCCCTATCTCGTGCATCCATCAAGGTCCAGCATTCGATTTTTCCAAGTGCGATTGAAGGCGAGCCTGCCCTCGCCCGACGGATCCTTTGCTGGGTGCAGAACGACCCACGGTCCTTGCAAAGCGGAGCTGACGTGCTTGCATCATTCCATCACAAGCACGCCAACGTTTCGCACGGCTGGTTCCATCGCTGACAGACCATCCATCGACACGCCACGTGCGTTCGTCGAGGCTTGCTTCCACCCGTCGATCGACGGCCTCGCCTGGGATTCGAGGTGCGGCTTGGTGGATGCGCACGTGTGCCGAACCACAGGTCCATGCGAGCACGTGACATCCCACCATCTGGATCCACGTGGTCGTGATCGTGCGAAGTCGCCATCTTATCCAAAACGCGACGGTTCGAGGACGTCCTCCTGCGTTCCCGCCATCTCCAAACGTTGCAACGGGGACGTCCCTCCGTACGGCTCCCTCCGATCGTCCCGTTGCAACGCGGGATCGGGGGTGTCTAGGGAGAAGCCCGGAGGGACGGCCACGTGTCGCATCCAGAGAGCCTCGGATGCCCCCCCGGGAAAGGCACATAGGGATTGGGGCGACCCTAGCACGTCTTCGGGCTTCCTTGGGACTTCTGAAAGGGGGGCATTGGACCAAGGTGGAAAGAACAGAGGGGATTGGGTGGAACAACACATACGGGTGGGGCGTATGAAAGAATATGGAAACGTACGGTCCCGATCAGCCATCCAACGGGCACGAGAGGAACGTTAAAGGCGGCGAAAAGTGGCGGACGTCCGACTCGCTGGCCATCCAGAGACCAGGCGGACGATCCTCAAAGGGGCGTACGTACGCAATCCCTTCCAACTGCGGGGCTGAAGGCACCCACGTGACAAACAACGGCAAACCTGCGGTGCTGAGATCGAATGGGCGTTGCAAACGGTACACGTACACCCCTTCTCGAGGCGTGGAGGCAATGAACTCTGTTCCATTCGGATGGAAATCCGCACCGGATAGTTGCGCATCCGGAGGATTAGACAGCTCTGCGACCAGACTGAGTTCCATAGGCAAGACCGAACCCGGCGAAGATGCTGTCACGTCTGGTGAGGCAAAAACAGCAGGGCAGCAAAGCCGTGTACGCTCAATCAGGAAAAACTGAGATCCATCAGGCTTCACCAACAATGATTCAAAGTCCAGCTTTTCCCCTCCTTCCAATGTGAACCGAAACGTCCACATTTTACGATCAACATCATCAAGAGATGCGTGCACCAACTCGGGCCGCGCGGATTTCAGGTGAAGCTGAGGCTCCTGAACGGCCCATACCACAGAATTCCTGCGTAGAGAGCAGTCTGGAGCACTGCGACCTCTATATGTTTCGCTTATTGTGTCGCGGGCACAGTTGTCCCCGGTGTCGGCCACCCAAATGCAGTCTGTGATACCGTCCGGACACTTGGCGGTGGCAATGTCCTCCAAATCTTCTGCTTTAACATCGAGAGTGATTTCACCTACCAAACGTCCAGGATAGGGAAGAGAGCTGGACAAAGCATACAGCACTGCATCATCATCGTCCTCATGCACCCACAGGACACCAGGTGTAACGATGCCTGGTGCGAGTCCTGACATCTCCTCCAGGCGCAACGCATCAGAAACTTCTGCTGCGACTTCGGGGACATTGAGGATCCCATGATCGAGGCTGGAAAACTCACAGACCTGTCCTGTTCCGTAGGTTGGTCCGGCTGGGGCGGCAGGACGGTCTGGGTTGGCCACACCTGGCGTGGGCGCATCCATCCTTTGAAACTCGCCCTTTCCGTCTGGCAGTCTCCCCCAAGCGACACCGTCTCCAAGTGGACTGTCCCATTCGGCAGCATCCACTTCCCTGCCCGCAACATCCAAAAGAATGATGCGGTCTCCTGTGCGTTCGAGCTTGAAAGAGAAACTGCATCCATCGGGGGTTCCTTGGCTTTGCTGGTGGACCACCAGGTGCTGTTTAGGTCTCAGCACGGTGGATTGCACGCACGAAGGGGTGCCAAGCACGAACGTTTCTTCCTCTCTGCTTCTCACGAGCCTCCATCCTGCCACGTTGACATCTTCTTCTCCAGCATGGTACAGTTCCACCCAGGCCACACCCTCCGACACCCCCGACGGGTACACTTCGTTGATCTTCACGGTCGATGAAGACGCGTGCACCGTCCAGCACGTCACCACCACCGCCAGGAAGGTCCGCAGCGCCATGAAAAGGCGCTGTGAATGCGTTCCATGGGCGCGAAGTGGACGTCCACACGTGCTTTGGTCCTCGGATTCCGTCCCTCGGACCCACCGAGGCCGGGTCCTTGCCGTTGCAACGTCGATCTCTCCGGGGGATCCCGGACGAAGGAAGGCGTTGCAACGTCCGAAAGGGGGACACGAGGGGGCGTGTACGGTGCCACGGGTCTCGGGGTCCTTTTTACGTGGGGAACTTGCCTGCTTCAGTTGAAAGTGAGAACCAATCCATATGAATGAAAGTCACGTCCATCCACACTGCTCCACTCCTTGTTTCTCGAATTCTTTCATTCATCGCTTCGTTCCACCCATGGACGCATCTACCTGGACGGGAATACACACGTGGCCGGTTGCATGGATCCGACCTGCCGAGGATGCAAGAGGGGCAGATGCGCAGTGGAAAGCGAGAGAGAGGAGCCCTCTTCTTCACACGTATCACATGGACCGCCCAAAATCCTTCCACGAAACACAGATGAGGTGATCGCGCGACAGAAGGAACGATCATTGCAGGTGCCAGCGCGACCGGACCCTGAACAGTTCAGCCTCGTTCAGCCACCTCCTCAGGTGTCCATGGCCGATGCACTCCTGCAAAATATTCGCGCTGTGCAATCGTCGGATCCCGTGATGATCCACTCTCCGTCTGGACTCAGAGCCATGTCCAAAATTGCATCTACGTGTCCCCGAAAAACTTGGATGCACTCCATGGTTCTGGCATCCCAAAGGCGAACGGCGCCATCTGCGCACGCGGTGTAGACGAGCGGTTCCTGAGGATGCCACAGGAGCTTGATCACGCTGTCTGGGTGTTCTGCGCTCCCTCTCAAAGTGAGCGTGTTCAGGTCCCAGATGCTGAGCTTGTTGTCCAGTCCTCCGGTGGCACACAACGGGAGGGTGTTGGAGAACCCAACGGTTTCCACGGAATCGGTGTGTCCCTCCAACTTACCTAACAGGCGTCCGGTCTGGATGTTGGCAAGTCTCACGGTGCCATCCACTGCACCCGTGAGCGTCACGTTCGAGTCTTGGGAGATGTGCAGAGCATTGATGGCTTCGTCGTGGAACGGGTTCCTTTGCAAAGTAAGGAGGCAAGCACCAGTCTTGGGATCCCACACCTTGAGGCTCGCATCGGCGGATGCAGTGATCACGCGCGTTCCGTCCGGCGTGAACCCTCCGCAGGTGACCGATCCACCATGTCCATGGTAGCTGGTCATGAGGGATCCTTTCTTCGCGTCCCACATCCACGTCGATCCATCTTCTGCACCTGCCAGGACCACGTTGCCTCTCGGATGCCAGCACACCCATTCCACTCCTTCCGCGGGTCCATCTAGTTGCATTAATTTCTGTCCAGATTGGACGTCCCACACCATCACCAATCCGTCCAGTCCACCTGTGGCCAATCCTTCGCCCATGACGGCAAAGGCCATGGCCGCCACACTGTCTTGGTGTCCTTGCATGGCCTTGGGATCAGCCGCCGTCGGCGCAGTGGCCACGTGTGCCACGTCGTCTCCACCACCGCATCCCACGTGTTTCCCACACGTGCTCCACGCCACCGCGTACACCGCTTCTCCATGCACGTCCAGCACCGTCGTGGCGTCGTCCGCCGACGCTTCCTGGTCCTCGTCCTCTTCCACCACCGCTTCGTTCTCGCACAGGTCGGCCACCACTTCTCCATCTCCTTCCAGAACGTATTCCGGTCCTTCCTCTTCTCCTCCTGCTTCTCCTTCCATCTTCAGACCGCGCGTGCAATGGCGGCTGTCCGATCGAACACACGCGCTCGCTTCCTCCTGGAACTGAAATGGAAATGGAAAATCAAAGGGAATTGGACAACCCGTGACATCGGTTCGGAGACACATTTCCTTTGGGTTTCCCATCCGCATCCAGAAAACATGGATTACATGGCAAAAACAGGTGCAAACGAGACAAACAACCGTCCATCCGATCGGTGAGGATGGGTCCAGATGAGTGCATGGAAGTAGCACACCAGGATGACATCAAAGGGTCAAGGGAGGTGCTGGTGCGATCTCCTCCGCCGCATCGGACGGATCCTCCCTCTCACCGTCGGTGGCGCCTCCTCCTGCTGCCGGGATGGAGGAAGGTGCAGGGACAGGAACGTTCGATGGAACATCCTCCACTTCACACACAGAGGTCCCGGGACCTTCCAACAGTGGAGTGTCGAGGGGATGCATGAGAGTCACTTCCTCACAGTTGTGTGCCAAAGCCTCCAACCAAGGCGAGCCCTCCAAACCAACGTGGTCTGAATCCTCTGGCAATGCATGCCTGTTGAGACGTACCACCAAGCTTCGGAACTTGGAGGTCGTAGCACAATCAATTGGATACGACTTAAGATATGACATGCCACACAGCAAAAGTGAGTGACTCCTACGGGTAATATCTACTCGCAACTTGAGTCCATTGCCTTGAATCTTCATCACATGGTGGAGTGGGATGTGCCAACGTAGCTTCCAATTCCGGACCACCCCCCTACGCATGTACTTTTGCATGTAGACAATTCGATGATCCGTGACCAAAACCACTACGCTAGGTTGCACATAGATGACATCCTTCACCTGATCGCTGTCTGCACGAGGTAGGAAAATTCCAAGTGTTCGCTTCCACTCCAGTAGTTGGGCTGCATCTGGCACACTTTCCGAAACGCTGAACTGTCCTGGAGGTCTAACTCGGCGAGTGTCATTCCCAAAGTATCCCTCCTTGCCCAAAGCTGCAAAACCCACAGCTTGAGAGGTCTTTCCAGCACATTCAAAGCACCCTCCCAGCGGACGTGCGACCACACCTACAGCTCCGGTCAATAACCCAGCAAAGAACCCCAGCGGGCCATAGCGCACCACGCCGTTGAAGGGGTCCATGATTAGACCATAGCCCCCCCTCAACACACCATACACCAGCTCTCGATTGCCTCGATAGAATGCCTGGCGGCCATAAACCGTCCTCTTTGAATAACGTTGCAATGTCTCATCATCACCAAGGGCACCGCTCTGAGAAAACGAGACAAGCTTCATGCAACCAACTAACGAACGCGACAAAGCCCCACAAAATTGAGCACCAGTTGTTCCCCCAATGAAGAACACATAAGGCACTACAGATGCCTTCTTCTTTTCACCCTTGTACGCCTCTGCCATCAAGGATGAGAGAGATCCAACACAGTACACAGCCGAGAGAGGCGCCTGAAGGATGGAGGGCCCTGCGCCAGTGAGAACTTTATGGATCTGAGTGAGACCCTGGAAAAGATAGTGACGAAGCAGCTTCTCCTGCAACTGTTGCTTGCCAAGTAACTGATTCCTGAATTCGATACCCCGAAGGTAAATATGGGCATTGTTCAAGTTCACAAGTTGGAATCCACTTTTCTCTGCCATGCGCCCAAAGGTGAAGGTCTGAATCCTGCTCTTGTCTTTCTGCATGTGAAGGAAGCTACTGCTTAAAGCAAGAGTTACATTTACGCGGATGTCACCCAATACTGCAGATTGCAAGAACATCCACGAGGAAGTCCAAGAATAGCCATGCATTGCAACTAGCTCAGCCATGTCCATATCATGAAGAATGGTAAACGGATTCTGAGGTGGGGAAAGGACGGCATCGGCTGGCGTTTCCCAGTCCAAACCATGGACCTTTGCTATATCGTATGGTGTCGTCAGTTCGGAAATCATTCTTGCATGCCTTTCCTGCCACTCCTTACTCTGGAACAAATCATCCATGGGCAGAGTAGAAAAAGCTGCTATAGTCACTTGTAAAAATTGCTGGTCCGCCGCTACATCCAACTCCTGGAGTTTGATGGATAGCCGCTTGA
This sequence comes from Picocystis sp. L7, assembly GCA_020975725.1. Lineage (NCBI taxonomy): Eukaryota > Viridiplantae > Chlorophyta > Picocystophyceae > Picocystales > Picocystaceae > Picocystis > Picocystis sp. L7. The sequence goes on from QXJR01000012.1 coordinate 103,981, forward strand.
AGCAAGGGATGAGGTCCCGAGAGGCCTGCTCTTCAGTTCGATCGGGAATTGTCCTTGTGTACTCGAAGCTTACAAGAGACTCTTCTTCTGCCAAGACAAGGCCTTCCTCAACCTGGCGTTCCAAAGAGCTTTGAAGCTGAGTAGACAACGAGCTACCCCTCACTAATATCATCTCCTCTGCACCAAGCAGCTGATTGTCCACTTGCATCGACTTGACTGAACCCTTGACCATGACTTCGTGCTTCCGAACCTGTACAATCACATCTATATCCTTCATGTTTGCATTGACAAGTTCTCCGACGCCTGGCGTAAGCACAGTAGCTGCCAAACCTGCCAAAGAGATTTTAAATTGCTGCTGGTCTCCAGTATACTCGTAAGGAGCCCAATTCACACCAACAAGAACCTTGACCTCTTCCAACAGGGTGTGAAATGGCGATTTGCAAGGAAGCCAAATATAGTAGGGGCAATTTCCTTGCACATGCAAGCATTGGATCTCTGTATAACCCACCAACTTCTTTCTTAACCAGCCCTCTTCATAGAAGGAGATCCTGATCGCAGCAGCTGGGGGGACATTGTTCAAATAAAAGGTCCTCTTGGTGGCCCTTGTACCCCTCTCTGATGATATTTCAGCCCAGACTTCCTCGTTGTTACATTCAACCTTGGCCAATGTGGCAAATCCTGAAGACTCCAAAACTCCCACAGATGTATCACCAGCTTGCACTTCAAGAAGCTTGATTGTAACCCCTCCCAACTCGTAGGGCATCAGATGGTCCTCATTTTTCGCCCTCTCCTCCATCGCATTCATCCAGTCCGAGGTGGAGATAGGTCGCATGAGGGAGAGGATCTCTAATCGCTCAGTCAGTGTTCTCTCTGTAGCCTTCAAGCGCACAAGAAGAAGTGAATGGGGAGTGACCTCCCACTCAAAGCGCAGTCGAATATTGCCTGATACTTCCTCATCTGCATCTCGTCTGGACAAAACAAAATCTTTGTCCTCCAAAGGGTGACCACTTAGAGTCTCGCTTAAGGTTATATTCACATGGCCTAAGAACTTATTCCCCTCGCGCGATTTGGAAAATACTTCTATAAGGAGAATATCTTCCGAAGAGACTGACGAAAACAGAAAGGAATCGTTCCACACTGGCGAGTTAGTACCGACGCATACGCTGGATTGTTGTGTTTGCTTGCCTGCTGTGATCAGGACGAAAGCATTCGACATAAACGACTTTGACCTCAGCTGAAGCCCTTCGGCTGCCACCAAGGTTACACGCATATTTCCTCCAACAGGGCCCGAATCCGGGACGTCTATCCTGTCGTGAGTCGAGAATTGCGAGCCTTTGCCAACAAGGGATTTTCCCTCCCCTGCCTCTTGCAAACTTCCACTGGAAGAGGTTGCGGAGATTCCCGTGTCCCACCTCCCTGAAAGCGTCAACTGGTCTTCCGTTCCATTACTGTAATAAACTTGGCCAAGAAATGTGCTAAGCAGCTGTAGATCATGACGAACCTTCTTCAGTCGTGACATCAGTGCATGCAGGCTCTTTTCCTCGTCTTTCGCATCCTGGTTCTTCTTGTCGGAGAACCTGAGAACCCGAGTATGACCCACAGTACTCACTGAGGCATAGACGTGTTTGCCCAGCTCAGTAGACAACATTGTTTTCATGCTTTTCACCCTCCGTGAGATGAACTTATCCTTGTCAAACTCATTTGCTTCAACCGGGAAGACCAGTGGTTTGTGATCCGCTACCATGTCCAAATCGTATTTCCTGGCGGGGCAAAAGCTGTAAAGGCGCTCTTTCGCATGTGGACGAGCCCCTACCACCTCCACGGTATGCTGTTTCAGAGGTTCATGCATCGCAAAAGCTTTCCTAACCTTTGGAGGGACAACTGTACATAAGTGCAAGTCATCACCACCCTCTAAACTTTGGAGACCAGACGCTTGTACTTTCCTCACAAATGTATCAAGCTGTGAAAATTGCGGCTCGTCACCAACACGGGAAGTTTGCCTCTGGTTTTCAGCCTGCCACAAACAGATGGTAACTTTCTCGCACGTATTCTCAACAATATAAGGAGGAAGCGTGCTCTGGATTGGTAGAAAGACAACCCGACTATCATGCTGAGTAGAGGTAATGTTCACGGGAAGGATCAACTTGTCCTGGCTTCCCTTACGTGCCACACTCATGCCGTAAAAGCCCTCGTCAACGTCAATCGAGAGTCCACCTGACCAGAAGCAATCACTGTCAATGGGTCGACAGAGAAGTTGAAGTGGGGCGCTGCAATCCATCCAATGAAATGTCATATGCTGACCATGCCTCACCGTGAATGCCAGCTCTTGTGGAACTCCCTTCTGCACCACCTCTATGTCCATTCCAGATCGATTATCGAGGGAATATCTGGACTTGATAGTCAAAACACGAGTGGAGCCAAACATCTGCGGGTGGGAAGAGGGTAGCAGACGTACTTGGACCGTGAATTCATACAGCCCCGTCAACTGAAATGTGTCAACGCGAGGAGCTGGAGCACACGGTTCAAGCGCAACCTCCACTCGATCTGTCTCTGAATCATAAAAAAACGTGGTGGATACATACTTCCGACTGCTTCCGTCCATACCTCGTTCTGTTGTGTTTGCTATTGATTTCCCTTTGATCCTCACAGGATCTCTGGCACCGATCTTTCTCACATTCAGAGCTTGTGACCACTCAGAGCATCCAGAACCTGGCACTTGGAACATGATGTCTTTCTTATCATCATACAAAAACGGACCAGGCTCTAGAAAGCAATCATTGCTATCACCTGGGTGAGATGCTGGGACAGTAAACGACCCCCCAAAGACCCCTGTCTGCTTGAACAGAAGGTTGTGCCCCGAGCGATTGTCAATAAGTGTGGAGACAAAAAGACATATTTGTCTAGAACTAGATCTCAATCCAGCTACTTGATTCTGCAATTCTAGGCGAATATTTTTGATGGACTGCAAGGTGGGGATTGCCCTTTCCTCTGACGAAGGCCGGTGTGCAGCTCTTGGCGAGTTCGGAGGGCTAATGCTTCCAGACAACTCTGCTGAGTCAACTGTACTTGTGCTACCTGACAATGTTTTCCGATGTCTCTTGGTAAGATGTACCTTTCCTGGCAGCTTCTTGTTTTGGGAATGCTTTCTGGAGTAATTGATGACACAGTCTTGAGAAAGATATCCATACATGGCAACTTGTATGTACAGATCTTTGCATAGGGAAGTGTACAGAGGAAAGGCTTGCCCTGGCGCTATGGTGAACGATGATTTAGCTGACCCACCCAACGTTTCTGCCGGTGCGGGGGATGTCTCCGGTTCACCTTGATGGATATCGTCTCGAACAGTCACGTCGCTCATCTGCTTCATGTCATCCAGCCTTTCGTCTGAATTTCTAACTGCCTCCACAAAGTTGCCAAGACCCAATGGGCTACCTGTATACTCTTTACCGTGCCTCTCTGTCAACGTAATCTTGATGGGATAAGGAAGGCCATTGGCAGCAATGAGCGGGGGTAAAAAGGATAGCTCTGTCTCTATTGGGGAATCTGAAACAGTAAGGCTTGATGGGCCAGAGTAAAAGAACGAAGGCTGATTAGGTTCGAGCTGATTCCTGTGGTTTACCTGCATGGAAAGGTACAGCAAACTCGAGTCTGTACCATACCTGGCCGATATACAAGATAGAGTTCCTTCCTGTGACTCCATGTGTTCTGGGTCTCCAAGAACTATTGCGTCTCGTGGGCAAAATTGGCAACCTTCCACGCGAGATAGCAGCTCGCCTCCTACGCTAGCAAAGATTGGTAGATATACACCTTGGCCTGGATGGAGTGGACCAACTTCAAACTTGTTCGGGACTTCTGATTGAGAAAGCACACCGTACGGTACCAAATTCTTCGATTGCGTAGAAAGGCAACGAAAGTGAAGTGTCCTATCGGTCCGATTCTGGAGCCATAAGCATGAGTGTATGGATATTATCTTTGTCCGACCCACAACGGCAACCTCTATGACAAAGGGTAAGCTCGCATTCTTCCCTGGAGCCTCCAGATAGAGTAGCTGACGTGAGACGTGAGAGACAACAATATTCTTCACAGGCAGCCAATTTCCCTCAAAACGAATCGAGATGCCTTTAGCCTCCACTTGCTCTGAATACTGATTTGCCAAAGGGTTTCTGATAGACACAACCAACCTTGCTGGTAGAACCTTCAACTTTTCAGGTTTACCCGGTGCCAAGTTGTATACAAGCTTTGGATCATCCGTCCAGTACCATAACCTTAGTCCGGTGAGGTTTTGAATGACATATTTGTTCTCCCCAGCGAAGGGGTCATCATGATAGTTGACCCTCAAGGATTGTGGGATGAATGCTGCCTGCTTCACTTTTCCATCTACGTTGGCATCCAAGATCTCCTTCACATAGGCCATCGCATCTCCGACACACAGGAGAAGAGACTTGCTGAGTATGACAGATACTTTCTCTTCGGAATGTACCCATGCTTTGACAATGGAATGTTTGTAGGTGTCACGGGATTGCTCCAAGTGGAATTCCACCGGCCAGGGCTCGACAAAGGGGTAAAGTTCTCCTTGAAAGGGATCATTGCGTTTCAGTGCAATGGTAGCTGACAAGGATATTCCATGATCAACAGCCTCTTCGATATCGACAGCAGAAAGAAAGGAAAGTTTCAGACTGTTCACAAGCAACGACAGTGCCTGTGCATTAGAATGTTCATGCCTATCTTCGATGAGCTGGACTTCGATCTTCTTGACTTTTGCTTCAACATGAAAGTTGTAATTAGTTAGCGCTTCTTCGGTTTTGTCTGCCGTTTTCGGCTGACCCACTCCATTCCTCTGAAATACTTTCGGAGCCTCAGCTACAAGACCCAAAACTTGCTCCTCAATGGAGAGAAGAAAAGGAAGGTGAGAGAAGCGTGCATGGATGGTGATGTCACCGCAATTGACAGCCATGCTGGTAACCGTTTGCGTGTAGTTTTCATCCACTGCACTCGCATCGTTGATGTAACCGAGGAGATGCATATCCTTTCTGAAGATGCTATCAGGGTCTATCGTCAGCATCTTGATGGCTTGCATTAGCTCCAGTGAGAAGACAAAAGGCTGTATGATATCGTCCCAGACATCGGAAACTTGCAGACCCACACAGAAATCAGCAGCGTCTACCCTCACCACAATTTCACTCTTCCGTACAAAAGTTGCTACACGGCACTTTCCAATGTCTATTCCCAAGCCAGTGCTTTCCCAGTTTTCACATTGAAACGGGCTTGTGGGCACCAAAAATCTATGTTCCTCTAGTATTGCATTGATGTATACATTTGGTTGTGTATTAGAGGCATTCGAGGTGCTCTCAACGCTATGCTGCCCTTGACTCCCTACAGAAGAAAACAAACTTAGCAAATTGTCTACCAAGGTAAGGTCAGATGCGTGTGGCCACAGGAGCAGCCCGCTTGAAAGTTTGATCTCAACTGCTGCTGTGCCATTGTGCAGCACCACGCATGAAAGTGACAAAATCCTTTTGCTTTCAGAAAGTCCTATGTAAGGGTATCGAACAAGAGGTACCACTTTCTGCTCCCCATGGCTACTGCAGTCACAAACTTCAAGCTTCTCCATGGAACAAGAAATGAAGGTGTTGTTTAGAATCGACACACACACACCAAAAGCAATCCTGTGTATTGACAGCAAAATAACTTCTTGAGCCCTCTCAATTGAAACCAGTTGCAATCTTAGTTCTCTCAGAAAAAGCTTCATCTCAAACTGCAGGTCTTCCCACGGAGGTAGTCCGAAAGAAAGCTGCTCTTCAATCAGTGCCGCATGGTTATCCAAAGAAGGCTTGCTTGCATTGCCTTGATTCAGGTGCACAGACTGCTTTTCTGACAAGGTCTCGCTAAGGATGCAAAGAGCAGAGCCCAATACCATTTCATTAACACTTATGTCAAGCAAGCTTAAGTCTACCAGCATTTTGGTCGCAGCTCTGCCAGATTCTGGACTCTGTTGAAGGACAGCACCGATTCTCGTTGGTCTGATCAATTTGTGTTGGGAATCCTGTGCATGCACTGAGATCGAAAAATCATCCAAAACCAGAGACATGAGTCCCGATGAAGATTCGCCCCCATATGATTTGCATGGTTGTTCGTCACTGCAAGTGTGCGGCATGCTAAGCGATGCCTGAGGAATCGCGACTGAAATACAAGGTCCTGACTTGTCAGGCGATCCCATGATTATAACTGCACCCTCGATGAATATATCCATGACGGGCTGTGGAGAGGGTACGTTCTTGGATGCCTTGTGGGAGGCTATGAACGCACTATTTTGCAAAGCACTCATAACACTTTCAGCAACCAAATTTCCCGTGGCAACAGCATCTTTTATAAAGCTTGCAGCAAGATGCATTCTTGGTTGATCGAGATCTATCTTCATCCAGAGCGGCTTGTCTTCGTCGACACACAGGGCAAGAGTCAGTGGTTTAGCTGCACTAGAAAGTTGAAATACAAACCTTCTCATCGACGAGGAACCCTCCTCTCTAAGCAATAAATTGTCCACTTCCACGCCAATGGTAGTGCTCTTCTTCTTCAAGGCCAATAGCATTTTGCTATCGTAGGCAGTCACTCTAGCAACAGGAGCACCATAGGTGCTTTGGATGACACACTGGAGATTCGCAATGGAGACGCAGATCTGAGTTTCTGGCAGAAGTTCATTGCTACTCTGTGGCTTGGATACCTGTAGAGTACTGCCAGGGCCATTGGAATGCTTGCCCTCTGTTGGCCTGACCATTTGCCAATGTCCGTGCCTTCTGAGGGTCACCTGAACGTTCTCCAAATATCGCAGTATGTCAGAAGCAAGACCACCACCCACTTCTGGCCATAGAGAAAGGTGCAAATCGTTAGTCTGACAGTCTAGCTTGGTGCTACCATCACGGGTAGCTAGCATTAGTTTGATAGTGGGTGTTGAAAGAAGTTTGAGGATGTTCCATCGGCGCTGCCAAAGAAAGTGCATTGCCAGTTGCCGGAACCTTGATGGTTGTCCACGGCCTTGAGTGCCTGCTGTAAGGAGGGGAACCAACCTACGTTCTGAGGGCTCGTTTTTCGCATTCAGTGCCAAATAACCAAGTTGGCAATCCAAATCCAACCCAGTGCTACCTTGCAAGACTGATATGTGAGCAGATTCAAGGGATGCTGAATATGAAGGAGCATCTTTCCCATCTATATTTGCCTCATTGTTGACAAAAACTTTCAGAGACTGCACACTAAAGAGTAGCTCAAAATGCGAGCCGCTTGGCCGGCGTAAGGGCACTGTGCTTGAGGTGGTGCTTTCTTTGAAAGGAAGATGTTGGTTGTCTCGGGCTGCATTGTCTAGGAGAGGGCTATCGCTGACCATTTCCTCTCTCTTCCTGTTTGCAGAGGTCTTCGCCGGTATTACATCTGCGATTAAGGCAACCACCCAAGAAAAATTCCTGGGGGACACTTCCAATACAATGCAATTAGCAGATACAAACATGCAACCAACGTGAGTTCCAGGAGCCCTAGGGTGAAGATCTGCAAAGATACCATGCTGATAGTAAACATTTTTCAAGCCTAAAACACAATATTTCTGTCCTGCTCCCAAACTCTTCATGGAGGACACATGTATATCAGTCTTGGCAAGTATTTCCAGGCTGGTCTGCACTGTGCACGTTTCCTTTTGATAGACTTTCCTGTAAACCAGCGAAACTTCGAGGGGTAAGCAAACAAGCTGCAAGATCCCCACTGATTCCCTACGTTTTCCACTATCAGCGACCACAATGTCGACTTTCAGGCCTTGAAGGGAGGCTTTGATATGTGGCAAGTGATTCATGGGCGCAGCAATCTGGCACAGCTGCCTATTCACCATTGACTCAAGGACACTCTGTTCCAGAGTTGTGTGGAGACCTTTGCCATCTTGTCTCTTCCTAACAAGCGACAAAACAAAGTCCATCACCTCCCATAGCAAGCCAGGAAACAGTTCAACATCTAACTCCGCGATTCTGCATTCCAAAGTATTGGCTGGTGAAATGACCCAATCAACTTTCAAAAATTGGGGGTCAGTAAGGCTTGAAACAACCTGCGCCAGTCCCCTGCAGTTGATGCAAAGTCCGCAAATTGCGCTTCCCATGCTGATTTTTTCCCCGAGATTCAAACTGTAATCTATCGAAAAGAGGATCAATTCGCTGGCCGGAGCATCCATATCGTTCATGCCAGCAGTAATCGTAATGTTTGGGCAGTGAGCACTGAGCTCCAAAACTTCAACTGGAAGAACCTTTGTTGCCTTGCGGACTCTACGTGACACCAATGACTCTGCCACCATGGCAATCTTCTCCATTGGCAAATTTCTGCTCCTAAAGTATCTCTGCAAACGCATGGTGAATGGGGGGGATACTGCACGAATATGTGCGTACATCCGAAAATGGGCTATCTCCTCCAGAGTTAGAGAATCCTCCATCGTAGCAAGTTTTTCGTTGACAGAACCAAGGAGTCTTCGAACAAAACCAGAGTGTCTTGCCCGCATGTAGAGATTCATGTATTCTATCCGTTTCCTACGTCTGATCACCAGATCATCCAGGCCAACCTGCTTTCTTCTGTATTTACCCAATTCATGACAGACCATGCAAAAAGCGTACTTCCACCACGTGCGAGGAGCGTATTTGACACTTGATTGTGGCCTGAAGCGGTAGTAAACGGAAGATTTGTTTATCCTGATGATGAAAGCGATCAGGTCAGCCAAGTCCGACACCTGCTCTGCTTCCAGTTCCACCGATAGAGACTTGATGTTGACCTCGACTTTCACCAGAGGACTCTTCTTATTGAAACTGGAATGGCATTGAGGAGGTTCAAGCACAGCTGCAGTGAGCCACCACTGCCGTATGATCCTTGTGTGTCTACTGCTTCCATGCTCTACTGAAAACAAATTGAGACCATACACTGACAAACAAAACTTGTGCTGTTCTCCCCATCTGGGTTGAATCCCATTCCAAACCTCAAGCGCTTTGACTGTCCTGCTGGGGGCTCCACAGACAACACTGTGCAATGTAGCACAGAAGGACTTTCCTTTGTTGGTCACCAAGTTTTTCGGTCTCACGTAGGAAAATGACACGTCCTCTATATGTACACTTACTAGATCATATGCTATTCCTAATCCCTTTCGAATGATTCCCTTCAACCACGGCCTGATCTTCCCTCCTGTAGCTTCCCACGGGTCATGGTTCCAAAGTATGCGGTCCCAGTATTCCAAGAGCTTACGGCGCTGTTTCGCTTCGTCTCGTTTCTGCTTGGCGTCGAATTTCCTCGCATCGATAGGTAGAGGTTCATCTCGTTCGGCGATGGAAGCGTGCAAGCCACGCACGAAGACGTGCAGGTGTGGCTTGCCGATCCACCACCTTGGCCATTGGATCTCCAAGCCAGCCTCGCTCACTTGCAGGTTCGTTCCCTCGAAGTACGTCAGGTATGGATCTAAGAAACCTTCTGGCATCGACAAGCAAGACACTTTGAGTCCAGAAAAGTGCACCGTGAGCGTCGCGCGCTTCCCACTTGCGTCGGGTTCGAACGGATTCCTTCCGAAAGCATCGCGTGAAGCGCGGTCCAGGAGCTGCACGAGGCCGCGTTTCGCGGCTTGAAAGGCGAATCGCACCGCCAGCCATGCGAACACGCACGAAAAAAGGACGAGAGACGTCCATGCGGCCGTCTCCGGCTCGAAAAACGCGTGCATCGCCATGGCCGACGCGGTGGTCCGTGCACGTGCGCACTCGACGTTCGCCAGGCAATTTCACCCCCCTTACCTCGTTATACTGAGCTTTTCTGTTTAGGTATCAAAGGGGGGACTATTTCCCCGTGGTTCGGATCTTCGATCAGACCGGATTGCTGCTCGGTTGATTGGGAGATCGTGTTCCGATCGAAAGGAAATGGTGTCCCGGTGGATGGGGATCCGATCCGGGTTCGTTCGCCGATTCGAATCCAAGGGGATGGTTTCACGAAAGTACCATGTCGGACATTCTTCCGTCGCGGGTTGGATCGTCACGTGTCCTCGTGAATCATGAGGATGTGCATCCAAGTGTACGCCACGGATTGAGACTTGGGCTCGTTCTTGGTGGGACGGATGCGGGTCTCCTGTTCTCGTGTGCGCCTATACCTCCCACGTGTTGGAGGTGGTTTGTGTGTCATTCTACTGCGGTCTTCAACGAGCTTTTCGCTCGAGTAAACCGTTTCGTGAGATTCTACGATTGTAAAACGGTGGGAGATTCTCAAGATTGTTACTCGTGTCACACCCATGATCACCAATGCTACATTGACAACATATGTGCGGAACTCATCCATGAGGTGCATTTCTTACTCCCCCATCTTGAACCAACACTAAAAACCACCTCTCCTCGTTGAAATACCGATACTTGTATTGCTGAAGTTGCTCAAAGTCATTCCTCAAAATGAATATTTCGTAGCAACCACCGAAGAAGATTACGAACCTTGCGAGCAATTTAGCTTTTATGTTTTGCTAATGCATGGAGACCCTTAGTTCGAGTTTGTGGAAATATCGCATCCTTTGAAGCGGGAACGAGCCATTTCTAAACTTCGTCCTTCTTCGACGTCTAGTTTGTGAAGAAGAAGAAGTCTAAAGCCTTTTAATCGAAATCGTCTGAAGTGGCTTCCCATTTCTTGACCCGTTTGCCTAAAAGTGCATCCACGTACATTGGACGTAGGCGTTCATTGCCCTTTCGACTACTCATGGTGTACTGCGTAGCCGAAAGGGCAAGTTCATGCCTTGGTCGGCCATGCATTGCCATTCCATCTTAAGAAGTTTCAATTATTCATTCGTTGTTTCGGTCGCCTTCACATGCCAGTGCTTTACGGTACTTTTCTACATTTTCAGCAGCTTCCCCAACGCCTTTTTTCTCGAGGACGCATCGCAATTTCCACAAGCGTCACCCCCGATGCGAGGTATTTGAAGCGGTAGCAATCGCACTCGGTTCGCACCACAGTCATGGTGATGGAAGGGCTCAAGGATTCGCAACTTTCTTCTTGCGTTGTGTGATGATCGGTGGACGGGTTGTCACCCTCCTCCGAAGTAAAAAATTCTAGGTGCTAGAAGGAGAGTCATAGGAGGTGGCGGAGGATAGAAGCTCGTCTTTTCAAAGAGGAGGGCAATCGATGGAAGCGGATCGGAACCCCGGTGGACGTTCCTATCCGCTGCTTTGCTTGGCTCGAGCACGGACAGGGCAAAGGAAGTTGACTTGGAGTACTCGAGCCTGTAAATTGTATTCGACTTTGTGCTTTGATCGCTTGCACTTTCCCTCGGCACGTACAAATCTTGGGAACCGTTCGTTATCTACGGAATCCCCATTCTAGAAGGTTTCTCCACCATTCTTGCTCGTGGGCTAAGACGCTTCCCCGTGCATACTTGAAGTAACACGAGTTCTAATTTGAGCAGAGGATTCGTTGTCCGCTTAGAAAGCTTCGACCCATGTAACAATACGTTGCCAACCAAGGTGCAAGAACCGGGGGCGAGTACTAAGGATGATGATCCGATCATCCCAACACGACAATGTCAAAAGATGAGACAGTGCTAGCTATTGACAAATGAATGACCAAAAATTATGGCACGGTAGTTCAAATCAAGGATAGTCACCATAGACAACTCCACGCGATCAATCCAAGGCCTCAGAGTTCGCTCAACCATAAAACGCGCATGACTCGTTCCTTGTAATGATATTGCCAACTTTGTTTGAACCCTAACGTGCTACTTCCTCTTGACGGACTCCTCGAACGTAGGCATTGCTTCATCATAGAAAGAATCTGCAATTGTTCCTTTTACCATAAGACGGGTCCAAGGTCGCGAACTAGGAGACTTCATTGCAAGATTCACAAACACATGCAATTCGTGAAACATATATCATAAAAGTCGTGGGATTGTGGGTATTGCCTTGCACAAGATTGCTCTTTGTACCACCTTGTACGTCTATGAGGGCCTACGAGGCACTCCGGGACCATGGACTCAAGGGGACCTAAGCTCGGGCAATCTTGCATAGCTAGTACTCCATGCAAGAAGATGGCAACCGTCCTAAAGGTGACACATACATGCGTTTGAGTAGCGAGAGCCACTCTTGGCATGACCCATCGAATAGAACGGTTGGGATAGATTGCTTGAATTATTCATTGCGAATAAGCATGGATTGAAAGTAAAAATCACAAGCCTGACGCTATCTCAAAATGCTCTCGTAGTTGAAAGTCGATTGCAATGCAATATTGCAGCGGGCACATATTGCTGAAATACGCACGATGAATGGGACATGATGGAAAGTTGAATGTTTGTAAGACGTTGATTTGTCATTGAGGGAGACGGATGGGGCGTTTAAGAATCTGTCATCCAAGTTGTAGTGCGATATCGATTGATGGAGCCCACATCATCATGTCAAGGTATGGTTTCAAAAACAGACATAGACCGTGACGCCCCTCCATGGCAAACATAGGAGGGCAACCACAGCAGATACACCCAAGGCGAAGAATTGATTAGCTAGAAGATTCGAAATTCATTCATTTCACGTCCAATTCCAAGATCCGAAGGAAAGGAGTGATGGATGTGGTACCAAGTTTTGAGGGCAGACATTACAAGGTGGCACGGAACGACACACTCTATCCGTGACAAACTGATGGACACTGCCGTGGGGCAACCGTAGGTTCTTGCTTTGGCCGGGAAGCCGTTTCTGGAGCTCAAGCACTAGAGCAAAGCAACAAAACTGGACATTCCGTGATCTATGGCACGAAGTCCGAAAATTACAAGTTCTGCATGCTCCTCTGGTAGTGTATAGGTGACATCCGAGATGGCTCATACATACATGCAAATGCGGGAACCACAAGGTAAGGACCAACGCTACTACCCCCGCTGAATTATTATCTTTCAATGTGGATGTGCCTCAACAAGGTGTAAAACAAGGGACACATCGGCTGCTGATGTCTCACTGGGGAAGTTCTTGGACGCAAGCTCTACAATATCCACCATGATGCAGAAAGTTATCACCCAGGTGAGGGAGGAAAAATCAAAATGCGATACACTGCATGTCTCTTTCTGTTTGGAAAGTCCCTCTTCTGTTTTTCGTTCTTCTCTTATTCTGAAGGCTCCTCTGCCCGTGGCAAGGATCGCTCGTACCACTTGAGCATGTTGAATCCAGTAGGAACGAATACCATTGCCATGGCAAGTCCCAGGCTGGGTTCGAAGGGCGCGTCGATCCACAGGCTCCCGTACTTGACTGCCGCGGCCCCCACAAAAGACACTGCCACCAACTTTCCTAGGAACATCAAGTCCGAGTCCTTCAACCACATCTCGGCAAGGTTCTCAAATCCCGGCAGCACATAACCTTCTTTGTCCGCATTTTCACGGTCATGCATCCCTGTTCCCGACTGCGTCTCTCCTTCCGGTTCGGATTCACGCTGTCCTCCTTCTTCCTCTTCCTCTTCAAGTGCTTTGCTGATTCGATAGGCCGCGACGAAGAGCGTGGTGTTGCCAACGCAGGTGAGAAATGCTTGCAAGGCGACGAGCACTTCCAGCTGCGGCGCATTGTAGAAGAAATGATAGGTGCATGCACATATTCCCGACGCGTGCAGCGGCAGCATTCCCCAGGTGAGGCTTCTCCACACGGGTCTTTCGGTGGCGTACGAGTACTGCCACACCAGTCCCATGGCCACCAGCCATTCCACCAGGCTGGACACGTGGATGGCCCACGTGGGCAAGGACAGCGCGTTCCACGGCTCCGCGTGCGTCGGTGTCCAGCTCCACGTCTGGGCGATTTCTGGCAAGGCTTCACGCTTCGTCCGACGGTCCATCCCCCTGCCAATCCTCCTGCGTCGATTCCGTCCCGATGGGTATCTCCTCCTGTGTGCATTTGCACCAGAGGGACGAGGAACCATCGACGAAGCCGTCGCGAACGTCGTGGTTGCGCGCATCGTCGTGCGGCACACGAAGATCTCCTCCGCCAATGCCCCCCTTTTGGGCGGATGATGGGGACGGTGAATGCCCCCCTTTCAGGAGCCGGGCAACGTCCACGTGTGCTCGTGCGCCCGGGGGAGGGGACCCTGTGCCGTGGAGGATCCTCCAGTTCAAACCAATGGATTCCTCGTCGGGAAGGGGCGCACATCGTGGGTGGGACCGGTCGAGGTTCCTCGACGGGCATCGGCTTCCTGAATTACAACGCTGGAAATCTTCCTTCAATTCGGGGTCGTTTCCGTCGAGTCGCGTCGAGGGATACCCGGTGGGTGTCGGTTCAGGGACTGGCCACACTCAAGCGTCCGCCATCATCACGAATGGTGGCCACTTCTGGGACGCTGTCAATCAGATCGCGAAGCTTGCGGAATCCTTCCACCTTGTAATCCAGCTTCTTGCCTACCGCCTGCTCGTACTCCTTCCCAAAGGCGGACATGTCGATGGGCTTGCCCTTGGACTTCAAGGTCTTCTCAATGGAAGACTTCAATTCTGCGCTCGCGACCTTGGGACTCTTGCCCGGCGTGGCACCCGCGGCAGTTGGGGTCTTGGCCGGCGTGTTTGCTGGCGTTTGACCAGGACTCTTACCCGCTGTCTTTGCTGGAGTGGAGGCACCGGCCTTGGCCTTCTTGGCGGAAGGTTGGGGCGTCTCAGGAGCCGTGCGCTTGCTTCCTTTCGCAGCGGGTGACTTTTTGGGAGGGGCTTCTTCGTCTTCGCTGTCCTCTTCCGATTCTTCTTCCGAGGTGTCCATGTCGCTGAAATCCTTGCCTTCCACGCCTGCATCCTCTTCCTCTTCACTCTTCTCCTCCTCCTCTTCGCTTCCAGAATCGTACGCATCTACCGCCTGTTTGGTCTCCTTGGCAACCTTCTTCTGAGCCTCGTTCAGCATGGCTTTTTCAAACTTCTTCCCTGCTTTGGATTTTCCTGTCACGGGTGCCTCGTCCTCCTCTTCGCTGTCTTCCTCGTCTTCGCTCTCGCTGTCCTCCTCCACCTTTTCAGGCTGCTTTTTCCTTTTATTGTTGGCAGCTTTGGGTTCTTCCTCCTCTTCGCTCTCTTCTTCGCCGAGTTCGTCTTCGTCCTCGGAATCGTATTCGTCGAAGAGGGACATGTCTCGCAGCAGGGTCCTGTATCCCGTGACGCTCACCACTCCCTTTCCGGAGTGGCTGAGCTCGAAGGTTTCGTCCACCACCACGTCCAAGGAAAACTGTTCGCATCGACCTGGTTCCAGCGTTCCCAGTGCGAACTTGGTCCCTGCCACTTCGATGTACAGCGTCGTGGATTTCCCTGGGCTTGACCCGGGTTCCAGCGCCACTTGGGTGATGTGCACGTACTCTTCTTCGGCGATAGGAACCGTATCTTCGTCTTCGCTCCCGCTCTGTTCGTCGTTGATGGGTTCGCGCACCACGGACTTGGCTTCCACACGCACGCCTTTCCTCCCGACACCCTCTTGGGTCAGCGTCCGTTTTCGATCGCACGCGTCTTCCTACGCACGTCCTGGTCCTTCTTCTACCTCCCACGCACCCCAGAACATCGTCGCTTCGCCTGCAGACGCCATCTCGCGCGGTTCGAGTGCGGATGTCGCTTCGAAGTGCGCCGCCGCCGCCTTCCTCTCTCACCACCTCCCAGGATCCCTAGGGCTTAACTCCGACTTAACTCTTCCTTCGGGCAGGGAGGAACAGGGAGGGCGTCCGGGACAGGGTCGACGTCCGGGGGCGTGGATCGAGAGGCCCAGAGGGGAGGAGGTCGATGGAGTTAAGCGAAGTTAAGTGGAAGGGGGGGGGGGGGCGAGATGGATGCCACTTCCCTTGTGTTGGGCACAACGGCAACACGTCCACCGTGGCACAACCACGGTTCATCTCCTGGGATGGTGGTCGAAGCGATGGCGAGGAGATCCTGGAGACGGGTGGGAGGTACCCAACGCGCAGGGCGTCGATCGATCCGACCCTTGTCCAATGTCCGGAAGTGGACCCACAAACCCACACCTTGGAATGTGACCAATGGTTGGCTTGAATTCACATCCTCCCTTTCCTTCCGTTTCGAAGGAACACAACACGTGCACGAAGGCCTGTCCCCACACGACAGACGAATGGACGACTCCGAAGGGTCCGCAGACGTCCGCATCGATGCGCACCAATGCATATCCAATGCAAGTTCTCATGCAAGCTTGTGCGTTCAGCAACCCGTTGCCGATCATCGACTGCGCCAACATGCCATGAATCCACGTGTTTTGGATGGTTGGATCTGTTCCAGCCATTCCACATCCAATGGAAGGCCACGAGACGTGCAGGAAACAAACACCAAGGTGCAGGTCCTGTCCACACACATCGGCCAACAAGCAGGAAGAGAGACGTCCGGAACCAAGTGCAGGTGCGCGTACGCGACGTCTTCAGCCGAGCGCGAACGTGGAAGGTCGAGAAAGGCGACGTTCAGAGGATCCGTGGACGCTCGCATGATACTGCCTTCCGACAACGAAAACTACGTGGGACGACGGCGTCGCAACCGACGTCGGAAACGCATCCGCGAAACGCGTGGCATGGAAGTGCAACTCCGGCTTCGTTTCCAGAGCGTTGGAACGGCCGCCAGCAACACGCGTACATGACAGCAGCAGAAACGTACGAACCTTCAATGTGCTGACTTGGACTTCTTTGCCTGTGGAACAGCACACTCGTGCAGGGACAAAGCGTCCTCCAATGGGCAGCTCCGCTTTGCGGTCTTTTGGACTGTTGATGGCCTGAGAGATGACAAGGGAGGTGCAGGAGCTGGATCCAATCTGCACCTCCGCAAACGCTCGCTGCGACGCTCAGGAGTCATGGATGGGCAAGGCTCTGCTTCCCGTACTCGAGTGCGTGGGAGCTCGGATGCAGCTTTACTGGCGCAACCAGATCCCTTGTGGAATAATGCCCTCCTGCTATGATTCTGTTCACAATCCGTGATTGGAAGATCTGCACATGGTCGCGCCTCCCGTTCTCTCAGGGGAGAAGGTTCTGGTGTTTGATGGCGCGTGGTGGGCGTGGCCCGTACATGGGCATGCACATGATCTTCAAGAAACCGCTGAAACGCCAGCATCAACTCCGCATCCAACTCTCCTTCACGGAGGATGCCCACCCTTGAACAGCCAGTAGTAGCAAAAGGCACATGCGGGTCATGTTTAAACCTGCGGATCATCTGTTTCAGGATAAGCGCTAGGTGAACGCACGATGCTGCATAGCGCACGTACCACTTGAGATCTTGAAGCACAAACTCGAAAGGAAGCTGCAACGTATGGTTGAAAAAGGGTATCATTCGGGGACATACCACCCGCTCGATTGCCAGATTGCCTAGCAGGACCAAGATCAGAGAGGTGCTCAGCTGCGCATGCATCGAACACTGAGACAAAAGGAAAATTCCTGCAGCAACACCAACGAACCAAAATATGTCATCAAGGCCATAATTTCTGCCCAGCAAATACATCACAGCTCGGGAAGAGTGCGCTTGCCACTTCGCGAGAGACTCCAGGGTTGCTTGTATCTGATGTTGTGCCTCTGAAACTTTGCCAGACCGTTGGAGAAGTTGCTTTTGTCTCTCTGAAGCTTCTTCTGCACTCATGGATAATTCTTTGAGCGTGTTTCCGAGTTCAGCAGCATGCTCTTTGTGATCCCGGCTGGAAGCTGCCATCTGGACCCTCAGCTTTCCCTGCTGAACCAGAATCTGTTCCTGGCTGCTTTTCTGCAGTTGAAGCAAGCCATGCAACTGGGTCAGAGCTGTTTGCTGCTTCTTCCATACGCTGTTGCTTGCCGCCAGGGCAAGCAAGGATGTGTTGAGGACTTCTGACAAGATCTGCTTTGCTTCGTTGTGGGCCCCTCTCATTTCAAGCTGCCCTTCAATGTATTCTCCGCGTAGCTTGTCTAGGTTTCGAAACAAGTGGCTCATTTCATTTTGCATCATGCGAGTGTTCTGAGCAAGGGAAACTTGCTGAGCTTCTGTCAGTTCCTTTGTACCCTGCAACACTGTAGCAATTTGAGTCTGAGCATGCCCGAGAGCTTCCCTTTGAAGCTGGACCACTTGGCCCAAGTCGTGCTTGCTCTCTTCCTGGCTTTGCTTGATTTCTTGTGACCGCAACAACAGCTCATGTTGTTGTCTTGAAAAATCTTCTTGGGCTTCCAAGGTAGCCTTTGCAAACCGATGAATATCTCCCTGCGCTTGTGCAAGGTGTTCTAGCCCCCGGTGCACCTGAGCGACCTTCATGATGGAATTGTCCATGCCCACCCGCAGCTCTTGAATGCCCTCTGACACTTTGGCGGTGTTCCGGTACATAAAGTTGATCATTTCTTCCGATGAAACTCTAAAATTGCTGTGGAGCACATAGACGCAAATTGAAAGCGCTTGCTATTTATGTTTGCTCTGGGTGTCAGTCATGGAAGCACGGAATCGGCACTGTCCACGGTGCGGAGTTTGATGTGTTCTACATTCTTACCTGCATGTTATTCGTGTAACTGGTCCAAGCAGCTTGATGGTCCTGGAGGCCCGTCAGACACCAGGTGACGTCATTGTGGGGTGCGCAGGAGATAGCCCTGCCCCCGCTGGTTTCGAGGTCGCAGCTCGTCAACTGCAGCGCGAATCTCCTGACCTCTTCCTCTCCCATGTCTCTGCACCCGCCAGTCAGCTGGTCCAAAGCCTTTTTCCAGCAACTTCTTCCCATCGCTCTTTGGATCACACCGAGTTTGCTTTCTTGTTCCCTGGCTTTTGCTTCCAACATGCTCAGTCCATGAGCTCCGGCAGCCACTGTTGCCTGGGACGGAATCTCGAACGGCGCGTTGAATTGGCAGGATGCACCTCTCCAGAGCCATGCGTAGACAATTCCTGAAACCAGCAGTGCGTGGTGCATTGGTTCTCACGTTCGGTAAGCATTCAGACGATCACGAGTCCACAGACAAAGAGACTGGACACTCCAGGAAGGTAGACCGACGTGACCCCATCCCGTCCCATCCGTGATGTTCACAAGAATTCACTGCACTGGTTTATTGGAAAGGCTGACAGACGGGGAGGGACGAAGGATTCCTCGTCTCAAAGTTTACCGTAAAATCGTCGAGTTAACCGAGAGGAGGGGGGACGTCCTGACCCCGTCACTTCAGGTGGACTCGATGGAAGCAACAACCGGCACCCTTGAAAAAAGAAAGCAAAGCCTGGGCCAAACGGCTGCAGTCCCTCCTGGAATCTCTTGCAGTGCCAGAACGAATTGCTACGTGCATTGTTTGTCCCCGCTTCCATCACCAGCAAACGGGTGGGCCTGAAAGCGGTAAGCAGAGGTCCTGGTCCTATGTCCGGATCCATGCCAGAGAATAGCGCACTGTGGGCAATCCACTGGACCTCCAGCGTGGAACGGACTCCCCTCCTGGCTGCCGAATCACCTTCGGGTCTTGCCTTGGCCCCAACCAACAGGACGGGGGAGCAGCAGATTGAAACAAAGTCCGATTCATCCTCCGTCCACCGGTGGCAACCTGAAAGATTCCAAAGAGGAGGGCTTTACGAGCCACTCTTCCAAGGGGGATGGGGGGTCTTTCAAACGTTGCCAGTTGGAAAAGTATGCACTTCCGAAAGCCTTCTTTGCTTCCCCGTACGTGCAAATCTGCCATCCTTCCTCGGATGGTCCGCGAGCTTTGCAAACCTCCTGAAAGCGTGCGTAAAGTTCTAGCTTGCAGAGGCTGGATCGAGTCTTGGGTGAGGACCATCCGGGTCCCTTTTTGGCGGCTCCAGCTTTACGTCCGCTGGCGGCAAGTGTGACTTCATGCACGGCACCTTCCCCCAGCATGGAGGTGCCTAGTTTCCGAGGTGCGCTCCAGTTGATGGAGACCCCGGACGGTACTGTGCCGGACGTGGAGGCCGTGCAGCATGAAGGAGCTATTCTGGTGGTGTGGATGGCGGGTGGGTGTTGCTGGAAGGGGTGCTCCAGCCTGGCGGCCACCGTTCGAAACCGACCCACCAACGCACGGTGCAGTGCTTCGTGGCACTTTTGGGTGTCCAAGTTCTCGCCGGCGCCGACGGTGATGGTATCCAGGTAGATTGGTTTGCACAGGAGGGACGTGAGGAGGCTCCCTTGCACCCCCAAGCAGCACCACTTGGCTATCTTGTCGCTGCAGCTCATGGAGAGCGTGGGTTCCCCTCTTCCAGGTTTGCGTCTCACCCTACCTTTCTGTTGCACGCCTTCCACTTCGTGCTGCGTGGGCGGTTGGGTACCATCCTTCACCGGCTTTGCACCCGTACGCGCCTCTTCGTTCACCAAGCAGGCGTCACCGCAGGGTGTTTGGCTGACGTAAAAGTGCCACTTGGTTCCTTCATGGGGTCTTGCTTTGCCGCAGCAGGGACATGGAACGAAGCAGCCCCAACCTGTGTCGGTCCGCAGGTCTGCCTTTGACCCCTCCCTCTCGCGCGGCGACCCGGGCGCGCCGGTACGGCCATCGTTTCTTCCTTTGTGTGCATCGGTGGGGTTCCCTTGCACCACTTCTCCTGTCTGTACTTTGCACCTCTTGGCGGTGCTTGTCTCGACGTTCGATTCGGGCGGTTGGTGTTGGATCCACAGGTTTCTTAGTTGCACGTGCATCCATCGTTTCCACGCCCTCCTGGCCACCGCTTCGGCGTGTGCATCGTACAGCGTCTCTCCTTCTTCGCCATGGACGTCTTTCCTTCCGCCGACGCACTTGGTGCCAGTGCCCAACGCCACCACGTCCAAGCGCACGCCCACGGGACCGGGACGCGTCGTCTCGACGAGGAAGGCGGCCAGGACGGTCCGTTCGTGCGGCTGCGGCTTGCCTCGCTTCGGCAAGGCTTCGTAGGCGTCCTTGGCGGCACGCGCCACGGCCTCGTGCGTCGCGCCACGAGGTTCCATCGCCGCTTGGGCGCGGTGCGTCGCGCGATCGCGGACGTGGGAGAATGGGAAGGACGAGAGGGCAAGCAGGCGTACATTGCATCGTTCGTGCTTCTTCGAATGCACGTGGCGGCGCGAGCTCCGGCGCGCTCAAGCGCGTTCGCACGTCATGGACGAGGCGAGGTCTGGGTGTTGCTGGGCGTGGGCTTCCATCCTGGCGGTCGCGGCGCCACGTCGGATCTCTATCGCGTTGGCGTGCAGGGTCAGCCGACGTCAGCTCCACACGTGGTCCGGACGCATCGAGCTGCGTTCGTTGGCGCGCGTGCACGCACCTTGGGCGCATAACGGCTCTCTTCCTCGTCTCCACGCGCTTCCCAGGTCCGTTCCAGGTCCACCTTTCCTTGTGCGTCCGTGGCGGCGTGCACGGGTTCTCCCCATCCCACGCCCAAGGGGTTGTTGGCGTTCGGCGGTCCCCATCGCGACATGGCGCACACGTGCAAGTGCGCGACACACGAAGAAATGATGGCGCACGAAACGACACGCAGGGACGAACCGGACGGAACCCGGAGCAACTCCCCTTTCAGACCGGAGAAGGAACCCCGATCGAAACCGAAGGGGTGTCCTTTCGATCGCCCGGTTCCGATCCGAAGGAGCGTTACCCCGGGGCGTCCTTTCGACTTCCCCCCTTTCGAACCCGATGGAAGGAAGGGGATGAAAGGGAACGGGGAGACGGAAGAGAAAGCGTTACGAAAGGGAGTTTCTTCTCCACGGTGGGATACGAGGTGTCCCAGGGTCGCCAGGGTCCAGCGAACACGCGCGTGTCGCGTACACTCACGTGCACGTCCCTTCTTCCAAGCACCAAGTGAACGTCGCGGAAGATCCGAAGACGGGCGAAGCATCCCATCCGAGGGGGCATGGACGTCCATCGCCCACCGTCTCGCTTCGGAGCGACGACCAAACCCAAGGAAGTGAACCGTCGCGTGACGAGCATCCAAGCTCGCCATGCGACGCCAAAGATCCTCGGAATGAAAGAGGAATACAAAAGTTCCCTACAAAGAACGAGAAATCGAACGCGAAACGAAAGGCAGATTTTGCTGGGTCGTCCGCACCCGTTTGACTATGTTGCGATCCAGATCGCAACAATTCTCATGTACACACGATTGTGTGCCAACCCCCAGATGGCTTGGAAGAAGTTCGGCGGAAGAAGCTGGATTGTGATGAAGTTTTCGGTGCATTTGCCAACTTCACGGAGCTTCGGCACAACACCGTAGGCCCGTGAAGGAAGCATGAAGGAGAATCCGACCCTCTTATTTTAACTCTCACACCACACACTGGTCTTCTCCCCCAAGGTTCTTCTCATGCTAGGGAATGCTCGGTCGGATCCTTTCCCCTTGCATGTGGTTTTCCATCCAAGCGACTCGTCGATGCAGAGCGCCGTTCGCCCAACATCCATGGCTCAAACGATGTGACTCGTTGGGGTCCATGGCACAACTTCTCCAAGAAAGGTTTCGTCAAGAACAAGATTCACTCGAGGCCGAGTCTTGCTCCATTCATCCGACGTACCACTCGAATCGACCTTGTGTGGGTTTTCAAAAGCTTGGAACAAAGTGCCACACTTTGACGTCTTTCTTGTTCATTGAATTTGCGGTGTCCCAATCGTACGCAAGGAACGTGCGTAACCTTCTTCTTGTAGGTGCTAGTTTGTCTCTCCTTCCCTTGTCAAGTGCAGAAGATGATTTTCGAGGAGAACCTTACCTTCCACCCAAGCGTGCAATCGGAATGAACAGGTCGATCCATTCCTTCACGTGGTTGGAACGTAAGGAAGAGGAGGATGGTTAGCGGATCCCCTTTGATCCTTGGATTGAGGATGATAGGGAGAAAGGCTGGGAATGCATTTGTGAAGCAAAAATGGAATACGTCGAAATCGCAACGCAGCAGGGACGAGTGCAAATCTAGTGCAAAGCAGACGGCAGGCGCATGAACGTTGGAAGGAGAGAAGACCATGGGGTCGCGAGCATGAATAAGCATGGCCATCCAACGTGGAGAGCGGAAGATCGAGGACAGTGCCGTTTGCCACCTATCCTCGCCAATGGTCTGTGTTTGTCTCACTAGAAGCGGAGAGCAGGGAAGGGCGATTCTGGTTGTCTTGACACACCGAAGCATACTTGCTAGGGTAGAGAAAGTTTTGAACACCAACAGAATCGCAAGCACGCAACCATCGTCCATGTCAACGCAAAGGGTGCACCTGTAAGCATCAAACGAGGTTCCACGAAAGGTGGTGCGGAACGCCCCGTCCCTACCTGGATGCACCACAACGCACACATGCCAGGGATGTACGATGGGAGTCACAGCGGCCATGGCATTCGATGTAATGCAGGGTCGGGCATCTGTGTGGCAAACCTGTACGCCGTGGTCTGTAGGCGGATCGCGTTCCCCGTCGAGCATCCCGTAATCGTGGTTCGAAGGAAAGGTCGGTCACATTCTTTATTCGAGTGTGGAACGGATCACCTGCGTCGGATTCATGTCCTCCACGTGCTGTCCGATTCGCTTGGATACACGTCCACTCCTTTTTGGGACGTGGTGCCCTGTTGTCTTCACGTCTTCTTGCCCAGCGGACCTACGCCGGACTTGAGCCTCCCATCTCTTGCGTCGTCCTTGGCATCATACACGGCTGTCGCACGTCCGCCCTTCGTCAGCACCGTCCTTTCTTCCACGTCGATTTGCATCAGGTGTTTCGTCTCGCTTCTTGCATGCTCGCGACGCACCGTCTCGCAGCTCCGCCACCTGTTGTTCGCGTTTCCTGAATCCGTCGAAGGCGAAGGGCACCGCACACAGCGCCATGCCGCTCAGCACGCCCAACAGGACCATCCTCTGGTCCGCCACCACGCGCACCATCTTCGATTGTGGCTTCGCGAGTCGATGCGACGACGTGTGCTGTCGGCTTGTCGCACCCGCCAAAATGGGTGGTGGAAATGGACCCTGCTCGATGACACGTGGCAGGGAACGTTGAAGGGAAGGGGATGGATTTATTGTGTACATGGAAAGTGCTGGGAATCTTCCATGAGGGGAACGGATGGACGCACGCATACGTCGTGGCGCTGCAAACTGGAACGCAGGAGCGCAGATTCGCACTCCTCCAATTGGGCGCGGCCATTGGCCAAGGCCTGTGCAAACACCAAACGGCGGCGATCCGAACGGCGGGCGTAGAGGATCTTGTGGGCGGAATCGATGCGAGCCAGGACCTGCCCGTCCCCAATCAGCGCCGCCAGCTCTGCTTCGATACCTGCAACGTCCGTGCGGAATGCCCTGGCCGCCGATTCCAATCGCAAGGTGGAGAAAGGCAACGTGTATGAGACCAAAGCACGGCGCCGGATCTCCGTCTGAAGGGAGCCCAGGTGCTCTTCCAGGTACTTGTCCAGCTTCAAGGTCGGCAAGAGACGATCCAATATCTCCAGACCTTGGGCGTGCTGGTTGGAAAACATGCCATGTAGCATCTCCCGGATCTCCGGCACGTGCTCCAACACTTGACCGAACTGGACGTTCTCGATGCAACGCTTGCGCATCTCTTCCCTTCCAAAGAAGGCCAATGCACACAACGCACCATACATTGCGGCATCCTGAGGGGACACCAACCAGCTCGGATCCTGCGCCAAGTCGGGATGGACGGCACAGAAGCGCCTTCCGGCCATCCCGTAATCATGGAGCATCAGCTGGGCCAATCCGGCCGCCGCATTGAACTTGGCTTGGACAATAGGTTCGTTGGCCAGATCTGGCACAGCTTCTCCCTTCTGCACGTAGGAGAGGGCGTGATGTGCATTCCCCATGGCCAACGCCGCCTTGATGGCTCCCAGGCAGGTCCAAAGCACGTGTTTACCGGTGGTGCAGTAATCCCTGGTTCTCACGTAGCTCCGAAAGGCATCCATGTAGTCCCCCCGTGCGAAGAAGAACTCTCCCAGATCGGTGTGTCCCATCCTGATGCTTTCTTTGATCAGGTTGGTCTTGTATCCAGCCAATTCCCGCTCCAGCTTCTCCTGCATCTGCTGCGCTTTTCGATCCGTCGCTTCGACCCATGCACTGTGGGACAGGCGCACGTCCAGGTCAGCCTCTTCCGCATTCTCGTTCCACGCGCCCTGCGAGGCTTCGTTCAAGCACGCACCTGTCGATTTGGAACTCCTTCCAACCGCATTCGTTTGCACGAGCGACGAGGTCCACGTAGCTCGCGGTGTTGGTACCTGCCCGTGCCTCTTCGAGGGCCAATCGAAAGGCTTCTTGCTGGTTCCTTCCACGCACGAGCTGTGCGACGTGTGCGATCCTCTCCACCTGCGATTGGCGTCAGCTTCGCTTCCTCCGTCCAACCTTCCGACGCACGCGTCGCTTCTCACTCACCTTGGCTGCACCGGCGTACCTTGCCGCCAGGGCCTAAACCGACACGCAAGTTCGCTTCGTCAGCTTCCGTTCTGGTCCATTCCGACCCGTTCCCTTCCTTCGGCACCCGCGTGTGCGCGCACCTCCACGTCCAGCGCGTCTTCTTCCATCGCCATCGTCGTGCACTGGTTCTCCCTCTTCTCACCCTCTCTTGGTTCCCTACCACCACCTGGACCCATCCCCATGGATGGAGGGAGGGGGTGTGGATGGATGGATGCCATCCCCATGGACGGAGGGAGGGGGTGTGGATGGATGGATGCCATCCCCATGGACGGAGGGAGGGGGTGTGGATGGATGGATGCCATCCCCATGGATGGAGGGAGGGGGTGTGGATGGATGGATGCCATCCCCATGGATGGAGGGAGGGGGTGTGGATGGATGGATGGATGCCATCCCCATGGATGGAGGGAGGGGGTGTGGATGGATGGATGCCATCCCCATGGATGGAGGGAGGGGGTGTGGATGGATGGATGCCATCCCCATGGATGGAGGGAGGGGGTGTGGATGGATGGATGCCATCCCCATGGACGGAGGGAGGGGGTGTGGATGGATGGATGCCATCCCCATGGATGGAGGGAGGGGGTGTGGATGGATGGATGCCATCCCCATGGATGGAGGGAGGGGTGTGGATGGATGGCAATGGGAGGGAGGGATGCCATCCCCATGGATGGAGGGCATCGTGTGCGATGGAACGGACGCCGGTGGTGCCGTCCCTCGGCTCACGTGGGAGATCACGATGGAAACCGACACTTGGGATGGAGCAAGTGCCAACGCACCCAACAAAACACTCGCTACCGAGGGCACCACCGTCGAGGAACAACACGGAGAGCCTGAACGAGTGCAAGGTCAGGCAAGAGGATGATGGAGATCCTCCTCACGAAAGGAGGAGAGAGAAAATGAAGCCGTGCATGGTTGGAGGACGGAACGTTGCAAATTCAAGACCAAAATTGCGCGTTATTGTGGAGTGCTAGACCGGTGGTCATGGTCTTCATCGAAGAAATATAATTGACTGCCTTCCATGTCCATATCGCACGAGGGCTAAACCAAACAATTCGTGCGGTGTGGATGGCGAAGCCCTTCCATACACATGTCCGTCTCCTACTCCATCGCCCCCCTCAAACTCCATCCAAACACCCACGTCTCTCGTGGGCCCAATACATCTTTGAGCCATTGCCTCGAATGCTTTTACTCACCATCGGGGAAGTATTGCTTGGTACGCAAGAACGCGGATCCTTCCAAGGAAGGCGATTCACAAGGATCTTGAAGGTTGTTCGAAGTAGTGCAAGACAAAATCATAACCTTAGGGGGCCAAGGTATCGCCTACAAGCAAAATTTTCAGGTAGGGTGCGACTTCTCTATCTTGGCAGCGTCAAGATTTCTTTTTGGGGAGTGCGGATCGGGAGCTTGCTGACGTTGGATTCATCTTCCTCTAAACACATTCGCGGCAATCCCGTGAGACTTCTAGTGGCTATATCTTTATTCCCTTCACCGTCGGTTTTGATATTCACTCTTCTTCCTCTGATAGCGTTTTGGAGGGGGTTCATATCGAGAGGAGCCCAAGGGTCTTTGCAAAATTACTCTGATCCAATCGAAGAATCATGGGCTGGAGCGGACCACAAGTAGATGAAATTTAAGACCAGTGACGTGTTGCTCGAAGGTGCTAAGTGTCCATATACACGATACTACTGGCACTTAATAACGCTTTGGAAAGGAGCCCATGCCATGGCATTTGCCCCTTCCTATTTCCGCCAAGTTAAGTAGACTAGTTGACTAAAGGCATGCTCCGAGTCTTGAAGGAATTGTGGGCAAGTCTCCTTCGAAGATGCGTGGAAAGTTGGAATCTGTCAAGTTCAAAATCTTTGATGATCGCGCCATTGGTCACGGGTCTTGTGTGTACGCATGGCTTCATCTTCCTTCACGGAAAATGAAGCATGGTGCATAGCCCTCAACGCCATACGATAACAAAGCTTTTGGGGATGTTCCTTGAGGCTTGGCTAGGGCGTACATTCATGCTGCAAAACCATTTTCAAACTTCCTTTCTTGATCCGTTCGTAGGTCGAGGGAGATCTCAGCCTTTCGCGCCCCCCTCGTGAGTACCTTGGGCCTTGACCATGAAGTTGAGCATTGAAGGGGGTGCACGATGGCATTGTTATTGCATTGATCATATCTTTTCCCCAAATATTTGGAAGAACGCGAAGGAGACCTCTCACCGCTACGTTTGACCCCTTTGCTCCTTTTCTTTCCACGACCATTCATACGAATGGCGCATTGTGCGCTTGAAATACTCATCCACCATGCATTTGGGGTGGGGCCGTCAATCTCTCTCTCGAAACCATGACACATGGGAACCTCCATCCCCTCCACTCTTGTTCGTTGAGAATCTCACATTCTCTCAAGAAAGTGATGGTATGGCGCCGTCCATGTCCTACATCGAAGTGGAAAATGAATGAAGGACGTGGCATGTCCCCCATTGCATAAAAACTTGCGTTGACCCATAAACGCCGTGGTGCCATGGACTTGAGACCAATCGATACCGAGATGTTGAGGGATGTTTTCGACAAAGGGTGATCCTAGTGGACAAAACCCATGGCGACAAAGAGATGCGACTCCCCATCCCTTCCTAGAGCACCAGCATTACTTGCGGATCACCTTCAACCTGACGCTGCTTTACCTACACACGGCGCAAGAGGTGTGCCACCTATTCACCCCATCCTCCCTCCTTTCAAGGGTCTCGATGGCGTTTGCTCTCGAAGGACAATGAGAGTGAGGTGCCTTTCACGAAGAAGTCGTGAGTGAGACGATGCTCTCCAACAAGTGGCCTTGTGTGCCTCTGATTTGCGACCTTTCTCTTCTCAACCTACACGAGTCACTTGCCCACAACATCGGTAGCACAGAGAAGGCGGGGACCCAGACTTTCCTAATTCTACTCTATCATGAGAAGCTCAAGGAACTTCGTGAGGCCTCTTTCTTAAGACTCGCGACAAAAGAGAAGATGTGGAGAAGGTGAATGTTGGACGTGTGTTTCGGAACTTTGTGCATCAGCTTGAGAGTGGGAAAGAGGATTGTAGCGAAGGCGGCAAGATCACGGATCCCAACTCTCGCAAACCGGATCCTCGTCAAGCATACTTGAGTGATCGAGATGCTCTCGAGTCAGGCGGTTGCTACTTCAAGGTCACCAGCTCTCCGCAGGATTTCTGAAATATGCTTGAGTCGGCCTCGACGGAGAACAAAACTATAGGGTTATTCACCAAGGACACGGACTTTCGCAATCTTCGAGACAAAGGCATACCTGAACCCACACAATCATTGGTTTATCCTTTTCCGTAATTTTAGGATTTTGCTCCTTACGTTTGAAAGCGTGCAAGGTCAAGTATTGTGTCCCATAAACATGATCGTCCGTGAACCAAGTTCGGATCGTTGCCTTGTGCAACATTTGAATAAATACTTTCGAGCATTATTTATTGATGTCCCCATATTTTTTCCTTTATAGGAGCGTTTGTTATCGTTTGGCAAGTGCTCCACGTCTTTGCACGCGTGTGCCTCTTCAATATTTTGCGGAATGGTGCTGTAAATGCTTCGTTTGACAACCATGCATGCACCGGGTTCGGTTTTGCAAGGCCGGCCCCATTCACTTTCCTTCTTGCATGTAAGTGTACGTCTTCGACGGACTCCTCCTTCTAGCGCGTTCGGAACAGTGTCACATCGCATCCAACTCGCAAGGGTCGATCGGCCTTTGCCAATTGATGGACATATTCTTGGCATGTGTTGGTTGGGTACGCGTCATCGACGTGTTTGCAAGAGCTGTGTGACCATCGTCTTTTGTGGCGTGTTCCTTCTTCGTCTTTGTTTCGAGGTTGGTCTTGAATGGTTTGAAACCGAGCTGGCCGAAGCTTCCGCCGAGCCTTTCGTGATCCTCGCATTATCGTTGCAAGAAAATCCAATCCATGACTCGTTGTGGTCTCGGTTGACTATCTTCGATATGGACCCCATCGTGATCCTCCTGATCCTCATCCGTCCCGGCAACCTTCGGATTCGACCGTATCCCGCAGAGGAACGGGGCCTTCGCGGCTAGAGATTGTCAGAGGTGCCGTATCGTCCTCGAACGCATGCGGTGGACATCCCGTTTCTCGTGTCTTTTTACCCTGTCCATGCCCGACGAGGAATTCCCATTGAAGATTTCTCCGTCCTCTTCGACATACGCGCCCGATTTCCGTCCCGTACGCACCTTCGTTTGGCCATTCCTCGACGAGGTTGTCGGTGTTCGTCGGTAGCCTCCTCTTCGCCACCCGTTCCTTCCTTCCCCGGACGTGCGTTCCCTTTCGGTTTGGGATCGATGCCAGTCTCCACCCGATCGCCTTCCCTTTCGACGCGGGATCAGACCGGTGGGATTTCCCTTCTGAAAGGGGAAGCCCTTCGAAGTGGGAGGTGGATGTGGTGCGCATTCCGCCGCATCGCCGAGCACGAACGCAGCACGATGGACGGCGCATCGACGGCGATGCACGGACGCACAGCGGTCCGTGGGAGCGTCCGAAAGGGCGTGGAAGGGACCACGAAGGGAAGGACGACGGCACGGACGCAGGCGCGACGGGAGAGAGCCGCAGCCGCGGCGGAACTGGTACTGCCGGACGGCATCTATTGCGAACGGACGTACCAGACCGTGCGCCGTCCCACAAGGACCGTCTGGGCAGGAAACGTGCCCATCGGTTCGGAACATCCCATCGTCAAGCAGACCATGACCACCACCGACACCAAAGACGTGGCCAAGACGGTGGAACAAGTGATGCGTTGTGCCGACGCGGGAGCGGACCTCGTGCGAATCACCGTGCAAGGGAAGAAAGAAGCAGATGCGTGCATGGAAATACGCGAGAAGCTCTTCAAGTACGGGTACGACGTGCCGCTCGTAGCAGACATCCACTTCGCACCCAGCATTGCGCTCCGGGTCGCCGACGCTTTCGAGAAGATCCGCGTCAACCCAGGAAATTTCGCCGACGGCGCCAAGAAGTTCGAAACGATCAACTACGAAGACGAATCCGCCTACCAGGCGGAGCTCGAACACATCGAGGAGGTGTTCACGCCTCTCGTCGAAAAATGCAAGAAGCTCGGAAGAGCCATGCGTATTGGCACCAACCACGGAAGCTTGTCGGCACGCATCCTGAGCTATTACGGCGATACACCCAGAGGAATGGTGGAGTCTGCTTTTGAGTTCGCACGAATCTGCAGAAAGAATGACTACCACAACTTTGTCTTCTCCATGAAGGCTTCCAACCCCCTGGTCATGGTGCAGGCTTATCGTCTCCTGTCCGCAGAGCAGTACAAGCTTGGGTACGATTATCCCCTGCACCTTGGAGTGACCGAAGCAGGGGAAGGAGAAGATGGACGCATGAAGTCTGCGATTGGAATCGGTGCCCTGCTTCTTGATGGACTGGGCGATACCATTCGTGTGTCTTTGACGGAGGATCCGGAGTATGAGATCAAACCTTGCAGCCGCCTGGCAGAGCTCGGCATGGAGGCTTGCGAGAAGAAGCTGGGGATTCCAGAGTATAAGGAACAAAAACGCGACTTTACAGATTTTGCTAGAAGATCTGGTGCGCTCCCCGAGCAGCGTGAAGGGGATGAAGTCGATTACAGAGGGCTTTTGCACAGGGATGGGAGCGTCATCACTCATGTCAGTTTGGATGATCTGAAAAGAGGAGAAAGGCTGTACAGAGATCTGGGTTGCAAGTTGGTGGTGGGAATGCCTTTTAAAGACATCGCTTCCACCGATTCTATTTTCTTGCGTGAAGTTCCTCATGTTGGTGATGCCGAATCACGCATCCACCTGAAGCGCTTGCAAGAAGTTGGGATGGGCGTGCTGGCGCCTCGTGAAGAGCTGGAAAAAAATCCGCTTCCCAACGCTGTTGCCGTGGTCTCACTGAGAGATGCCTTGGCATCTGCTGATGCCGATGGCAGCATTCCGCTTCCGGAAGGTGCGGGCCGCTTCGCTGTGTCTTTGGATGGGACTGAATCGGAAGAAGAAGTGAAGGGTCTGAAGGGCTTGGACGCTGTGATGGCAATTTTTCACATCAAGGATGGCGTGAGCCGCTTGCACGCCTCTCGCCGCATTTTTGACATCATGGCTCTGAACGAGGACATGACAGCTGTCGTTCATCATATCACCTTCAACGGTGCAGATAAGGAAGAAATTGCACTTGTGGGAGGAAGTGAGGTTGGGGGTTTGCTGGTGGATGGGAACGGGGATGGCGTTCTCATCGAGTCGCCCGACTTTGGCCCCGAGTTCCTCAGGTTGACTTCCTTCGTCATGCTTCAAGGTTCAAGGATGCGCAACACAAAGACAGAATTCGTGTCTTGCCCCTCTTGTGGGCGCACCCTGTTTGATTTACAAGAGGTCACGGCACAGATTGCCTCGCGCACCGGCCATTTGCCAGGTGTGGCGATCGCCGTGATGGGTTGCATCGTCAATGGTCCCGGCGAGATGGCGGATGCAGACTTCGGATACGTGGGCGGTGCCCCTGGGAAGATCGATCTGTACGTAGGCAAAGAGCTGGTTCGACGCGGCATCCCTGACGATGAAGCTTGCGATGCCCTGATCCAACTGATCAAGGACGATGGCCGTTGGGTGGAACCCGAAGTGGTCGAGGAGTCCTCTGAGCCAGTGGCAGCTTGATGAGGTGTAACACAAATTGCTTTCCATGATCTCGATGAAAATCGTGGCTTGTACATCTTTATTTCCACGAACGTTCCGTGCGCGCAGACGCGTGGAGAGGTTTGTTGTGCATCAGTGTTGCGGTGCAAGTTCTCCACCAGGATCACCGGCTTGTGGTGCCGTGCGGTGTAAGGTTTGGTTGTCATTCTTTCATCTCATTCTCTTCGAAGTCCTGGATGCTCTTTTCGAAGACGTCAAGGACGTGTCGATTGGCTTCTCTCAGGTCGTCGAACGCAGTCTTGAGTGCGTGCTTCGCCGTCTCCGAGGGTGCACACTGCACGCGCAAGTTCACCAGCCTTTGGGAAGGATGTGGCGAGCTGTATCCGCAGAAGTAGACCGCAGGGTTCCCGTTGAGCATCAAACGAAGGCTGTTGGCCAGCGTGTGGTCTTCTTCCTCCAGCTCGAACGTCGCATTGGACGCACTTTCCATCGCTGCAGCCGACAAACGAACGAAAGCGCACCACGTGCAAGATCCCGCCGCCACTCCCACTCGTGCGAGGGTCCTGTGCCTTTCGAAAGGAAACGAAACCGGTGGTCGAACCCGGACCGGTCCGGTTCGAACCCGAAGCGAAACGGGGATGGTCGATCGGACAGACCCGGGTTCAGTGGACGAAGGTTCGTCCAAGGTAGACGAGAAGGGACCCGGATCTCGTTCTGGGGTGAATTATACGGGTGAAGGATCCATGAAGGTGAGGAGAGGATCGCAAGAACTCAATGGATCACCAACCACAGAAGAAATAGAACTTGTGGAAGGTGCCTAGGATGCCTGAATCCCATGGAGCACGCTGCCAAGGTCGTACTTTCCCTCGCTGCCCCGCTCCATGCCATCCTCAATTCGCAAACGTGCGCCAGCTGGTTCCTCGAGCGCGGAACAAGAGGAGATCGTCCTTGGAAAGAGGTCCGCAACCATGCATACGTTTGAGACTCCTGGATGCAGCGAAACACGACAAAATGGAATGATGCAGGTACCTGGAATCTGAAGGGATGGATCACAAACACCGGATGCATAGGTGGGCGGATGCCATGGAATTGTACATTGTTTCTCGAAGCACGCTTTAAGATCGGACATGCATCGGTGGACTGGTGCTGCCTGAATGGATCGGATGGATGAGATACTTGGACTTGGCATGGCAAGCACCGACTCATGCATTGGTGAGATGGTCGGCTGGAGCTACTTTGCAACCAGATCCGTTCATCTTTGGGCGCACAGAGATCCACAAGATACTTTTCATTCCGCAACAAGCAATCTGCTGGAAAATGCACGAGGACAGCTCGACAGAAAACAAGGAGGGCTTCTTTTTATGCCACGAAAACTTCTCATCGAACGGAGAGACCGCTGTGCATGCTGAAAGCCGTCGTTCGTGGCACCTGCATACGTCATGCTCAGGAATAGCCGCCTCAAGTGCATAATTTTAAGCTCCTACAGAATCGTGCGAGCGTATTCGCTCCAATGGTATAGTTATAACATATTACACTACTGTTTCAAATATCATACAACTGAACCCGCATCATGTCCAGCTTGCCGTACACCGCTTGCCGGGCCCATACGGCTCTCTTTCAATCCTATTTAGCCACTCTTTGCTGCGAATTTGCGCAGTTCAAGCCCCCTCTCCCAGCACAAGGGAGACTTGACACCAATCCCCCAACAACACCAGTATCCCGGACCATCAGTTGGCATGATTTCGGTGGTTTTCTGCTCTGCCCAACGTGAGACCGATCCCGCGCAAGGGATCGTTGAGGCGATACTCTTGGAACAGCTGCAAGTGGTCCACGATCTTGTGGTGATTCCCACACTGGGCACACTTCACGATGACAGTGCCTCTTCGCATGGCCCTTGGATTCACCAGACGCTTGTTACGTTCGCCACACACGTTGCACGTGAACTCGAGGTGTTGGGTTCGTCTCGGTGATCGTGTAGCGGCACCTTCGATGGGACCAGTGCTGCTTTCCTGCAACGGAACGTCTGCTGGACCCCCACCTTGGCCATAGAGCACCATGCCCATTGCGTCTGCAGGTCCCAATGGACGAAGCGCGCGCTCTTCTGCTTCCTCGTCCACCTCTCCGGAGGAACAAGGACGCCTCCATCTCGTGCTCAGGCGCATTCGAGGCGCAAGCAAAGCCTTGTTCGGCGCCTGCGCACGCGCCAACGCCATCGCTTCGTTCGAAAATAAATGTCGGAATGGGAAGTTCGTTGCGTTTCGGCACGTGTTAACCTCGAGGGGAGGGATCCCCAGACGGGGGGAAAGGCGGGACACCCGGGGTGAGTCCGGGTTCGAAACCGAATGCAGTCCCTTTCAGAGGGAGACATTGTTGGGAGGGTCGAAAGGAAGTGGGCGAAGATGGCAGGACGTGCCACATGTGTGTGTGTGTTTGTTCAGTGAGGTGGTGGCGGACAGGGAAGCACATGGCAGCTGGAGAATTCCCAGATTTGGATGAAAGGTAAGGAGGTGGTGCGCAGACTGTATGAAGGTCTAGATCCACCGCTGCTGGAGAGAACAGAATTTGCAAGGGGTCCATTCCCAGCCCCTTGCCGGTCGAATTGCAGTCCGATGGGGTTCGAATTTACAAGGCAAGGCTGGTCCATCTGCTGTCTTCAACCACGAGGCCAACACCTACCAGGTCCTGAAGATTGCTATTGAAACCTTCACGTGGCTGAATCGTACCGGAAAGGCCCTGCAGGAGTTTCAAGTCTTGCAAAAGAAATCAAACCGCAAGCAGGTTTCAATTCCTTTCTATTGGAAACGACCCTGCGCGACTGAAGGAGGGATGGCACCTGATCCTCTTTATCTACAGTTTCTTACAAGAATATCGTTCACACATCACAGAGGATGGTAGGCATAAACAATGCCAGCTTGCACCTGGCCCTCTTCTACAGCACACATCTAACGCACGTGTGCTAACTTGACGCCAGTCCTTGCATGGAAGGCACTTGACACCTGCAGCAAGAGACACTGTGCTACTACCCCAGACTAGGATAAAATCAATTGGTACTAGCAAAAAAATCTTTCTATTCCTCCACCGCCTCTTCTTCTCTCAATCCTGCAATGTGTGGAATCGTTTCTGCTGTATCGAAGGTTTCCCAGAGGATATCACGAACGTGATGCAGACTCTCGGCATAGTGATGAGGCCTTTCCTCCCCTTCGAGGTGCTCCAGGTCGTACTTCCCTTCTGTGTCCAGCAAAATCGTGAGAACACCTGCTCGATTCCCAGCGACGATGTCATCCTTTGCAGAATCTCCCACCATGGCACAGTGATGCGGAGGGAGATTCCACTGATCCAGGATGTGCAGGATGCCGTCTGGATTGGGTTTGTAAGGCTTGAACTCTCTTCCAAGAGCTGGATGGAAAGGATCGAGTCTGAAGTGATGCTCGTGGAAGTAATCTACGCTTTTCTTCACGTTCCTAGTGAGCAACGCTCGACGGATCGACTTCGTATCCAACGCTTCGCAGAGCTCCACCAGTCCAGGCATGAGCTTCATCCGCCTCAGCGCGTCGGCTTCGATCAAGGCGATCTTTTCGTGGGCTTCTTTCTGCCTCTTTGCATCCCACGAATGAATGGCGTCCAATATATCGCCAGAAGGCACGCCGATGGCGCGTCGCATGGCTGCAAAATCGATGACGGGCACCGTCAAGGTGCCGTCCTGCGACGTCCCAACCACTCGTCAGTCCGACCGTCCGCGATTCGGCGCTCGCCAGCCAGGTCTAGCTTCTGATTCGTTCTCACCATGTCGAAGACGACGCCACGCAGCGTCGGACGACGTGCAAACATCGCCATCGCGGCCGACGCGCGCCTCGGCCGTCCACGTCGACGCGAATCGCACCGAGTCCATCCTTTCGTCCTTCCAATCGAAAGGAGAAGACACGGGTCAAGCGTTCCCGATCGAAAGGGACGGTCCCCGGGTTCGAAACACCGGTTGTGAACCCGTTGTGAACCAGGGTGCATGGGGAGGGGAAACGCCATCCATGACCCTGCTGACAGGTGTGAAGCAGGATGTACCAGTGGACACACAAGATGCACCTCCATGACTCCAAGGTTCGGCACCAAGTGGATCAGATTCAGCACAGTGAGACCGGCGAAACCGATCTTGGTGCTGCACATGCAGGTGAAGGCAGATCATGGATGCGTCAAAGGAGGTGCAACGATCGACCGCAGAAAAGGAAGAACACAGGACATACTCCGACCATCTCTTCCAGAACACAAGTCATGCTAGTATGAAGAAGAGGGCAGAGAAATACCATGGTGAGTGAAACGACCCCTGGTGAGGCAGGCTATTTCCGCATTGGAATCGTGGTAGAAGGCGGCTGAAGAAGGATGTCCTGAGAAGGTTCGTAGCCAATGCGCGGCTCCAACCAAACCCGGCGCACCTTCACCTTCCCATCAACACATTCAATTGATGGAAGTGCATAACAAGCACGTCACATTCATTCGCAGGGCATCAATTGCGTTCAGAGACACCGCAAATGCTTGCATTGAAATCCTTGCGAGGGGCATTATTTCACAGACTTCGTTCGTTTCTCTGTGGCCAGAGCAAGATTGGAGGCGATCTGCCTCTTTGCTACCCACAGCGCTCCGGTATTCAAATCTGCAAGTTCCATGGAGACTGCCTGCTTCGTTCTGCCGACGCTTGCACGTTGAGTGAACAGCTTCACCCTTTCTTCGGCGAGCGCGACGCGTTCTGCCAAGCCCTCCACACGATCACGAGACAGCTTGTAATTATTGACGTAATTGTTATCAGCCTTCCTAAGCATGGCCTTGAAATGGCGCACTTCTTCTTTGCGTAGGATGGTGTACACTGCACCCTGTGCCCCCGCCCGTGCCGTTCGTCCGGCACGATGCACGTATGTCTTTGCGTACACAGGTGTATCAAAATTCACCACCACTGCAACACCTAGCACATCCATCCCCCTCGTCATAGCATCTGAAGCAACAATAACCTGCGCTTCACGGCTTCTGAAATCCTCAAGAGCTCTTGTCCTTTGGGCTTGTGTCTGATAGCTAGAATATTCAACCACAGAAACCGGTAGTCCCACAATCGCAGTGAGAAGCAAATACAGCTCATGCGTGGCTTCCACTGATGCGGTGAAGACAATCGTCGGCCCTGCATTCTCCAAGTTGTGCAGCAGCTTCACAAGGGTCAAAAACTTCTCCTCCGCATCGCACACGATCTTAAATTCTTTGAGTTCGGTGGGAAGTTTGTAACGCTGGCTCGTGGAGGCAAGTGTGATATAGCGTGGATGGTGCAGTTCTAGTTTTCCCAGTTTGGCTGGATCTCGAGTCAGCGTGGCAGACAGGACAATCTTCACAGGCCGCGGAGATAGGACCATTGGCTCCTGCTGATGGTGAAGGTCCCCCGGATGACACCTACCCTTCATGGACAGGAGTGTTTTGGGCAACCAATCTTGGTACGTCTGCCTCAAGAGGCGATCGCTTTCGTCCACCACCAAGAACCTCAAGTGCTCGAGAGTGAAGCCAGGAAATCTCTCTAGAAGCCCGACCAGCCTACCTGGTGTTGCCACCAAGATATCGGTCTGTGTGTGATACTCTAGCCGCGCGGAAATTTTCCCCCAATGCTTGCTGTCTTGTTCTGCGCCTGCCGCTACCGCTACTCTCAGCCCCAAGGTTGTGCACAGATCCGCAAACACTGTGTAGACTTGCAAGGCCAAATCTTTGGTGGGCAGCACCACCAAGGCGCGCAGCCGGGGCACTTTTCTCTTCAGCAGGACTTGGCACACGGGGATCGCATAGGACAGTGTTTTTCCGCTTCCCGTGGCAGCATTGATGCACAGGTCGTGTTGGTCATCGCATCCACCCTTGCTCACCGTCCACATCGCCACTTGGATGGGAAAGAGCTGTTGGATGCCGCAAGTTTCCAGCGCCGCTTTCAGTTGGACGGGCATGCCGCCTATGCGCTCGAGGCGGATGGGTTCGCCTTCCCAGGTCGTCGGCCTTCGCATCCAATGCAACGTGGGTTCTGGCCTGGCATATTTGTCTTGAGATGGTGCCGACCGATTGGTCCCTCGAACTTTCGCGTGTTCCAGCGCATCGCCGTCCACGTCCATCGCCGACGCCTCCTCCATTCCCACGTCCACCTTGCCTTCGTTCCTTCGCCTCTCCTCCGCATCCGACGTGCCACCTTCCTCCCGAGGCTCTTCGCTTGCGGCTGGACCGCTCCATCTCGCGATGGCGAACATCGCGCGACCAAGCGACGGCGGTTCGTGCGCACTGTCGGTTGTGTCCGTCCCAAGGATCGCCCCAGGTGTTGTGATGGGGAACACACAACCTCGTACATGGATTGGGGCGAGGAGAGGGGGGGTGGAAGCATGCACGTGCAGGAGGGTAAAGTGAAGGGACGCACGCCGCAAGGACGTGCAGGATGCACACACCATGCTTGCGGTCACGTGCAAACACACGCCACCGCTGGAACGGACGGCGTGACAGCCGAGGGAAACGAATGGACTGGAATTCAATTGGAAAGAACCTCCCTCTATGCTGCCGCCCATCACCAATCCATCCCTGCGCGCCATCTCAAGCCTTTTTCTTCCCTTGCATGCTTTTCACACGGGAGTACAGGAACACGCCAGTCAATGCCAGTGCTGTTCCCACGGCGTTGAGCGTGCTGACCGGGGTACGGAAGAAGAGAACAGAAGACACGATGACCACCACCCTCTTGACGCAGTTTCCTACTGAATGGGTCACTGGAGTGACACGCTGAAGAATCATGTACGAGACCTGCTGATACGCATGGAAGAAGAAGCCTGCCATGGCTGCCCGTGTGACCACTTCCTTCACGTTCAGATTGGCAGCTGCAAGCTGACCTGGAGTGAACGTGAAACCCTCCGTGAGAAGCATGACTGGAACGATGAGGAAGCCAGACATAAGCGTGATGACGGAGAAGAGGTTGATGTTATCCAGCGATCCTTTCTTCTGTCCCATGAACTTCTTGCTGAGGACGTTTCTGGATTGGAAGGTGATGTTAGATCCCATAGCAGAAATGAATCCGGCCCAGTTGAAGGACGCTTCGGTGGCAGAAGCGAGGGCTACACCTCCCACCACCGGCAACAAGGACAGCACAATGGGGAGCGTGGGTGCATCTCCCAAGAAGATGGAGGACAGCAGCACGGAAAAGAAGGGTTCCATGGCCTTGATGGTGTGCGTGAAGGAGACGGCCACTTTTCCCAAGGACACGTTGGTCAGCAGATTGCCCAGCGTGTGCACAACTGCCAGAGGCAGGATGGTCAGCAGCATGTCCTTGTCCACCTTGGGTTTGGGATGGAGCTTGAGTGCCCACATGGCTAGGGTGAGGAAACTCCCTACTGTAAACTGGATCCAAGTGCAGGTCACCGGATTGGGGAAGACTTTGAGCACCTGCTTGTTGTATCTGCACCACACCACGCCGTCCACCATGCAGGTCCCGTTCGGTTGGGTCAGCCTCCACTCCACTGACCTCGTACCTTTGGTTTCTTACGTCTACGTCTGGTTCTCACGCACGCACATGTTGAAGAAGATGTTGAAGAGGTACCATGCACCGAAGAGGCCTCCCAGCAGCATCGTTTTGGCCATTGGAGAATCCAGTGGGACGCCTCCTTCCTCTTCTTTGGCCTCGGAACCCCCGGCGCTTGCGGCGTGCACGCGCACGTTCCTCGACGCCTGGACCACTCGCCTGCGTTCCTGTCTCGCGAGCTTCCTTTCCATCGCTACGGGACGCATCGGAGCGGCCTTTCGTGCGCGCAAGAGCGCACGAGGTGTCGCCAAACCACGCGACATCGTGCTTGCGGTCGACATCGCCTCGAACTCTGTCCCAACCTCTCAATCCCTCTCACTCCATTGCCTCCCTCTCAATCCCTCTCAGCAATCTCTCTCTCTCTCGATCCCTCTCAGCAATCTCTCTCTCTCTCAATCCCTCTCAGCAATCTGTCTCTCTCAATCCCTCTCGTTCCATTGCCTCCCTCTCGATCCCTCTCGTTCCATTGCCTCCCTCTCGATCCCTCTCAGCAGTCTGTCTGTCTCTCTCGATCCCTCTCAGCAATCTGTCTCTGTCTGGATCCCTCTCACCCACCGTCACACCCTCTCTCCACTCCTGTCATCCAATGTCCCTGTTTCTCCGTGCGCCGAGCTTTGGCCATGACCACACCGACCGGAACTCCAAGGGAGTGCTTGGACGATGCCTTCCTCACATGCACGTGGAGACAGCAGCTTTGCTCTGAAGGATGTGGATCCAAGGAAACCGCGTTTGCAGAACGAGGGGAAAACAGGATGTACCTCCAACCTCCTGGGCTCTGATGTGGGGTGGTTGTGGAGGTCGACATCTCAAGAAACAAGAACCACAGGCAGATGGATGGGACAGTGCGACAAAGGAAAGGATCAAGAATACGACATGGAAACAGCGAAGCGATGCTCCATCACGCACCCGCCCGGACCACGAAATCGAACGGGATCGGATGCCAGAGGCAAAATTCCACACCAATCGCTCCCTGTTGAGATCCAGGAAACCAATCCAGCAGACCCGCTGAAAAAGCAACCGGTGCATATGGAGCGGTCACGCGACGCATGCCACCCTTGTTCTTGCAGTCAATCTCTGGTATCGCTGGCGGAAGCATGCCTATGATGGGAGTGCACAGGTGAAGGAGGGGTTGGACCCTCTGGCACACACACTTGTAATCGAGTCGGAGGGCAGGGACGCG
Source organism: Picocystis sp. L7 (assembly GCA_020975725.1). Classification (NCBI taxonomy): domain Eukaryota; kingdom Viridiplantae; phylum Chlorophyta; class Picocystophyceae; order Picocystales; family Picocystaceae; genus Picocystis; species Picocystis sp. L7. The sequence continues at coordinate 144,606 of QXJR01000012.1, forward strand.
ACTGGCAGGCAGCGCACCAACGGCCGAACCGCAGGGCGTGGAGGCAAACCAGTCGCAGCGGGACCCGTCCCCTGTCTCTGGGCCGCGTGTTGGGAGGGGAAGGAAAGAAACCATGTCGGAATGCAGGAAAGGGAAGGGGTGCAATTAAATCAGGAGCTTCTCGATGGCTTCACGCAGGTTGAGGATCTGCGTCTTCAACTGGCTGCCTTCATTGGTGGTCACCGAGCAAGCAATGACCGGGCGCGACACACCGCAGGCACGTCCCAGGGCTTGCTTGGAAGGCACGAACACGTAAGGCACGTTCTTGTCTTCGGCCAAGAGAGGCAAGTGCAGGAGGATTTCGATGGGTTCCGCATCGGCCGCCATGATCACGAACTCGCAGATTCCTCGGTTCAAGGTCTTGGTGGCTTCGCGTCGTCCGATCCCAGGCATCCATCGATCGCCAAGAAGGGCGAAGCAGGGGTTCTTCCTCGTCAGCATCGTCGATCCATCGTCGGTGGTCTCGGTTCCGCAGGTCGTGTATCCTTTGTGGTCCTTCCTTGGCGTTCGACTGTCCACGCCGCGGATCCTTCGTCTTGGCATCGTCTCGTTTCGTCGTCGCACCTTCATTGGCCCCTTTTTTGAGCTGTTTGTAATTGGCGGCTTGTTGCACGATGTCCAGGATGGTCACGGTGAGTTGTGCGTCTGCCAAGGGATAGGCCTTTTCGCACGTTTGCGTCGTCCCGATTCGTTTCATCGCAGGATTCGCTTTCGGTCAGCCTCGCCTCCCGTCTTTATCCTCTCGTTCTTCGCCGTCCGGCGTCTTCTCCTGTTCCACAGGTTCTTTTTTTTTTTCCTTGCGGTTTGGCCGGTGGCGTCGGACCCCCTTTTCTCCTTTTCCTTTCCTTCTCACCTTGGCGTTGATTTCTGCGTCGGTCATTTCCGTTCCTGTCGTCTGGTGGGGACGATCACGACCACGTCGTGGTTCACGTCCGTCTCTGTACGTCCTCGCGCTTGCGTTTCGATCGCCAGGCGGAGGGGATCTGCGCCTTTCCCAAAATCTGCGCGATGGAGGTGGTGTCGGACCGCCGCCTTCCTCGCCCGTGCAGACACACCCCCACAGGAGCAGACACACCCCCGGGTTTTGGGGGGGGTGGAGGCACCGGGGTGTGGGTGTGGGTGCGGGTGGGGGGAAGAACACCGATCCACCGGGCGAGATCTCGAATGGGAGGGGGGAAGATCTCGAATGGGGCCGAGGGGGAGAGCGGAGAGGGAGTGGAGGTGGGCGAGGGAGGGGTAGACAGGAGAGGGGTGGAGAGAGGGTATAGCAGCTAGAGAGAGAGGGAGTAGAGAGGGAGAGGGAGGAGAGAGGGAGTAGGGAGAGAGAGAGGGAGTAGGGAGAGAGTGGGAGAGCAGCAGAGGGAGAGGGGGAGAGTAGGGAGAGTAGCAGTTGGAGAGGGAGAGTATCAGAGGGAGAGGGGGAGAGTAGGGAGAGGGAGAGTAGCAGTTGGAGAGAGTAGCAGTTGGAGAGAGTAGCAGAGGGAGAGAGGAGGGAGAGAGTACCATAGGGAGAGAAGGAGAGGGAGAGAGTAGGGAGAGTAGGGAGAGAGTAGCAGGGGGAGAGGGAGACACGTCGGTGGTGCTTTGGTCATGGCGTGGTGGTCACGTGCGCGTTCGGCCACGTCGCGGATCGCCGCGCGGGTGCGAGGCACGGTGCGTGCAGGGAAACCACGAAACAGAAGAGTGGGAAGGAGGGGACGAGGAGACACGATGGAAGACGGGTCGGAGAGGGACGCGAAAAACCTCGTCCCTGTCCTGGACGCGACGCCAGGATCCGACGAAACCCTAGCCGAAAACCCATGCGCACGCGTCCGAGGATGGAAAGAGACGCCAGGACGAAGCTGACCCGACGCCATGGACGCACGAAGCAGGAAACCGGAGCCAACACGGCCGCCGCCGCCTCCAGGTTCGATCCAACCCACGTTTCAGGCGAGGTGCGTGCGACCACGCGTGGAAAGGAGAAGGAAGAAACGAAGCTGACGCGGAAGAAACGCGTGCAGGAAGCGAAAGGAGGAAGGAAATGGGCGGCAAGAGCCGTCCTAGGCGCGGCTGGTGCAGGAGTGGCGGCCGGCGTGGCCTGGAGCGACGAAGCCGAACACGGCATGCCTGCACCGCGGTTCGCATGGCCGCACGAGGGGTTCTTCAGCGCATACGACCATGCGGCGATCCGTAGAGGACACCAGGTGTACCAGCAGGTGTGCGCAGCCTGCCACAGCGTCGAACAGCTGTCGTACAGGAACCTGGTGGGGGTGGCGTACACCGAAGACGAAGTCAAGGAAATGGCCGCAGAAGTGGACGTGATGGACGGACCGAACGGCGAAGGAGAGATGTTCGAACGACCAGGGAAGCTCAGCGACAAGCTGCCCAAACCCTACGAAAACGAAGAAGCGGCCAGGTTTGCCAACGGAGGCGCATATCCACCCGACCTGAGCCTCATCACCAAGGCACGCCACGATGGACAGAACTACGCCTTTGCGCTGCTGCTGGGCTATCGCGAGCCACCGGCCGGGATCACCATGAGGGAAGGGCTCCATTACAATCCCTACTTCCCAGGAGGCGCAATCGCCATGCCGAAGATGCTTGCAGACGAGGGAGTGGAATACGAAGATGGCACGGTGGCCTCGGAGTCCCAACAGGCGAAGGATGTGGTCACCTTCCTGGCGTGGGCAGCGGAGCCAGAACACGACGAACGCAAGCTCATGGGAGTGAAGTGGATGCTGGCACTCAGCATCATGCTTTGCACAGCCGGCTACTTCAAACGGTGGAAGTGGTCGCCCCTGAAATCTAGGAAGATTGTTTTGGACGTGGTCAACTGAAGCAATCCTAGGGAACGACCCTGTAATTCTACGCAAAAAAGCATTTCGTCTTTTATTCTGAGAGTTGCCTTGGGGACCATCCATTCAAGCGGCTCCTGCGCTCCGCGTCTAGAAGTTCGACGCGATCCCAGTCCGAAAGATCCATCGGACGCCCGTGGCTTGCTGCCATCAATTTCGAAAGGTTCAACAGACGGTGGAAGTCCTTTGGCCCCAGGCTCTTGTCCTTCTGCCGCATGGCGATGATGCGCTCTTCGATGCTCGCACTGATGTCGTCCTGGAAGATGGCTTCGCTGGACAGGCCTCTCATGATCCAAAGGTACAGCCGTAGCTTCGCCAAGGGCAATCCCTTCAAAAGCGTGAAAACCTCTTCCGGGCCGGACTGCATTCTTAAAGGCACAACAGTGTCCGCTGCCAGGAGGGACTTGCCATGAGAGAGTATGGTGAAGGCAAGGTCTGTTGGCATGCTCATCTTGTAGTATTGGAAGTCGTATTCTAATTGCTGTGTCTCCATGACAAGTTTCAAGGCCTCCAATCCCTTGAGGCCGCTCTCTCCCAGGTTTCCTGCCTGCATTCGTGTCTCATCCAGGAGAATATGCGTAGCCCCAGCCACTTGAAGGATTCCGGGCTCCAACCTCCCTGTATCATAATTTTTCTTGGGTGTCCAGTCTCCTTCGTTGAAGGACTCAAGAGTCATTGGCGCGGCGATTGCTCTAGGACACAAGGCATGCAAGATGTGGAGCAGCGTCTCCAGCAGTGGAGAAGAGGTTTCACAGCCGGCAAGATTAAGACTGTGGCTGCCAAGAGTCATCTCACCGGTTCTCTTGTGCACCCTGCTCAGGAGCTGCAGCAATAAGAACTCTGCAGCTAGAGCATCCCCTCCTAGGGTAACTCGAAGCAATTCGAAGACTGCGTTTCTGGCCTCTCCTGCGGTGGACTTGAGTGCATCTGCCCGTTGTACTATGTCCTGACTGTCAGGAACAGGAAAATCTGGGCAGGGTGAATCAAGCTTGTCAAAAAAGATACAGTGCAAACGAGGAAGCTGACTGCCTGGAGGAGCTGTTTCGTCGAACGACGCGCCGCCTTCAGCAAAAACTGTCAATTCAGGAGAAACAGTGTACAGACCATAGAAATCCACCACATCATTCAACCTCAACGACTCCGAGGCATCCCCGTACAGCTTTACCAGACAAGCGTGCACGTCCAGGCCTTTCCACGGAAGACTGAGTGCATTTGGGCGTTCATCTGAGGCATTCGCAGCACATGGGCGTCTCTTTGATGTATGGTCGATGGAGTGGTCTGCTTGCTGTCCGGGCGGGGCGTCTTCCATCTCTGCATCTTCTTCCTGATCATCGCGGGGGCGCTTGGACTGGCTGGAGGATTGGGGCTCAAAATTTCCACTCAAGAAATCTTGGCTTCGCTGTTCGTCCTCTGGAGAAGCGCACCAACTGGCTTCTCCTGGTACAGATATGCAGAGGAGTGGTTTGCGCTCCATCAGCTGGGTCTCTGCTTGCTCTGGCACGGATGCACAGTCCAAGTAGTGCGAATGCTTCCAGGTGTCCGCAATTGGTGTTTTGTATGCACCCACATAGTATTCAGGGTTCCACATGTCTTGGACGAGTCCACGAAATCGCACGAGTGTGTTGGGCGCGATGCATCCCTGTGCTACGGAAGCAGGATCGAGGCGTGGCACTTGGGCACGCACGGCTGGATCTTCCAGAGCAGTGCGAAAGCGAGCTTCCACTTCTGCTACTCCTTTTCCAGTAGCCAGAGCGTCTTCCACGAGCGCTAGTGGCGCGTGGACCGCCGAGTCAGCCTCTCGTCCCACCATGCCTCCAGTTACACGTTTCTGCGTCGATCGATGTGGATCGGAAACAGTTGCTTTCTTCCCTCGATTCTGGCAGCGATGGAGCGAGGAACCTGCACCTTCGTGGGAATGCCAGCAGCGACGAGATCCGCTTCTGTGTCGCGAAAAAGTGCGAAGCGACGTGCCAAGGCTGCTTGGCTGGTCGGGTTTTGGCGGGAAACCCTCCGGGGGAGGGCCTTCGTTCCCCCCTCGGGAGGGTTTCCCGCCACCTCGGGATGGGGGAAGGGGAACGAAGAGGAAGGGCAACCCCGAGGCCAGTTGAGTTCAGGGTGCACTGCAGATCACGAAAAAATCTGCATCTAGGGAGACTTAGGGGGATGCCACAGCTGAACGACGAGTGTGGGTGTGCACACGCAAGATTTACAGTCGCGAAAAATCACAGGTCTGACATGCCCGGACCCAGGTCCTCCGCAGGCTCCTTCAGATCCATAAGGACACGGGAGTGCGCCATAGCCAAGTCAAATCCAAAGTGAGGCGTGCTCTCGAACCAAGTGTCTTGGTGCTCTTGTACGTCCCAGTGTTCGCCGCTTGTGCTATGCCCACGCTTCTGGACAACGCCATCCCCAAGGTGGTCCTCAGACCACCACTTGGCCCATCGTGTACCGTCTGCTGCCGCATGCCAGGTCTCTCCATGTTTGGAACCCTTACCATCTGGTCCAAAGTCTTCTTCCCACTTGTCCCCTTGTTTGGAGCCGTCCTCATTCTCGTCCCATTGATCAGTCCATTTGTTGGCCCTGCCTCGACCATCCCAGAGCTCGCCCCAACGAGCGTGCCAAGCCTTGTTCCCTTTTTGACCAGTTTTGTACGCTCCCCTTTCAGTGCCTCCATTGGCTCGGTGTCGTTCAAACCAGCTTTCTTCCCATGCTTGGTCGTCTTCCTCTGCCTCTGCTGCAAGGTCTTGCCCCGGCTTGCACCACTTGTGGGCCCATTTCTCGATCTCCGCTACGCCCCCTTTCGCACTAGGCGGGTGCAGTGTCTCCTCCCATGCTTCTCTCCAGGTCCTCCCTGTGGCATCTCCACCTCGTTTGTCCGCTCCCATGGCTTTGAGACCCCTGGAATCGGTGGCAGACCACCAGCTTTCTTCGAAGGGAACACCCTCGGCGCTTTGGCCGCTCACCCTGGTCCACCTCCTGACGTATCCATGATCCCCTCTTTCCACTCCACTCTCCCTTTTCCACTGGGATCCATCTCCAGCCACTCCGCTTCCGTCTTCCATGGCTTCTGCACGTTTCATTTGGGATTCTAGCGGTGGCAGGGGCTGCTGCAGTGCCATGGTTAGGTCTCCTTCTTCTCCTTCGCGTGTGGGTCTCTGCAGCGCGTTGGTGAGCTCCACCACGCTCTGCAGCGGCGGTAATTTTTCCTCGTTTTGTTTCGAAGCAAAAGGAGGCAGCTCTCTTTCTTTTTCGAGCACGTCTGCGAAGGTGTTGGTCGGCAAAGACGTGGGCTTGGGCACAGGCATCCTCCCTTGTGCACCGTCGCGTTCCGCGTACGTTGCTTCCGAGGGCCAACTCCAGGCTTCTTCGTCTTCCACCAGCCTCCTGGGAGCCGCACACATGACCCTTCTGCGACAACTCGGCGTAGTGTTCGCGCAGACAAGCATGCGCGCCATGACGCCACGCTTCCCAGACGTTCGCTAGGGTTTATCACCGAGACGACGAGGTTAAGTCCTGCAGGGCGATCCCGAGGGAGTTTCTTCTCTGCCCTGTGGGCGTGGTGGCCGGATGGCCCAGGAAGGACGCCTGTTCGAGCCCTGTGGACGCCATTTTGGCAGGAGCAAATCTTCGTGGGCTTGTGGCTGGCACCTGGACCTATCGTTCCCTCCGCTTGTCCCAAGGAAAGGCACGCCATTTGCCGGTGCACCGCGCCATGGAAGTGCAGAGCTGAACCCGCCACACCACAGTCCAGGTTGTGACCCTCCTCAGGGACATCCCTCCCAAAACGACCGCTCCACCGTGTTTGACGGTTGTGACATATCACAACCATGTTTGCCTGACGAGGGGGGTGTGTCGAGGGAAGCATGGAGAGATGGACATGGCGATGCGCAAGCGCGCCATTTCCACGGCCTCCGCGCGGACATGGAGGAGGAGAACGGTCCTGCCTGCGGGCATAGCACTTCTGAACGTGCGTCCAAAGAAATCCTGGGCCCTCCTGCCGCAGGAAGAGTCGATGGCTGCGCTCTTCGAGGCCAACACACGTGGTGTGGCCAACGTGATTGACGTCACGCTAATCAACGCGAATCGAGGACAAAAACTGGCCGACGAAGCGGAAGGAAACGGATCAGGATGCGTGTGGGACGAAGAAGGACACGTCGTCACCAACTATCACGTGGTGGGTGGAGCGATTGCGGCCAAGAAGACAGATGGAGCAGCACAGGTGGTGCTCCTGGGAGAAGATGGAGAATCCAGAGCCTTCTCAGCCACACTCGTTGGTGCAGACAGAAGGAAAGACGTGGCTGTGTTGCGCGTGGACGCTCCCAAGTCTTTCTTGAAACCCCTGCTGCGTGGAGAAAGCACGGCGCTACGTGTAGGACAACAAGTCCTGGCCATTGGCAATCCGTTCGGGTTTGATCACACGCTGACCACAGGGGTTGTCAGTGGACTCAACCGCGAAATTCAAAGCCAGTTGGGCAGCAACATTGGAGGAGGGATCCAAACAGATGCATCCATTAATCCAGGTATGTGAGGACAGCATAATGCTAGCAGCATCACAAACGAAGGGATACAGGTTGATCCGCCATGCCCATCATAGGAAACCGCGATTTTGTCTTTTCCTGGCAACTGGTGTCTTGGAAGAGCGTGGCAAAAGTATTTTTATTGGAGGCTGACTGTATGCGTTTCTGTCACCCAGGCAACAGTGGGGGGCCTCTACTGGATATGGAAGGTCGTATGATCGGGATTAATACGGCCATATTTACCAATACAGGGGTATCTGCAGGGGTTGGGTTTGCAATCCCCATCAACACGGTCAACAACATTGTGCCCCAGCTTATTTCGTACGGCACAGTTGTTCGTCCTTCCCTGAAAATACAATTTGCAAAAGAAACTGTCGCCAGGCAGTTTTCAGTGACCAGTGGAGCATTGACCCAGTTTGTGGACGAAAAGAGCAATGCGGGCAAAGCTGGCCTACTGCCGACTCGTAGGAGTTTGGGTGGCATAGTTCCTGGTGATGTGGTGACGGCTGTTGATGGGAGGCGGGTTCGCAACGAAGCAGACATTGACAACTATCTTGACGAATATCAAGTGGGAGAAGTTGTTGTGCTGACTGTGCTGCGTGGTATAGAAACAGAAGCACCAGAAAAACTGTCTTTGGAGGTGACTTTAGAAGAGAGCAGGTAAGATATCATTTCCAATAATCACAGGACGTTGTAAGTACATATCTCCAATGAATTGCGTGATGTGGTAGCCGTCCAACCTTTGTGCATGCTTGAATTGGTGTGGAGTCTTTCGTGGCAAGAGCTTCCCATCGTCTTGCGTACTTGCACCTGCACGTCCTTGGATGGGACCACGGTCTGGGTTTGCCCTTCAAGCGCTTGACACTTTGCCTCCCGATCTCGTTTACGCAAGTGGCTGGTTGTCATGCAAAGTTAAGTCTTTTTCCTCCGAATCCCTTCGAGAATGACTCTAGTATGCATTGGCCTTCAAGTGATACTTTTTGCCTGTTGTTTGTCCTTCTTCTTGGGAGCAAGGGTAGCTACCCGAGACACCGTACAACTTGGATGTTCGTTCCGATGGTTTTGCCCCCCACCAACCAGGGCAGGGGAGCACCTTGCCTACCCATGATGTGGGATGATCGGAGGAAAGTGTAGCTTCTCCTGTCTTTGTGTCGAATTTCTTAGCTTTTGTCAAATTTGCGGGTCGAAAATGGCCGCCAAGATGAACCCATGCGCGAAAAGGCAAAGATGAGGTTGTCGTTTGCCATGCTTCTTTAGAAGTAAGTTCAGATACTCGTATGCCCTTCTCGACCGGTTTGACCAGTTTCGGGACATTCTCGTGCACACGGTACCCGGTTCTTTCCTCGACGAGTATGCACACACGTGCTCCGGCTATGCCCTTCACTTATGGGGGTGTCCATGGCACATGAATCTTCAAGTTTTGCACACAGGAGAGGACTACGTTTCTTGTAGTTGTTGGCGTGGAGGTTGTTTATCCTGGCTCCGATGAAATCACTCGAAGACCATTCACGTATGGTGGTACCGTTGTTCTTGGGCACAAGCCTTCCTTGTGCGTTGGGCTTGGTTCGAGGATGCGCATTCATTCAGAAGAAAGGTTGCCCACCTCCTCCCACGCATTGGGAAGCCCCTCTCTCGTACCTGATGGATTCCTTTGTGCTGTCCATGGCCTCTTGGAGCACGGTTTCTTTCCTCAACACCCACTCTTCTGTTGCTCCTCTTCATCACTCCCCTCCATGTCTGATGCCATCCTCCATCTTCACAACAGATTTTCCTGAACTCCATTCCAACTGTTCCCTTTCATCCGTCCCAACAGACCGGCTCGCTTCGGGGTCGAAAGGGAAGCCCAAAGGGGTCGTCTCGGCTTTGAACCCGAAACGAAACCGTGTTTCACACCACCGAAAGGCGCAGATCGGAGTTGCATCCGCGCGCGCACTTCGCCATCGCCAACGCGGCGCTGAGACGCGCGGCAGGCGCCGCCGCGCGTGCGATGAGCACAGGTGAGACGCACAGGACGAAGGAAGGGACCTCGTGGACGAAGGAGACGCGGCTTGGCGCGAAGAACGGCGATCCATGCGGAGGACCAAGCACGAGCCACGCCGCGTGTGTGTGGAAGAGAAGCGATCGATGCATCTCGTCCGACCGAGAGGCTGACCAGGCGTGGGATGTCCGTTCGGATGCGACGTGGTGCTCGGCAGCGGCGGAAGGAGGTGCTGCGGCGCTCTCGCACGGATACGAGTACGACCTGGTGGTGGTGGGAGGAGGTTCTGGTGGACTGGCCTGTTCGAAAAAAGCAGCCCAGCTCGGTGCAAAGGTGAGTGGTAGATACGAGAACGATAAAATTGCGTCTTAAGTGGGTCGAAAAGGATGCGAGGAACTAACAAAAAGACGTGGAATGCAACGGCGACACGCGGGGATGCAGGTGGCCTGCTTGGATTACGTGACACCCACACCACAGGGGACGCGATGGGGCCTCGGAGGAACCTGCGTCAACGTGGGATGTATCCCCAAAAAACTGATGCACCAAGCGGGAATCATCGGGGAGGTCTTCAGCGATGCAAGGGAATTTGGATGGAAACTGCCTCAAGATGTGAAGCTGGAATGGGAACAGTTGGTGGGTGGCATTCAGGACTACATCGGATCCCTCAATTGGGGCTATCGGGTGGCCCTCAGAGACAACAAAGTCAACTACATCAACGCCTTTGGCAAATTCATAGATGCTCACACCATGGAGTGCACCAAGAAGAACGGGAGCAAAACGACCATCACTGCTGACAAGTTCGTAGTTGCCGTTGGCGGAAGACCCAGGTATCCGGAGTTGGAAGGCGCAAGGGAACTATGTATCACCAGTGATGATGTTTTCTCCCTCCCGACCCCGCCTGGAAAAACACTATGTGTGGGAGCCAGCTATATATCGTTGGAGACGGCGGGATTCCTGACTGCGCTCAAGTTTGATGTCACTGTGATGGTCAGGTCCATTCTCCTGCGAGGTTTTGATCAAGAGATTGCAGAGCAAATCGGAGGCTACATGGAGCGGCACGGTACTCGATTTATCCACGAGACGGTCCCCACCAAGTTTGAAAAAGTTGAAGACAAGGTGAAGGTTTACTGGAAGAATGCAAGGACAGGCATCGAAGGATCTGAAGAGTTCGACACTGTGCTGCTGGCACTTGGCAGGGATGCCATAACCAAAGACTTGGGGCTTGAGAATGCCGGTGTACAATTCGACCGCTCCACCGGGAAAGTTCCTGCGGTAAATGAACAGACAAGCGTTCCTAACATTTATGCCATTGGTGATGTGCTGGAGAGCAGGCAGGAACTGACTCCGGTTGCCATCAAGGCTGGTGAACTCCTGTCGGCCCGTCTCTTTGGTGGATCCTCCAAACAGATGGACTACAATCAAGTGCCAACCACCGTTTTCACCCCTTTGGAATACGGTTGCGTGGGCCTTTCAGAGGAAGAGGCTGTAGCAAGGTATGGAGAAGAGAATGTCGAGGTGTACATAAGTTATTATAAGCCATTGGAGTGGTGCACGAATCACGAGGAGCACAATGGTGTTCAGGTGAGAGAAGACAGTGCATGTTACGCCAAACTCATTACTCATCTTCCAGAAAACGAGCGGGTGATTGGTCTGCACGTGCTTGGTCCGAATGCTGGCGAAGTGACTCAAGGATTTGCCGTCGCCATCAAGTGTGGGGCAACAAAGGAAGACTTTGATACCACTGTCGGCATCCACCCGACCACTGCAGAAGAGTTCACTATGCTGAAAGTTACGAAGCGCTCCGGTGTGGACGCCCGCAAGAAAGGCTGCTGAGGTTAGAGTCCCTGCTGGCTGGCGATCATGTTCTTCTCTGGTTTCTGCGGCGATGTAGAACCGGATCATGATTGCCCCCAGCAGGTGCTGTACAATGCTTACCTTGCGGGGACCATCCTTTTGCAGATGCATTGTGTGCAGCGCGCGTTGTTCCTCAGGCAGGCTTGGCAATGATCATGACGACGCTTCCAGAAACGCCACGGCGGGGGAAGTGTCTGAACCCACATTTGCCGCCAAGGTGGGCACATGGATCCCACGGGACCTCCACGTCCATCCTTGAGAGTTTGTTCCTGTCGATCAATGCGAAAGACGCAAGTAATCTCCATGCTTGTTGCTTCCATCCATCTCGACCCCTCCTTCCCAGCGTGTGCCCGTCCTTTCCCCTGGACAAACCCCAACACTTCCCCCCATCCAATCGGGGTTGAACCCCATCCAACCCGAAGGGGTGTCGGTTCAGGTCCAAGGTTCCTCCGAGAAGGAGCGAAAGTCGACCGACGGGCGACGTCGAACCGCGTCGCAAAGCGTCGCAACGATGGCAGATGGGTCCAAGGCAGTGGCCATGGCCTTGGTGCGACAGGATGCATCAGCAGTCGATCGGCAAGGTGGACGAGAAGGACGTGGTGGAGCCTTCTACACGGCAGACCTGGCCTTGGGCACTCCCGCCAAAACATACGCACTGTTGGTGGACACAGGCAGCACCGTCACCTTTGCATCCTGCAAGTGGTGCAAACACTGTGGTGGAACCAAGAAGATGGATCCTCGGGAAAGTAAGACCGCCGAGTGGATACGCTGCAAGGCTGCAGACGGATTGGATCTCGTGGAGAAGGAATGGAAGACAACCCAACGCGGGACGAGCCAGGAAGTGGAAGCAGGGCCAGGTGGAGAAATAACGGAGGCTTCGAGGAACATGCAGGAAGGATTCAACTTGTCTTTGTGCGAACAATCCATCAATCATGCACGTTGCGAGGGAGAATTTTGCCACTACTGGATTCAGTACTTGGACAAGAGCGCAACTGGCGGTAGGGTGCTGCAGGACCGCCTACATCTGGCTAACGGGGCTACTGCAAGATTGGATATTGGCTGTGCAGAGTATGAGAATCGAAACGTTGCTGTGATAAAGAAAATTGACGGGCTGATCGGCTTGGCTCCTGTCCGTGGCACCCCGCCGCAACAGCTGCACAGGTCAGGGGCACTCTCTTCTCCCGCATTCAGCCTTTGCTACGGACGTTCCGAGCAGAAAAAAGGTATCTTGCTCATGGGCGGTTGGAACATGAAAAACTTAGAAAGGCACTTTACTGGACGTCTTCAATACGCTTCGATGACGCAACATTCAGATGCCGCCAAGCAGAAATTCGTTCTCCGTCCTCGTGCCATGTGGCTTGGTAACGAGAAAATTGGTGGCCAAAGCCTTTTATCTCAAGGAGTTTACAAGGGAATCATGCTGGACAGTGGCTCTGCCTTCTCAAGGATGATCCCTCCCCTGTTGTTTGGCTTCCAGAAGGCCGTACTCGCCCACGTAAACAAAACTGCCGGGATCCTTCATCCTATGCTCAAGCGCCCGAAACTTTTCCAAGGTGTTCAAGCTACGCAAGAAAGTATATGCTTCCAGGCTGACCTCGCCGTACGCTTTGAAGATGTCTTCCAGCTCTTTCCTGTCTTGAAATTGGAAATGCAAGGCGGTTGGTATCTACATCTAGACCCATCACGGTACATGTTTTACTTGGAAGAGGAAGAGGTTGCTCGAGGCACCTTGTCCCGACATGTACAAGAGGGGAGCTTTGGTCCCTCTGGAATGGGCGATGTACCCGAGCGTAGCACTAGCGGTCAGAATGGCACCAATGACTTTCATAAAGGCGCATGGTGCACAGGAATACGTGTGCATCATGATACTGGATCCACATTAGGAGGACCTTCCCTTGCAGGAATGTTCGTTCACTATGACCCTGCAAGGTCTAGAGTAGGCTTTGTAGATGCAGACTGCGAGTCTTTGCAACAAGACATCCTACAGAAGCCGAATGAAGCTTCCTCAGGAAGCACACCATTCAACGTGTTGCCCGGCGACCATCAGAGCACGGTTCCGACAATACGGCTTCCTCACGTCGGGCAGCAGGTGCACGTATGGACAGGCCTTCTGATGATCCTACTCCTATTGTCCATTGCGTTGGGAGGTGTCCTGGCCCCATGGATTGCACAAGCACTACGTCGCCGTGTCCGGTATACTGCCTTGGGTAGATCGATTGAGATACCATCTTTCTCTAACGTCGTCGTGAACGCCCGCCAGTCTGCTCCATGATGTATGCCAGCCATCCTACGATGCCGATGTGAAGGGGATGATGACATACGCAATAGAATGTCCCAGCAGTGAAGCCAGCTTTCCTATTTCAGGGTCCCATGCTTGTGTCGTGGACCAACATTTCTTCCTTCTGTGGCCCAGCAACTATCTTCGTTCTGCAAATGTACATTTATATCTCGCGCAGGGCCCTGGCATCCTTCCGCAGAACTTGCATTTCTGCATGGTTTTGACGCGTTGCCTCCGACGGACACTCAGGTGTGGTTTCTGCAGTCCCCATGTCCTGGTTCCACAAAAGAAACGGGGATGATCCTTCTCTGTGTCCCATTATCAATGGACATGTCGGTCTCTTTCGCTGTCAGAATGCTGTGGTGGAAGGCAGGACTCGAGTGTCCTCTTCGGGACTCCAGTGGGAATCGAGCCCACTCTCCTTCGGGTCTGTTTCCTAATTCATCGGACGATCGATCGGGGAAGACCCTGGTTTCGAAAGGAGGAAGGAAGGCTTATCCAGAAGGGTCGACCCTGAACCACAAAGGAACCGACGCCATGGCGCACGCCTTGGTCCATCTTCGCACCGTCGCTAGCGTCCTTCCTGCCCGCCGATTGCGATGCGCTACGAGGAGAGCAGTTCCACGTGCCGTGGTGTTCGACATGGACGGCACACTCACGCGGGCGGAGATCGATTTCGCGCGGATGCGAGCCAGGACAGCCATTCCCACTGGTGACCTCTTCGCTACCATGGAGTCTTGGCCAGAACAAAAGACCGTGAGAGAGGCCATGGAGGTGATACTGGAGATGGAAGCCTCTGCTAGGAGTCAAACGAAGATACAACCACACCTGGAAGAACTGCTGGAGTTCTTGGAGGCATCGGACGTACGGTTGGCGTTGGTCACCAGAAACACCAGGAAAGGAACCGATTCGTTCTTTCGACTCATCCATCCCAAGTGGAAGCAGAAGTTTCAAGTGGTGCTCACACGAGAGTTCCGGTTTGTCAAACCAGATGCCAGGCTGCTGCACCATGTTGCCCGACGATTGAAGGTGCATGAGCATGACATGCTCATGGTGGGAGACAGCAGAGAAGATGTGGAGTGCGGAAACGCTGCTGGCACCATGACATGCCTACTTGAAGGTGGAGGGAACGAAGTTGTTCCGTCGCCAGGAACGACAAGTCTGTCTAGAGAGGAGGGGGAAGGGGAGATCTGCGCCAGCTTCGGGTTCTGCGATGAGGATGTGGAAGCCTACGAAGCAGCGTTGGAGGAGGAGGGTGGGGAAGCCGACCCCATGCTCCGAGCAAAGGATCTGGCACATTTGAAGGAACAGCTACAACATGGCGCACTCAAAGGGGCTGTAGCACATCCACCAGATGGGATAGCATTTGTCGCCCGGTTGAGAGCCAGTGGACACCTACGCGCAGCAGCTTCTTCCTATCCATGCATTGCAAAGGCGGCAGGGGGGTTCTGTGGCGATGGTGGTGACTATGCGGACCGGGTGCTGCACCTTGGATGTGCACGAGGGGCTTTGACAATGGCGATCTCATGCCAGGGCATGCGTACGTTGGGTGTGGATGTGCGTCCTCAGGCTGTGGAGGCTACACGCGCTAGAGGACTCCAGGCAATGCTTCTTCCCAGCTGGGAGGATGGCAGTGCCATGGAGAGCATCAAGGCAAAGTTGGGTAGCCATGCGAACGTTGTCGTAGCCCATGGCAATGCAGCCGCAAGTTTTCCATGGGACAGCTCTCCTGCCCTTGATGAACTCGGCCGAACGCTTTCGTCCAATGGCAGAATTTGTGCCCGCTTCGGGTCGAAGGGGCGGGACATAGATTCAATACAAAATGCGTTAAGGGAGTCCCGCTTTCACCTGAAGTCATGGAGTGTGGAATCGGACACCGGAGTGGTCGAATTCATAGCGGAAAAGGCATAGGTCCCATTCCAATGCGCAGGCACATGTTGGGCTCGTTTTGTTTTGTTCTTGCGATTCGATCGAAGTGACAGAGCCATTGGTGCCCTTGGCACCCCCTTCCTTGGAAGATGCGAAGAAGAAGAATGCCTGACGTAGCAAGCGGTGCGCTTGGACCGGAATTGCACCCCTTGTTGGCATGTGTTGCTCCTGGGCCAGAAGCCAGGCACTTGAATACCATTGCTCGATACCTCTGTTCGATCTCGGTGGATGTTCCGATCCGGTGTACCTTTGAACCTTTCCCTCTCACCTTCTAGCTTGGGCAGGCACTTCGGCAGTATCATCGTGGGCCTTCCCTGGTCCATTCTTCCACCCCTTTCTTCCCCTTTTTTCTCCACCAAGGATGCCAGGGTGGAGGACAGGTTGTCCTCCCGAAGTTAAGCAAAGAGTTAAGTAAAGAGGGACGTGTCCATTCGACGTCGCGACGACGACGACGATGCGCTTCTCCGCGCGTCGCGTGGCCGCTTCTTCGCCGTCTTCTTCGACGTGCAGGACGCGACAGGGCGCACCTGGAAGCCATGGACGCGCCTGCGACGCCGAAGCGTCCGTTTCGGTGCCGTTTGCGACCTGTGTCCTCGGCGGACCGACGGACGTGCACGTGGAACGGCTGCGTCCATGCGAAGATTGCGCGACATTTCGCACCAAACGGACCACGAGGCAGCTCTGCGAGTCGTGTGGCGGATGTGGAGTGGCGCAAGTGCGCCTGGAAGGCGGAGGCGACGTCCAATGGCGACCGTGTCCTGCTTGTGGAGGTGCAGGCGCGGTGGCCGAAGAGTTCTGCCACACGTGTGGCGGAACGCGCGTGCGCTTGGAAACCGCAGACATACGCGTCAGCGTGCCTGCAGGCGTGGGACAAGGTGCTCGGCTGCGCGTCAAGGGACAAGGACACAGCATGCCGGACGGAACCGTCGGAGACTTGTACATCCAAGTGGACATGGAACCACACGAAAGCTTCCAAGTGCATGGCAAAGACGTGCTCTCCCGCCTGCAACTGACGTATCTCGACGCATTGCTGGGAAGCACGGTCGTCGTGGAGACCCTGCATGGTGCAAAAAGGGTGCAGGTTGCTCCAGGAACCATGCACGGGGACGTCATCGCCATCGAACAATGCGGTGCACCGGGAACAGAAAGGGAAGGAGGAAGCCACCGCGCCATCGTGAATCTGGAACTGCCCAAAGAAATCAGCAACGATGAGAGGAAGGTGCTGGAACAGCTGCGGGAGTTGCAGCGAGAACGGGAAAGGACGAAGAAGACCAGAGCCAGCAGGACAAGGTGATGTGTGCATGCGGGCGTTCGCACGCGAGATGGCGATTGAAAGACCGATACGAAAAGGACATGCATGCATGTTTCCTTCAACACACGGGAACCACTGCTTTGTGAATGCACGTGGGGAAGCTTGTAGATAACGTGAGACGATAAATGGGAGCAGACAGAGAGAATAATGTGCACGCGGGCGGATCAAGCAGTTTGTCCTGATCCGGTCTATGTACCAATGTAAATAAGGATCTTCAAAACTTCATGGTGCGGTTGTTGCATTGCAATTGTGACTGCCCTTTTCATACACCGCTTCCTTCCAGGTTGATGATGAGACGTTTGATCTTTTTCCTTTGCGCCTCCTGCTCTTGTCCACCCTCTGTCTCCCCCATTGCGTCGCACATTTCCCAGAGGACTCCGGGGAGGTACTCTGGCGGCATGTCCACTTTTCCCATCAGCTTCCTGAATCGTTCCTGAGCACCACCATCTCCAGCGCTCCAGATATGTGCAAACACTATGGTTGCCTGCTGCAGAGTGTACAGCCCCCCATCCAAACGTTCCAGGTACACAAAGTCCGAATCCAGCTCTGCACCCTCTGCTAGCTGTTCTTCCAGCTTTTCCTCCACATCGCGTACCTTTGCACTATACCTGACAATCAAATCAAACAACATCGCACATTTTTCATAGTCCGATTCCACGAACTTGGCAGCAATCCTTTCCCAGGTCGCCCTCGTTTGGGCACATTGCAGCAAACTTGCAATGATGGAAACACACCTCACCTCCGTTGCAACTGCATCATTGCCCTTTCCTGCACCCCTACCGGCCGCAAAAAGTTTGAAGATATTTCGCAAGCCCAACCTCTCCACAAACCTCTCCACAGCATCTCCGTTGTTCGTCAAGGCGTAGTCCAACACTTTTAGGGCCCCTCCATGCACTTTTGTCTTGGCCTTGAACAGGATGATCATCAGCTCAATCCCTTCCGCGTTTAAAAATTCAGTTTTGTTTTCCTGGGTAAGCAAGGAACTACAGAGTGCGTCGAAGAGGTTTTCCAGCATTTCTGCCTCGTCCTCGTTTTCCGGCTCTTTGTTTCTGTACTGTGCAATGGCTCTGAGCAAAAGATCGATGCCATTCTTCTCCCCGAATTTCAGCTGATTCTTCACGCTGGATTGCAAGAGGATGGCCAGGATCTCGCTTGCGTATTGTTTATTGCTGTCGAATTCTTGCTTCTGCAGGCGATGAACCAACCACTCCAGCAGGCTGGCGGTCTGTCCGAATCTTTCGGCCAGGTCCGCCTTGATCTCCACCAGGTTTTCGACGGTGGAAAGCACGTGGAAGACCGCCATGGCTTCTTCCGCGACGCTCTCGTCGAAGCGTTCGAGGCTTTCGGCCAGGTGCTCCACTCCTCCTGCCTCGGATACGGCGTCCAAGATCATCTGTGCGCCTCCTCCAGTCTCCTCTCGCACGTCTTCGCTGGTCAGCTCTTCCAGCACTTCCACAGCCGTCGCAACGATGTCTGTGTTTTCGTGTGCCAGCAAGGAGACGAGGCTGTGGATGAGTTGCAGGCGCACGAACTCGGTCCCTTGTTCCGGCATGCCTGCGAGTTCTTTCAGCTTCTGCATCTCTTCGTGAAGTTCCAGCTCCGATTCCATGTACCTTTCTGGATCATCTGCGTGTCTGCTCCTCGCTTCCAGGTTCGCCTTCCTCTTCTTCTCGAAGGCGCTGTAGGTCCGCTTCGCACCACGTGCATCGGCCACGACTCCGCCCTCTCTCTCGTGCAGTGCGGCCTCTGCTTCCGCCAGCAGCTCCTCCCCTCGTGCAGGACCTCCTTCTTCGCCTCGTCGTCGCTTCGGAGGCGGCGTTTCGTGCGTGCTTGCGCCGCCATCGCGTGCTTCCATCGACGTCCTCTCTCTCTCTCTCGACCTCTCCACTCGCTGCACTCGACCTCTCTGTTCTCTCTGCTTCTCTGTGTGGGTGGGTGGGTGTGCTGGTTGAATGTGCACATGTTCGTCTGCTTCTCACGCTCTCCACCGTCTCGATGAATGCCCATCCATGTCCATCACTCCTCTTGTGTCCATTTGCATGGCGGTGTCCCTTCCTCTCTCTCTTCCTCTGCTCACTCCACCACTCTCCAGCAGTGACTCCATGGCTCACACACTCTCTCTTCCTTTGCTCGCTCCATCCCTGTCAATCAGTGACTCCATGGATCTCTCTCTCTCTCTCTCTTGTACTCTCCAGATCACTCCCACAAAGTCCTCTCTCCATTGCAGTTGATCTCCAGTGCCATCTGTCCACACACGATTCGGACCCTGTGAACTCCGACCAACTCGACCCACATCGATGCCTTCCCACGAGATATCGATGGAGAGGAACGAAAGATATCGATCGCGGATCGAGACCTCGCACCCCGACGGAGGAGGGAGGAGACCCAGGGAGGTTCGATCGATGCCTGCCCACGAGATATCGATAGTATTCGCCCAGAGGTATCGATGCATGATCGAGATCTTGGGAAACGGACGAACCACGCCATTTTCGAACGGATCCGCTCCGCGCGCGCGATGGATCCTTTCCACCGCGCAGAAGCGCTGCTGGAAAAGCACTGGAACGTGCGAGAGATGCGAGAAGGACAAAGAGAAGCCGTCCAGGCGTTCTTGGAACGAAAAGACGCGCTGGTCGTGCTGCCAACGGGAGGAGGCAAGTCGCTCTGCTACCAGCTGCCAGCCTTGATGTGTCGTCCATCGGTGAACCTGGTCGTATCGCCACTCATTTCTCTGTGCAAAGACCAAATGGATGCTTGCAGGCAGATGGACATACCAGCAGCTGCCTGGAACGGACAGCTCAACAGGACGGAGAAGGAAGAAATCCTGGCCAAACTGAAAGCGGAGGATCCGAAGATTTGCCTGCTGTACGTGACACCGGAAGGATTGCAATCCGAGCAGTTGCTGGACGTTCTGAAAGGAATCTATCGAAGGGATCTTCTCAGGTGCTGCATTGTCGACGAAAGCCACTGCGCCTACTGCTGGGGACACGATTTCCGTCCGGCCTACTTGAGAATATGTGATTTGAGGGATCATTTCCCCAAAATCTACTTCCAGGCTCTGACGGCCACTGCCACGAAAAAAGCGAGGCAGGGAATCGTGGAGGCATTGAAATTGGTCGATCCCATCGTGATAGAACGCAGCTTCAATCGCCCGGAGCTGGAATATGCAGTGCGGTATAAGGATTTCATCGACAAAGAAAGAGGACCGTCGGGAAGTATCGACGACCTCGCTGAATTGGTCACGAAGAAGAAAGGTTCTGGCATCGTGTACTGCAGAACAAGGGATACGTGCGAAAAGCTCGCCGAACAACTGGCAGAGAGGGGGGTGATCGCCTACGCGTACCACGCTGGGATGCAGAATGCCAGGCGATTGAAGGCCCAGCAATACTGGGTTTGCTCGGACGAGGACGTGATAGTTGCAACGATCGCTTTTGGGATGGGAATCAACAAACCTGACGTTAGGTACGTCGTCCATTGGAATTGTCCTGCCACCCTGGAAAATCTCGCCCAGGAATCCGGGCGTGCAGGACGTGATGGCGAGCCGGCCACTTCGGTGGTGTACGTGGGATTGGAAGACCTGGAGGATCTATGCAAGTTGCAAGGTACGAACCGAGAGAGCGTGCAGCAAGTGTATCATTATTGCTCGAGCACCTCGTGCCGCCGAGCAGCGCTTCTGCGCCATTTTGGCGAGGAGAGGTGTTGCGGTCCGGGAGACCGACCTTGTGACCTTTGCGCCGGCGGAGAAGATTCGAAGCGGTGCAGCAGCAAGTTCTCGAGCTTGGCGGAGACGGGGACCGCCACATCACCCGCGCGCCCTTCGCCCAAGGAGAGGGAACCAATGCCCATTCACAGCACCAGGCCACCTTTGAAGCCCAGTTTTCCTCCTCGACGAGCGATCACGAAGAGCACCACCGTTATGCAGAGCACCAAGCTTCCATCACAGCCGGGCTATCGGGTGCCGGGTCTGAGGAAGAAGAAGGTGTTGAAGGAGAGCAATTGACGATCTGATGAGGATGCGTCCCTGCGTGCACGGTCGTGCCTTTTCCTCCTTTTCACCCACCTAGTTCGTTGGCGCGTCCGATCCTGTGCTTTTCCTCGCGCCTGCTTTGGCAATCCATTGTCCTTGGGACGCTTGGGTGCGTCCTTCACGTCGCAGCTGGAGCACCAGTTCGTCCTGCGCCATCGCTTGTAGCTTGGGGATATCTTCGGCGTACTCTTGGATGTCGAAGTTGGTGGTGGCCTGTTTCATGCCTTGTGCGTTGTGCAGTTCGCACCACAGCATCATCTTGTCGTAGGCTCGCGCCGCTTCTTCCTCTCGATCGAAGCATCCGAGGGAGGTGGGCTTTCCAGCTTTACGAAACTGCGCTTCCCACCTCCTCGTGGGAAAGGTTTGATGCACGCCGCGATACTTGGACGTGTATGTCCTCCCGGAGGCGGTTCCTTTCGGTTTGCTGTTCTTGTACGTCTTTTGTGCGCTGTGCTTGCTACGACCGTCCAGCTCCTTCCTGTCGGCTTGTGCACACGCGTCTTCCCATCGATTCACTTGGATGGGCGTCCCACGACGAGCCATGAACTCGTCCACGAGCTTGTCCAGCACGTGCGCCTCTTCCTGACCGACGGTGCCTTGTCGATCGCGACGCACGATGGACGGCACGCCGACGAAGGTGCGCGAGGCCTTCTGCAGGCGCTCGTCCATGGCTGCAGGGACCTCCCAGCGGCCTCCAGGAACGCGCGCACGTGCAGTTGGACGTCGCACGTGTGCGTGCACGTGGCGCAGTTGGGATGGATGGGAATGGACGATTCCTTGGATGGTCCAACCCACGTGACCACGAAGGCTCCACCCCACGAATGGCAAGACACACGCCCCTGGGACACGTGGCAAGGACATGGACCAGGGAGAACGCAGAAAAAGGGATCATGGAGAGGTGCAAGTCAACACCGGCATGGAGCACGTGCGGCATCCAACGTCCTGTCAAGGAGAAGAACGTGGACCCATGGTCGGGACGATGCGACCCTCGTGCGATGCGTCACTCGTCGTGCTCGTCCGCTCTCCACCGTCTTTCATGGACATGGAACGAGGCCAAGCCATCTCCCATGGTGCCAATCGGGGTGGAATCAGCGATGCAATCCACAAACGCACACATGCGTCCTCGGGAACGGGAGCGATCGACATCGATGGAACGAAGGTGCCCAGCGGCTAGACCGATGTCCGAGATCATCTCCTTTTCGAAACACCGCATCGAAATCGCTGCATGACCGCGCCATCCACGGCGACTCTGTCGTTGATGTCAACCTCGCCTGGGCCTGGCCCGTGGGCGATGGGAATCAAGCATAGAACGAAACCTCGGGCAGAGGATGCACCCACTTGCAATCCGTTCCACGACCCGTTTGGTGTGCTCCGTGCCGCCGGCCTGCGGTCTGTCCGTCTTGTGCATGAGTTTGTCCATGGAACCTTGGTGGACAGATGGATGGATGGATCGATCGATCGACCTATGAGGGAGAATCTTCTCGACGAAAGGGACCTCCCTAGGGCGAACCGAGAAGGCGATCGATATCTCTGCAAAGATATCGATGAAGGAGGGAGGTGGGATGCCTGGAGCAGAGGTTGTTCAAAGCGACAAGAGACGTTCCTACGTGCTGCGCACTTTCCCTACCAGCGTGGAGGACGCGTAGATGGATTGGAAGGGACAGAGGCTGGCCGAAAAGCTGTACCGATGGATACTCGTCGTCACCACGGTCGTCGGGTTCGTCGTCGGATACTGGAAGCAAGATTTCGCCCTCATGATGCAGATCCTCGCCGCTGGATTGGCGTTGGCTTGCGTGGTGCGTGCTTCGAGCGATCGTCGCGGACGGAACTGCCAGAAAGGAGAGGTGAGCAACCCGACTGACAGGGCATTCCATCTCCTCCTGCCGTAGATCTGCATTCCGGACTGGCCTTTCTACAATCGAAACCCCATCAAGTGGATTCCGCTCTCGAAGAAGCCGAAGAAGAACACTGATTGAGCTGCACGTTGGTCCCGAAAGGGAGTTTATTCTCTCACAGGTCACTCTTCCCTTGTTGCACTACGCCGCCGACCGACGCTTGGACGGACGACCACCTCTTGCGCAAGAAGAGGGGTCGCACTGCCCTCACGACGACCTTGTGACGGTGTGATCTTCGAGCGTACGCATACAGGTGCCCAATTCGAATGTACTTGCTACGCTTATGCTATCTTGTCACCTATAGGCCGTCCTCGAGCATCCACCGTCTTGTTAACTCGCAACCGCGCGCAATCTCACGCCTCCTTTGACACGAAGTATTCCATCTCAATGAAGAACCATTCTCGATAGATAGCTGGAGGTCAGCGTAAAGGGTTTCCATCGTGAGAAAGACGACATGGTGAAGTGCGTTGGACATGTGTGGTAGCGGCGCAATATTCGAGGGTGCCCGGCATCTGCACGTGAAGGAAGGGCAATGAACCGGCACACGCTTCCAACGCATGGATACGAGATCTACTCGTTCTCATCCTTACTCGAGATACTTTCCAACACATTTTGCCAGCGTCTATGCATTCTTCCGTAGATAGTTCAACTATGCCCATGCCTTCAATCAATCGCTTCTCAACCACAATGTTTACTTTGGACGAATCATTAAAACTTCCCAAGGTATTAAATGGGAGCAAGTCGAATTCGGACCGAGATCGTAGGCTCGTGGTCCCTCTGCGGAGAGAATGGGATGTACTTCTTTCGCTCTATGTGCTCCACCATGTTTTTGGCACACAACATGCCTCGTTCCCTTTCCGTCACGTTTCCCGCTTTCCTTCAACGTCACTTCACCGTCTTAATTCTACGAATTGCATTTGCCAAGCACACCTATTTTTGCGTGCGCGGCGCTGGCTCCATGTTGTTGGATCCCCACCTTCTTTTGATACCTTTGTCCATCGCCTTTCTACTCTCTTACTAGCTTCCTCCACGTATTTCCATAGATTTGAAATTCCTCGACACTCATGCTAGCTAATTTGCTTGAGAGATATGATTTTGAGGCAATGACTGTCAAGGACACATGCATTGTGTGGATCGATTCAAAAATACTGCCTTTTAATTGAAAACATTCCCATCGTATGTTGTTGAAATGTTAGATAGGAAGCAATGGGCAAGCTTCCAAGCGTACTTCAAAGTAGGATTGTTGGCATAGAGGAGCACAGACTTTGGCGGCATGCTTCCTCTGAAAAGTCTCGCTTCAAAGTCCAACAACTATAAGCTAGATATAGAGTTCCATGTTGCAACCTTCACCACCGCACACCGTGGGAATCTCTTGGTGTCGTTGCAAGGTTTGCAGTAATGAGTTGCGTTGGTGTCATGGTCACTTGATCTCGCTGGTCATGATACGTGCAAGGACCTAGGTGAAACCTCGACCATACCCAATGGCCGAGGTGTCGAACTAGGCAATTCAGCACAGTCACCAACATACGTTCCATGGCCCCGCTTTGGTACCCCTGTGCGCCAAGCCTATTTCTCGAACGAAAACGATCGAACGGTGCAATGTCCCGATGTCATGCCACAATCCTGAAGTTTTTGTTTCGAATCCTCACATTCTCGACTTCTATTCTTCTGCGCATGTCACGTCCCACCGTTCCACGGCGTTCCACTCGCAGCGTTCGGCACCGTCCATCCTGCTCCATCGTTCTCTCACGTGAACCACGTCTTTCCCTTTCCTTCGGTTCCATTCGACCCATCTATCCCGGGTCTATTCCTAGGGTGAACCCGAAGCCATGGAAATCCATCCGAAGAGAATCTTCTCCCACGCGATCGCGTCCGTCGCATCACCGCCACAAAAACGCACCTCCACGCCGCATCGGCGGACCACTCGACGCACAAACGCCATGTCCACGCCGGCCAGGAAGGTGGGCGAAGGAAACGAACGAAGAAGCGCACGAGAAAACGACGAAAAGGGCGCGCTGCCAACGCAGCCAAGCACGTAGCTGACGAGCTCGGAATTGGAACTTCGGTGCCGATGGACAGCGCCTGATCCGTGACTTCAAGAGGATGCAAAAGGATCCACCGCAAGGCATCAGTGCGTCTCCGAACGAGAACAACCTCATGGCGTGGAACGCGGTTATCTTCGGACCCGAAGAGACCGTCTGGGACGGAGGTGAGGACTGAAGCTTGATGCGAAATCTCCTGGTTCACACGCCGTCAGCCTCGAAGCATGCCCTTTCGCGATGGTTCCAATGCTGACTTGAGTGTTGTGTGACCGGCGCTCCCTTTCAACGGCCCATTCATTCCGTTGGCATGGCTTGATGACGTCCTGGAGTGTACAGGAACATTCAAGTTGACCCTGCAATTCACTGAAGAGTATCCGAACAAAGCCCCCACCGTGCGTTTCCTTTCCAAGATGTTCCACCCAAACAGTACGTTGGCAAAGGCGCATCACCAAACCGAGGATGTGCTGTCCGTGTGTGTTTTGTGCTGACCGAGGAGTGTGTCTGCCTGTTTGGTTGTAGTCTATGCGGACGGGCAAATATGCTTAGATATCCTGCAGAACCAATGGAGCCCTATCTACGATGTATCGGCCATATTAACCTCAATACAGTCTCTGCTTTGCGATCCCAATCCGAATTCTCCTGCCAATTCGGAGGCCGCAAAGCTATTCTCTGAAGACAAGAGGGAATACAATCGTAGGGTAAAAGAAGTAGTCGAAGAATCATGGATGACCACAGAAACAGATGATAAGGGCAAGGACAAGAAATAAGGTCGAAGGTGGGTCACCAGACAGTCTCCGTTACAGCAACAATCATTGCTTCACTCCACCAACAGCCTCCGCTCAATAGCACCCAAAGCTTCTTCAGTTATTATCAGTGTGTCCTTTCTTAGAATGTCATAAACATTCAGGCCTTGTACAGGAATGACATCTATCCCAGGAACGTTGTTTGCAGCACGTCGTATTCCAACATCCACATCCTCCCCTATTCCCTTGCAGACGCCCGGACCGGCCACGTCCACAAAGAGCACTGACATGCGCGGCGCCTCTGGCAGCAAGGCAGACAGATTCTCGAGAAGGACCTTCGTTTTGTACTCTGGCAGGCCAAGCGTGTTCACAACCAGTAGCCTGCCTTCTGCTGCTTTCGCGGAGAGTGCCACCTTGAGGCCTAGCCGGCGGACCTTCTTCTGGAGCTTATGTGCATGACTACGGACCACAGGTCCATGTGCCTTTCCTCCACCCCGAAATTGTGGTGCCTTGGCCGTGCTGTGCCTTGCTCTCCCCGTGCCTTTCTGTCGGTACATTTTTCTATTGGATCCACTGACTTCACCACGCGTCTTAGTTTTGTGGTTGCCCCCTCTCCGTTTGGCAAGCTGCCATCGCACCACCCGGAACACGATGTCTCTACGAAGGGGAACGTCAAATATTTCACCTAGGAGAGTCGCCACCCCCACCTGATTCCTTTTGAAGTCTATAACGGGATAGGCCACGTCCTGCATCTCGCCTGCATTGTCGCACAATTGTCAGCCTCGGAAAGTCCTGGTCCTTCTCCATGGCTCTCGCGTTCAGAAGGAAATGCTGTCCGTGTACGGAGCCTTCCGAGGCGTTCGTGCCGTATATCCGTTCGCGGTGCTCACCTTGATCTCCTGGCACGGATTCGCGCGGCAAGGACGCGTTCTGGAGCTGCGCCACGGCCACGTTTGGCGAAGCACACATCCCACAGGTCCATGCCGCACTCGTTTTCCGGCTCCACGTCCTCGACCGCAGCATCTGGGCATCCAGTTCGCATCCTGCCGTATTCGTGACCTTCGTGGCGGCCACGAAACCTCGTGCAACGCGCGCAATCGCACGCGAGCTGCGTGCCAGCATCGTCGAAGCGCGCGTCGACGAATGCGCACCAAAACCCTATCGACCACGACTCCGAAGTTTACGATCGAGTTAACCGCATCGTCCATCCCAAGTCCGTGGCGGGGACGAAGGAATCCGGATGGGAGACGCGTGTGAATCACCTCGGTGTGGATGCGAGTTGGATCTCGATGCATCCGTAGGATGTGGAGGATGGCGAGGCAAGATCTCGGTGCAGGATGCACGCAACTGGGAGGAGACGTTGCGTTGGATCGAGCGGGATGGATGGAAGCGGTTGCAATTGCTTGGAGGGGAGGGGAAGCTAGAGCATGGACAACACCTAGACGGGACAATTGCAAAGGGTTGGAATGGACGAGGACACCCTCCATGTTGCTGCGAAAGGGATGAAGGATGGAAATGGAATCGCACGTGTTGATGGCTTGTAACGATGCTTGCCCGGTTCCTCGATCCACACGTCGCATCTATCCAAGGCGACCTCCTCCATCAAAAGGGCGTGATGTGGCCGGCGGTCCGTCTCTCGCTTCCCTTTTCGTTTGGACACGTCCATGATCGATCCCCGAGTCGTGAACCTCCCTCCCCACGCTGACCTAAAGGGCGTAGGAGAATCGACTAAAAGTCAAGCGATCGTCCACGAGGAAACAAGGAAGGATGATCAGTGGAATAGGAGTGACCCCAAATGGCGGTGTCATGTGGACCGCCTCAACCCCGACAAGTTGAGCGGCGTGTATTCCGCTAACATTGCGTCATGCGCCCGTTGAAGGCTCCACGAGTGTGAATGCCTCGCGATGTTTACGGTGCACTAAGCGTAGGACACTAGGCACGACCTCCCTCACAGGGATCATACGACTTGAAAGTCGGGTTTCATTCCACGATTGAGAAAGAAGGCTTGATCGGATGGAAAGGGAAACGCACCGAACGAGACGCTAACCATTCCTTTCCAATCCGTCCGTGAAGGCACGTCGCACATGTTGCGCACGAGCACGAAACTACCACACAACACCTGACCTTTTCAAACGATGCGTACGAGAGGAAAGCTTTAGGTGCATGCAAACGAAAATAGCACAGGTGGAGATGGTTCGGATCTAGAAGGAAATGCGGCCTTGAAGATCATGGATTCAACCGAATCACTAGGAGGATCATGACGCGAGTACTTTTTGCAAGAGCGAGACAATGGGTGTTCACGCGGCTTGGTCGTGTGCATTGCGCAACGGCTCGAAGAAGGTAAGGTCAACCCCCATGTTTCCTTAGAAGGCAGTCCTTCGAACGAGCTACAACTATCTTTTGAGGGCATAGACGATAGTTTGCGAATATAAGATGAAAAGTCAACCGGCAAACTTGCAGATCGAGAAGCACGTACAAAATTGTTGAAGTAGCTTCAAACAAACCAAAGGCCGTCCACAACACGCTAGTAGAGTAGAAGGTGTTGCAAAAATCTTGGAAGTCCAACCGCAACAAGGTAAAAGACCCTTGAAAACAAATGGGCCGAACAAGAGTGAATTAGAAGCCATAGAAAAAATTGACGTGGTCCTTGACCTTATCCTTACTAGAGTAGAACCTAGACGCGAATGAGTACTTGACAACTTTGAATGTGCTGGCTCCTTTAAATAATGTGGTCGCAACGTGGATCACATTGCTTCCCGCTGTGTTTGCATAGTTTCCCTTTGTCCAAGATTGTTGCAACCATGGCGTGTGCACGCCAATAGATATATGGAACAACTACAAATCTAAGCTTGGTTTCTTCTTTCCATCTTACCTTATTCGTGCATCTTTATGCATGGACATTTCTTGAGATATTGATCATCCCAAGTTCTCACGTGCGCGGATTGTTGTGACCAAGATAGCGATAGGTGCAAGCTAAGCCTTGGTTTGAAGGAGCAATGAACGTACGTCGATGGGTCAAATCTAGTTTGCACCGGATGTACCGGCCTCTTGTCGCCCCCTCTAATTACCTTTGTCGAGGTGCTCTCCTATCAAAATACCTAGCGTGGCAAAATGATTCCTTACCTCCCTTCATAACTCGACCTCCAAGTGGATTATTTGTGCTCAATGCATGTGTTGGAGTTGTTTCATAGAATATTGTTGGATGTTTGATTGAGATATATTTCGAAATAGGGGTTGTAGACGGATTGCACTTGAACCACATGTCCCTTCGGCATTGATATGCATAGAGGTTCCCCTATGTCCGGTGTGGGATCCACCTCCACCATCTCCTCACCTTGGCTGGTCACTTCTCCTTTTTTTTATCTCGTGTTGGCACGCGGTACCATCGAATCCTACACATAGGACCATGTCTACACCTTGCTTCCCTTCCCTTGCGAAGGTGGTTGCTCGACCCCAATTTGTCTTCCACAAGATCCCCTCCGCCCCACCTCGGGTCGGACCTGGATCCCGTCCCTTTCAAAGTGTACATTTTCCCAATCCCCATGAAATTTCAACCCGGACGAATTCCCGATTACCCGGATTGGAAACTGGAGAGACCCTCGTGGGAGGGCTTTCGAGACCACAGCGCGAAGCCAAGGAGGTCACAAACGCGCCCTTGCGTGCTTCGAAGCGAAGGCAAGCATGGATTCCCCAGCGTTTTTGAAACTGTTGATGGGAAATCGAACGGACTGGATCATGCGCGGGGTTCTGGTGGCCATCTTCGCGGTCGCATGGCTGATGTACATGTGGTTCGCCGGGTTCCTGAGGAGAAGGCCCAAAGCTTTGAAGCCTGGAGAGACCATGCACTTTGCACTCATCGACAAAAAAAACGTGTCTCACGATACTAGGAGGTTCAGGTTCGAGCTGCCGAGCAAGGAGCACATCCTTGGTCTGCCGGTTGGCAACCATTTTACCATCAGCTTCAAGGACAAGGATGGCAAGACCGTCTCCAGGCCGTACACGCCCACCAGCTCTGACGATGAGAAGGGATACGTGGATCTTGTGGTCAAAGTGTATAAGGCAAACGTGCACCCAAAGTTTCCAGAGGGTGGGAAGATGTCTCAATATCTGGACAAACTCACGATTGGCGAGAAAATTGCTGTGGAAGGTCCCAAAGGACGCATCCAATACATGGGTCGGGGAGCCTTTGCTGTAAAACAGCTACCACGTGATGGTGGCGGTCGTTTGATCAAGCGCTGCAAGCACATTGGGATGATAGCAGGAGGTACAGGCATCACGCCCATGGTCCAGATCATGGTTCAGATTGCGAAGGATATGGGAGACAAGACGAAGGTTTCCCTCCTGTTTGCCAATCAAAGGGAGGACGACATTCTCCTTCGACATGACATTGACATGTTGTGCAAGCAGTTTGGATTTGACGTCTGGTACACCCTCGACCATCCTCCCGCCCACTGGGATTATAGTTCGGGATTTGTGGATGCCAAGATGATGATGAAGCACCTTCCCCCTCCAAGTCCGGACACCATGCTGTTGTTTTGCGGACCTCCCATGATGTTCAAGCATGCCATCCGTCCTGCCTACGAGGATCTTGGATACACGAAGGACATGCACTTGGAGTTCTAGTCCGTTTCGGAGCACGCATCGGCACGCATGTGCCTCCATCCCGACCTCCACGGCGTGTCCGTGCACGGTTGCTGCATTCACAAGCATCCATACTTGCCTTGGAAGTGGATGTATGCCTTGTCATGGACCATCCCCCACCTGGGTTTCTTCCTTCCCTTCCCCTCGTCCCCTGTGCGCTTTTCCCTCCCATCGAGATCTTCCCGGGAAGATCTCGATATCTTTCGGGTGCGCCGCCACCCCCCCCAGGGTTTGTGAGGCGTTGGGAGGGGGTGTGAGGGACAGAGGGAAGGAGAGGAGACGAAGGACCAAAGCACGTTTGGCGGCCGCCGATCACGATGAGGTGCGCCATCGATGGGCCAGAGACGATGCACGTGTGCAGGATGGAAGGGAAGAGACTGACACGCGCGCCACGCGAACGAACGAACGCAGCAAAGTGGGTGCGGACGCGCTGATGGAGGCGATCGAGAAGATCGTCCAAGCCTCCCAGGAGAAGAAGAGGAACTTCACGGAGACGATCGAACTGCAGATCGGACTCAAGAACTACGATCCGCAGAAAGACAAGCGTTTCAGTGGAACCGTCAAGCTGCCGTACGTGCCTCGTCCGAAGATGAAGGTGTGCGTGCTAGGAGACGCCGCCCATTGTGACGAGGCCAAGGCCATCGGCATAGACAGCATGGACGTGGCCGCCCTCAAGGCCATGAACAAGAACAAGAAGCTCGTCAAGAAGCTGTCGAAGAAGTACCACGCGTTCTTGGCGTCCGAAACCGTCATCAAGCAGATCCCTCGTCTCTTAGGTCCTGGTCTCAACAAGGCCGGTAAGTTCCCAACCCTTGTGACCCACAAGGAACCCCTGGAAGGGAAGGTCAACGAAGTCAAGTCTTCCATCAAGTTCCAGCTGAAGAAGGTGCTGTGCATGGGCGTGGCCATTGGAAACGTGGAGATGGAGCCTAAGGAGATTGCGGTCAACTCCCAGATGTCCATCAATTTCTTGGTTTCCCTGTTGAAGAAGAACTGGCAGAACGTCCGTGTGCTGTACCTGAAGAGCAGCATGGGATCCCCTATCCGGCTCTACTAGAGTGGTTGTTCTGCAGAGCGCCAAGGGTTCCTATGGAATCCCCCGTTCGATCATTGGAGATAGGACGGTCCAACCAACATACTGCAGCTGCACGTAGTAGCCCCCCAGGCAAGCTGGGAATTCCCGAATGGGAAGGGGCGCGGCCACTTGTGTGCTTGGGAGCTCAGCAGTTTCTAGCCAAACTTGTGCTTGTTAGACGTAGGAAACAGTGCAAGAACTTTGTAACAATAAATTACACTGTTCTTTAATGTCGTATTTCGCAGCCTCTCTGAAAAAGCAGTTCTTTTTGCGACCATGACCTTTATTGCTCCCCCTCCCGTTGATCCGAGGCAGAGTCGTTCAGTGAACAACAGACCACTGCTTTCTGGTGACCAGAATATATGCGGATAGCCTCTCCGCTCGATAAATCCCAAAGTCTTGCTGTGGTGTCAGATGATGCTGTGACCAGATAGGCTGCATCGACAGAAAACACACAATCCCACACCCACTTTTGGTGTCCTTTCAGCTCCTTTTCAAGCTTGAAACCATCCAAGTTCCAGAGCTTCACTGTCTTATCGCTCGAAGCTGTCGCAAGATACTGGACGTCCGGACTAAGGAGGCATTTCAGTATGTAACCGTTGTGGGCGTTCAACTTGTGCAGTGGCTCAAAATGCGTCGCCATGGTAGACTCCCGCAGGAGTCGCCACACGTAACATGTGCCATGGTTGTTTGCTGCGACAACGAGGCTAGCATCTGAAGCAACAGATATGGACCTCACAGCCGTTCCCACCTCTGGAACAAGCTCACAGCTGCAAGAATTCGCGGTGAGGTCCCAGACCCTTATATTCCCGTTTTGATCCCCTGATATCAACTCTCCCTGCATTCGCATCGCAACCGTGAAAACAAGGGTCAGCATCACTGAAATGGCGTGCAAGACATGCTATTTGTCCGTTTCGCACTCTGAAAAACAGCATCCCATTGTGTCACTCACCTGGTTCGGATGAAGCACCACCGTGTTGACAGAAGCCCTGCTTTCGTACTCCCTTTGGCATCCAGGTGCTCGCATGTCCCATATCTTCACGGTGCCATCTTCCGAACCAGAATACAACCACTTGGAATCTTTCTGAAATCCTACTGCAGTCACATTTCCCGTGTGTCCTTCGAATGTGGCCACTGGTTGCGGGTTGTTCGAATTGACATCGTACAGCTTGATGTGCGGGTTTCCTGCAGCTGCCAAGTGCCGCTTATCAGGTGTGATTTCCAAGCGGTTCACTTGCTGCTCGGTGCCAACATCGGTCGAAGGTCAGCTTCCCGTCCTCCAGTTCGCCTGCACTTCGTCCTCGCTCACGCACCGACTCGGTGTATTGGAGTGTACGGTAGCAGATTCCGCTGGTGGCTTCCCAAAGCCGGATCGTGTGGTCGTATCCAGACGTCGCGAGCACCACAGATGGGCTCGGCATGACCGACGAAGTCGGCTGAAACTCGTGGGTGGTCGACCGATCCCTGTGGGCCACAATGGAGACGGGGTCCAGAACCCTGGTGTCGGGGAAACGTCCCCATCTGAACCCGATCCCGACCGGGTTCGAACCTGGATTACCCGGACTCGATCGACGGGAAAGCATCGCTCGATCAAGGTGGCCCTTCGATCGGGGAAACGACCGAGTTTGACAGGGGATGGAGAGGGAGTTTGAGAGGGGATGAGAGGGAGGGAATTTGAGGGGGGATGAGAGGGAGGGAATTTGACAGGGGATGAGAGGGAGGGAATTTGACAGGGGGTGAGAGGAGGGGGATGGAGAGGGAGAGCAGGAGACGTTGGACGTATCTTTTTTGGCGCGGATCCGCGTGACGAAAGCGCACGTCCGAGCACTTCAAGCCGCCGATGTTCGCCCAGGCGCGCCGTCCGAGCGTGCAGGAATCGAGAAGGACCCTCCGGAACCACCTGCTGCTGCTGGGAGGCTGGATCGCGGTCGTGCGAGCCACGCCGTACGTGCTGCAAGCCATCCAATCCGCCTCGTCGACCTCCGAACGCAAGTGAGTGGACGCGAGGGACGGTTCTGGGAGGAACATTGAACGTACCTTGCTTCCATGT
The DNA here is from genome assembly GCA_020975725.1 of Picocystis sp. L7. Lineage (NCBI taxonomy): Eukaryota > Viridiplantae > Chlorophyta > Picocystophyceae > Picocystales > Picocystaceae > Picocystis > Picocystis sp. L7. Next base: position 177,817 of record QXJR01000012.1, read on the forward strand.
GTGGCATCTTCGGGTTCCTCACCTACTGCACGCCGCTGGAGAGGGAAGTCATCCTTCGTCGGCTCGTAGAAGGTCTCCAGCGCCTGGAATACCGAGGGTATGATTCGGCAGGACTCTCCTTCGACAGCAATGGAAAGCCAACCGTGGTCAAATCCAGAGGGAACATCGCCAAGCTGATTGCAGAGCTCGACGCGGTGGTGGCCGAGAAGGGAATCGACCTGAAACAAGTCGTCGACACGCACGTGGGCATTGCACACACCCGTTGGGCCACCCACGGCGTACCGTCACCCACCAACAGCCATCCGCATGTGTCGGACCCGGACAACGCCTTCGTCGTCGTGCACAACGGTATCATCACCAACTTCGAGGCGCTGAAGAACTTCCTGACCAAAGAAGGATACGCATTCTACTCGGACACCGACACCGAAGTGATCCCGAAACTTGCAAAGTACATCTACGACAAAACTGCAGAACCCTTGACATTCCCAGAACTTGTGCAGCAAGTCATGAAGCAGCTGAATGGAGCCTATGCTCTGCTCTTCAAGAGCACAAAGTACCCGAATGAGCTGGTGGCCTGTAAACTCGGAAGCCCACTCATCCTTGGAATCAAGGAGAGCCCCATGATGCAGAAAGACCCGACAGATGTGACCATCAAAGATGCAGAATGCCTTGCATCAAAGCATCATGCTAGTGTGCATGGGGTTGAGTACTTTCTTGCGTCCGATGCTGCTGCGGTTGTCGAACATACCAAGCAGGTGATGGTGTTGGAAGACAGGGATGTTCTCCACATCAAGAGCACAGGTGATTTTGAGGTATGGCATCCATCTGCAACGTTGGTTGACGGAGCGCTGCTGCAGGAAGATATGCAACACGTGACTCGGGCCATTGATACGCTGCAGCTCGAGGTAACACAGATCATGAAAGGAAACTATCCTCACTATATGCTGAAAGAAATCCATGAACAGCCAGACAGCATAACGATGACACTCAGGGGAAGAGTTATGCTTCAGAGAGAACACGATTCTGTGAGAAAGGATAGCCGTGAGGTATCTTCGGGGCTTCATACGACCCATTCGTTCATCCACGCCGTGGCTGAACATCCACCCCAGGCAGTTGCAAGTTTCGACAAGCCTGTATTTGGCACCAAAAGGATCGTGCTGGGTGGCTTGGTAGACTACCTCAAGAGTGTTCGCCAGTGCCGGAGATTCCTTTTTGTGGGCTGTGGAACAAGCTTCCATGCTGCACTAGCGGCTCGTTCCTTGATGGAGCAGCTCGCAGATATTCCTGTGCAGATGGAGCTTGCAAGTGACATGGTTGACCGCAGAGCACCTATTTATCGGGATGACACTGCAATCTTTGTTTCGCAGAGCGGGGAGACAGCAGACACGCTTCGAGCTTTGGAGTATGCCAAGGCATGCGGGGCACTATGTGTGGGAGTGACCAACACGGTCGGCTCAGCCATTGCACGCATGACTCATTGCGGAGTTCATATCAATGCTGGGGCCGAGATTGGTGTTGCTAGTACAAAGGCTTACACGAGTCAAATTGTCGTGATGGTGATGATGGCCCTTGCCCTGAGTGAAGATTCAATGTCCAAGCACCACTGCAGGAATCGCATCATGGACGATCTTGTTGCACTTCCAGACGCAGTGAGAGATGTGTTGAAGCTCGACAAGGAAGTGCAGGAACTAGCTCAAGATTTAAAAAATGAAAACAGCTTGCTGGTCTTTGGGCGTGGTGCAGGCTATGCGACAGCACTTGAAGCGGCTCTGAAGGTCAAAGAAGTGGCATTGTTACACAGTGAAGGTATTTTGTCCGGAGAAATGAAGCACGGCCCACTTGCGCTGGTGGACGAAAGTCTTCCCATCATCGTAATTGCAACGCAGGATTCAATGTATGAGAAGAACAGGAACGTGATCCAGCAGCTTAGGGCACGCCAGGGAAGGCTCATCATCCTGTGCAACAATGATGATGAAAGCATGGAGAGGGAACATGGCAAGGGTGTCAAGCTCCTTCGTGTACCATCCCTTCCCCATCAAACAGAAGCACTTCAGGGCATCCTCAACATTGTCCCCATGCAGCTTCTGTCATACCACCTTGCTGTCATCCGTGGCCTCAATGTCGACCAACCCAGGAATCTGGCCAAGTCTGTGACGACAGAGTAGTTGTCTGACTGTGCATGGGATGCTGTGCTGTTCGTCCTTGTGCGTATCTGCCATTCATGTGTTTAGGGGGTCGCCATTCTAGCACTCCTTTTTTGTCCTTGAACAATTTTATTCTGTAAGCGGACTTTTACTTGTGTCTCCTACTTCCCCACCCGTCACTTGCACTCCCATGGATCGACACGAGCCCATGATGGATTTGCTGATGGATTCCAACGAGATGTGCTTCATGCGAGGTTCTTGTTGTTTGATGGCGGCGATCTCCTTGATTTGCGCCAGGGTGATGTTCCCTTGTATGATTTGTCCTGGCTTGCTCGAACCTTTGGCGATCCCGGCCATCTTTTTGACGTAGTAGGACACCGGAGGATTCCTCATTTCCTGTTGGATCCCACGCGCATTCGTCAGTCTCGCTCCACCATCACGCGTCTACCGCCTCCCGTGTCTCGTTTCTCTCGTTCCACGCACCCACGTGAAGGATTTGTCTTTGAAAGCGGTGACTTCCACGGGGATGGGCGCTTGGTCGGCGATCTTCGCCGTCTTGGCGTTGAATTCCTTGCAAAAGGCCATGATGTTGAGTCCTGCCTGTCCCAGCGCCGGTCCCACGGGCGGAGAAGGCTTCGCCTGTCCAGCTGGGATCAGCAGACGTATGCGCACGGCCACTTCCTTCGCCGCCATCGCGTGCTTCGTCTTCGGATGCGATGCCGATGTGGCATGGAACCCGTCCTCGGCTCGGCTCCCCTTTCAAACGGTTGGGTGGATCCCAAGGACCCACCCGACTCGAAAGGACAGACCGTAGGGAGGTCCATCCCCGATCCCCCTTTCCATCCCCAGAGGACCTCCCAGGCCCCGAACCCAGCCCAGACAGAACCCAGGAGGGAGAGGGGAGGTTAACTTCGTTCGAGTTCATCGAAGGGTGCAGACGAGGCCACATTCGCATCGGATGGAGATTGCGTCCATGGCGAACCGCATCGCCGACAAAGCAAACGCCGCCATGCGCGCCTCCGCGGTCGATTTTCGCGTTCCTGGACCACGTGGGAGACGGACGAGATGCATCACGCGCGTCCAGGCGCGCGGAGGCGAAGAAGAGGAACTGCAGCGACCTTCGCCGTACGCCGAACGGGAAAGGGAATCCTCCTCGGAAACGTCCCTTTCGCTGCTCGATGCTGGCGTGGACGCCGAAAACCTCATGAGGATGTCGAAGGATCCGCCTGGACACAAATCAGGATACGTGGCCATCGTGGGAAAGCCGAACGCAGGTAAAAGCACGCTGCTCAACCACCTGGTGGGAAGCAAAGTGGCCATCGTCACACGAAAGCCGCAGACCACGCGACATCGTATCCTGGGCATCCTCTCCGAAGACGACTACCAGCTGGTGCTTGTAGATACGCCAGGAGTCATCCACGTGAAACACAACCAGTTGGAGAATGTGATGATGTCCAACGTCAAAAGGGCCATGGGAGAAGCCGACGCCATCGTGGCGGTCGTGGACGTCGCTTCCAGATCCCCTTTCAACGGGCTCAGCTCCGTGTGCATGCCCGATGGAAGGCATCTCTCCGAAAGCGGATTGCCACTTGCCATCGTGCTCAATAAGCTGGACAAAAAGCTAAACGTTGACCTAGGACAACTGGAGACCCACTACCACGAGGAGTTCAAACCATCCAAAATATTCCGGACCTGCGCGCACACAGGTAAAGGAGTGCAGGAGGTAAAGGAGTGGGCCGTGGAGCAAATCCCTGTTGGACCATCCCTTTATCCCAAAGACCTCGTCAGCGAGCACCCAGAGCGATTCTTTGTCGCAGAGATCGTTCGGGAGAAGGTCTTCCTCAACTACAGGAACGAGATCCCGTACTCCATTCAGGTCAACATCCCCGAATTCCATGAAAGAGCGCAGGGAAAAGAGTTCATCCTGGCAGAGATCATAGTCGAGCGTGAAAGCCAGAAGGGCATCGTCATTGGCGCAAAAGGAGCAGCGTTAAAAAAACTCGCCATGTCTGCTAGGTTAGATATCGAAGATTTCTTGGGAAAGCCAGTGTACTTGGAAGTGAAGGTGAAAGTGAAACCAGACTGGAGAGAAAATGCAGATTTGCTAGACACGTATGGATTCAAAAATTGGATCGGGCACTCGTGAACAACGTGACTTTAGTTAAGTACGGTACCAGCGAACTTCTAAAGCTGGCACGGCCTGCAGGCGCAAGGTAAACTTACAGGGATGTCCCGTTCACAAACCTACCACTGATGGCACATCTTCCACAGGAGAAATCGCATTTGTCTGCCATGAATTCTTCATCACACTTTGCAAAGACGAAAGCCTGCTCTGCACACGTAAACTCAGAGTCAGGAGCTTCATCCGAACACCGAGCTCCAGGGGCAGGCAGCTCCACTCCGGGGTCACCCTCGGGGTTTTGGTTGGCATCGGTCCTTGGAGGGGTTGGCTGCGATGGCAAGGAAGGTGTTTCTGATTCAGGCAAACGTATGTCCTCCAGCCTGTCGTAAATATTCGCATCTGCGGTGGGTGTCAGGACCAGCACATTGCTGCGCCTTGACTCTCCCATCTCACTTGTTGCTGTCACCCTGAATTCGTAGGCTACATTGTTCTGCAGCGGGCTTACGACGGCAAGGGTAGGCGGATTGGTGGTCTCAGTGTCTCGAACGAGAACATTGTCCGGGACGAACTCACTTCCCTCTCCTTGTGGGTTGGTGATGATGGTGTAGTATCGTATGCGCATCAAATCAACGTTTGCTGGCTCTTCCCATGTCAGGAGTACTTCCCCATTTCCTGGATTTCCCCTTAGATTCGTTGGTGGTGGTTGTTCCGGTGGTGGTGGTGGTGGGAATATGGGTTGGATGGGTGCGACCGTTCTTCCGAAGGAAGGCCCGGCAGGGGTGGATGTGGTACGTCTCCCGACGGCCTGCACAGCGCACCCATACTCTCGGTTACTCTCCAACCCCCCAAGGATGTACTGGAGCTGGGTTCCTCTGCAAATTGCATCTTCTCCAGCTGCTGGACACACGGCAGTGATGATTTCCGCATCTTCTGGGTCAATGTCTAGGATATACAAGGCACACTCCATGAGGTAGTTTTCCACCCTCGGCACGAACTCTTCGGGATAGGTCCACCGAAGCTCCAAGGAGGTGTTCGTGCTCCCTTCCACGGTGAAAGTGAGCGGTTGCACCAGCTCGTCTTTTCCCAGTTCCAATCGAAACCTCTCCAGGTTTCCGTCCGCGACCGTTTCTTCCTCAGGTGCGATCGCCGTGGTCGGCGAGGGGAACGTCAGCAGGGCCTGCACCTTGCAGCAGATCGTCAAGTACACCAGGAAGATCTCCATCCACGCCCATTCGCGCGCCATGGCGACTCAAGCGCGTGCGCCTTTGCGCGCGCTTCGACGGATTGCGACGTCTCGCGTCCCCAGTTCTCCAGGTCCGAGCTTCTCCCATCGATATCTTATTTCAAAATCATCGCGATCTCGGGAAAGATTGCGAACCCATTCAAGGAAGTTCTCGATATACCATTTATCGAGATCTCCGGATGAAGATATCGAATAATGGGGAAAGATATCGATGAAAGTGGGTTTCTTGGAATCCGCCGGGTTTCGTCCCGTCCCAGAAAAAAAGCGGGGGGAGATGAACCAGCAACAGCCGTTTCGAACGTGCCGATCGCCACCCCCGATCGAAAGGGAAGACGAACCGGTTTCGATTGGGAAACTTCGATTGGGGACCACCGAAAGATCCGTCCTACAAGTATGGGACTTTTCCAAGGCTCCACCCGACCCAGCCGTTTCGTACAAATCGCAGGGCTGGAGCTGGGAAGGACAGCCTGGAAGACGAGGAGCAAGCCCAGAAAGCGACGCATCGAGGAAAGGTAGTTTGGAGGATGAGAGGGACGATGTGGATGAAAGAAGGTTCTCGTTGCAGTAGGGTCCCCCGCTCCTGGACCGCGTACCCGTGCAAAGCAATTTCACACCGATACAACCAAGATGATCCGAAGGAGAAAGGATCTTGACTGGCTGTTTCTGAGTATGGACAGGCATCTGGCCGGGACAATAGCATGCACAAGCGCTTCAAAGAAATAGATGACCCCGATTTGGTGTCCTGGGCCTGTGAAACACCGAGCCAACAGGGCTTCGTGCTTCCACTTTCAGGACCACCAAGATTCCCAATGCGTCGGCCGAGGTGGAATCAGTGGCAGTCAGGCAAAGTCCAGCATGGAAAACCTCAGCCCTCGTTGAATTCCATGCTGGTATTCCACAATAAAGGCCGATTGAAGCACGTTACGCTTCTTTGGCCTGGCCAGCAGAAGGAGTCACCATCAAGGCAGAGGCTTCGCAATACGTCACACTGCTGCCCTCTTTGTCTGGCGGAGAGTAGAGCCTGATGTCCAGCAAGGACTTCTTCCTCTCATGGGAATGAAGTTTGACACTGCATATCACGGTCGACATACTGGGTATAGGCTTTCGGTAATTCACATTCAAGTTAACCGTGAATGCGGGTCCAGCAGGTACAGCGCCAGCCGCCTTCATTTTGAAGACCGCATAGCCTGCTACATTGTCTATAATCAGCGCGGAGATGCCCCCATGCACAAGTTTTGGATGTCCGCAGACATTCCTTTACGTTGCAAGAACAAACAAGGTCACGTCAATCCCCCGTCCTTCACTCGGTCGATGAAGCTGCTCCCGTGGAATGCTTCGTAGCTTACCTCCCCAAGGAATGCACAGCGAATGCAGTGATATTTTCTGCGTCCCACATGTAAATCCCTTTTTCGGTCAAGAGTTTTTTGTCTTCCATGGCAGTGAACTGCAGACACGACGATCGAGGTATTGGTCAGTCTCCCTTTGGCGATTCGAGGAAGGGCGCGTCCGACACTGCGAAAGAGAACGCACCACCCAGTCGTCAGATCCATTGTTGTGTATGTAATGCGCCTGAGAATCGACCAAGTTCTGTGGGAGTCCGTAATTTGCGATGGTTTTCCTCAGCTGCGTTTCTGAGAGCGTAGACACCATGTCGGAGAAGTAGTCGTTCTCGTTCCATCCGACGGGTAGGTCGCGGACTTCCTCTCGTCGCTTGTTCCTCCACAGCATCGTTCCGAGCGTGCTCAAGGCAAGTATGGCTCCGGCAGTCACCACGGGCGTGTCCCACCAGTCGATTCTGGCGTCCAGCATCATCGCATCCGCCGTCTTGTTGCACTGCAATTGTGACGTGGTGTCTCGTTCCATCGTGTCCAGTCCCCGTCCCGAGAAGACCACCCATAATCGATACCTCTTCGCCCCATCGACATCTCTTCAGAAAGATATCGATGCGTGCCCACGTTTCGGTGCTCCTCTCGTGAACCCTCTCGAGAAGGGAAGGGAGGAAGAGACCGGGTTGGTTCCCGGTCAGAAAGGAAGGGACAGTCCCGCACTTCGTCCTTCTGAATCCTTACGAGATCCACCACGTGAAGGTTCGGTCTGTCCCTCCCCTCGGGAACAGGGCCATCCTCGACCCCAGAGAAGAAACTCCCCGTGGCGAGGTTCGCCACCGCGCGGGTTCGGAGGACGAGTCTACGGCCCACGCCGTCCGAGAATCGTCTCGTCCGCTCGTCCAGTCCACTTCACCGCACGTGCTTGTCTCTGCAGCAGTTCCTCCCTCGCAAGATCTCCCGCACTCTCATGTCACGGCGTGCGTTTGGTTCCGAACCGACGGCGTCGTGGACGTTGGTGCTTCGAGACGGAGGCTCCCCGCCGTCCATCTCACGTTCCACAGAATAGATTCGTGCAAATTCCCTCGTGCGTTCGACTGCACCGCACCCGCAGGAACAAGCTGCATGGGAGGCGTACATGCGCCGCGTCGAACCGCCGTCGGTGCGCACCACGCCATCGGAGAGAAAAAACTCCCTCCGTCCCTTCCCTCACAGGGGTCCCTTTTTCTTTTTCCATCAGGGATCGCATCTCGATCGGTTTCCTCGTCGATTTCCTGGATCTTCCCTTTCAAACCCTCCTTTCGAACCGGGATCGATTGGGAACGAACCCGGGGAGCTCCTTCCGATCGAGAGGATGGGGTCTTGCCCTTCGGGTACGGTACCACGGGTCGCGTCCATCGCGCGTGTTGCGCCTTCGCGTCGCCTTCGCGATCGCAAGCGCTTCCACGCGATGGTGAGCCATCGCATGTCGATGCGAAAGCTGGGGAGAACCACCGCACATCGCCTCTCCATGCTCAGGTGCGCCGACGGGCCGCCTCCTGGCCTCGACTAGGGTTGGCCGACGAGTGCGAAGCTGACGGCCATGACGGCGCGCAGGACGATGGTGTCGCAGCTGCTGGAACACGAGAGGATCAAAACCACACTCCCAAAGGCCAAGGAACTGCGTCGAGTCGCAGACAAGATGGTCTCGCTTGGCAAGAAAGGCACGCTCCATTCCAGGAGACAGGCGGAACGCGTGGTGCGGGGAAAGGAAGTCCTGCAGAAACTCTTCGGAGAGATGGCAGAACGATACAGGTGCGCGACTGCGACAAGAGGCGTCAGGAAAGGATGCTCGCGGACGAAACCGGTGTGCTGACTCCACCTGTATGGCTCGTCCATTTCCTGTGGTGGGATTCTCCAGGGAACGAGAAGGTGGATACGTGCGGGTCCTGCATGCAGGCAGGAGGAACTCGGACTCGGCACCCATGGCCTTCATCGAGTTCGTGGATCGTCCAGGAGAATTCAGGCCGGCCAGGCCACCGCGTGCGATGGCGCAGTCCTTTGCATCCTCCGCACTCCCCAAGCTAGAGAAGGCCAACTCCCAATAAACGCCGGGACCCGAGAAGCATCGAAGGACGATCGCAGCTCATCCACATCAATAAAAGGATGCCTGCTCGCCTAAGACATCGCAACCAGCTTTTTTTCATCCCGAAAGACCACTCCTGCTGCAGGTTTCAGAAAGCACTCGGGTGGGCTTTCGGTGGCACGGCCACGCGTTCGTTCCTCCACCGCCTCGGTACCATCCTGTTGGTCTTTTAGATGACATGTCATCCCTTCGGATCCGTCCTGCACGTCTTCTGCCGCTCCGCCAGTCCATCTCGTCCGAGAAGGCAATGGTCCATGCACTTGCCCTTCCTTTCCATCCACCACACCGACGAGAAGAAACTCCCGACATGCCTTGGACTTGGCACTGGTGCTTCCATTCGCATTCGACGTCTGTGGACGTCGACTTGGGACGTCTTTCACAAGTGTGAAATCGTATGGTTCGCGTCAAGAACCGATACATGATGGTGCAGGTGAAGTGGAAACACGCCAATGGATGCCGAGAATGCCGTCCAAAGAGCCTGTGCGCGGCTCTGCAGCGGTGCATCCGACGGGAATGGGGAGAAACGACCGACACCACGGCGGCCTGGAAGGTGCTCCGACTCGCCGACGCATCGACACAAGACAAGACGTGCGTGATCAAGTGCAAGAGGGAAGAATACGGCAAGGTGAAGCTAGCCGTGGAGACACTCAAAGAGGTGGGAGGATGGCCGGCCCATGCACGTGTTCTGAAAGTCAGCAGCGCCATGGAGAGGTGCACCAAAGCAGCCGCCACCAAGAAGAAAAGGAAACAGAACACAAGCACGCACACAGGTTCGGACAAGCTCGACCTTCGCCAGAAAGGGAAGAACAAAGAGAATTGAATGAACGCTCAGGAACACACAAGGCGTGGTTGGATGCTCCAACAGCAGCACCGCTTTCTAAATACAAACGCAAACGGGTGCAACGGACGCCAAGGCTTCCGAGGATGGGGACCAAACAATGCCGGTCGGATTTGAAAGGCCGGTCCTTGAATCAAGAGTGAGAATGCTACAGGTCACGACATGGTCATGGCTCAGCGAAGGACCAAGCAAGTCTGCAGCCACACGGCCATCGTGAGGAATGGCCAACCCGTTTTGGTCCGCGACGATCGCGAGAGAAGCACGGTTGATGATCCATGATACCGATAGTGGCAGAAGAAACGAGCTCTGCACTTGGGAAAAATCTCACAGGAGCACATGCAATGCACCATGCAGCACCTGATATCTAGTGCCGCTGTTCTACCTGCACGGATTCACCACCATCCACATGTGCTACCAACCTTCACTGCAACGACGAACGGGGAATGCTAGCAAAAGTGCACCTCTGAAAATTCGATATTCACTTCAAGCGCTTCAACGCTCTATCATGTTCGTCCCAATCATGTTGTGCAATGCGAATCCTAGCATTCATCGTGCTTAAAATGGAACAAGAGGGCTGTGAACAAGTAGGGGGCAGGCGGTGCAACGTAGTTGGGAGCTGAGGAAAGCAGCAATTATCAAGCGAACGTACCTACCACTCGTTCTTCACTGCTGGAGCCCATCGACTTCAGTATACTGCATCCTCAATGCGTGTCAAAGCGGACGTTTGTTTGGGATACCCTCCCTCCTTGGATATTTCTCTGGAGTGGGGCGGACTTTATCTATGATGACAACCGTGCGTGCTCCCTGTTCATACCGCGAGTCGACGTCGACCACTTCTTTCACCTGCCCACCAAGTAAGTCCACTGCGTCACGTGCACTTTCGATTTCCTCGTGTGGTTCTACCCCCTTTGCTGCAAATACAAATCCCCCCACGCGCACCAATGGCAAGCATAGCTCTGCCAACACGCGCGTATCGGCCACGGCACGTGCCACGGCAGCATCATAAGCTTCGCGGTGCTCCTCTTCCCGAGCGAAGCTCTCAGCACGGGCCTGGATAGCTCTGGTATTGTTCAATTGCAAATGGTGTGCTGCTTCCTGCACAAACGCGATCCGTTTGGCCTGGGCATCCATGAGGGTGAAGTTCCACTCTGGCCTTGCAACGGCCAGCACCAATCCGGGAAGTCCAGGACCGCATCCTACGTCCACCAGACGTGCATGTTTCACTCCCAAGTGCGCTTCCATGGCGGGAAGGAGCGCCAACGAGTCCAAAACATGGCGGGAGAACGATTCTTCTGGGTCCCGGATGGCGCTCATGCCACGCGTGCGCGCCAGCGAGGTCGCAAAATCTCGCAGCCGTGACTGTGCGGATCCATCGAGCGACGCAAATCGCGCTGCTGCGTCTCCTACGCGCGCGAGCGTCGCACGAGGTCGCACGGTCGTCGCCATGGCCGACACTTCCACCAATCGTCCATGCAGATAGAGTTTGTTCTCTCCAAGGGGGATGGGATTTGTCACGAGCTCCTCTCCTAGCAATCGACCATATGGAAACGGTGGCCCACACCAAAGACGATCTTGCTCCGTGGTGGCCATGGCCACGCAGGCGTGGCAGGTCAATGCAATTGCCTGCGTCCAAGGAAGGACTCCCGCAAGAATGATGCATGTTCGTAGGTCTTCACTACACGCGCCTTTCTCCTATGAAGCATGAATGGTGGATTTCGAATGGAAGGGGTGCCTCCAAAAAGGATTGACTCGACTCTGTCTCATGACGAAAATACAAAGATACGTAGGAAAATCTCAACTCACTGTATCGACAAAGCGCGATTTTCCTTGCAAGACCTTTCAATTAGACAACACAGGTCAACACTTCCAAGAGTCTCTATCACTTCCACAACTAGGTGAATCCATCCCTTCCGAATACTCATGACGTCGCAAGTAGCTCCAGGGGAAGAATTCACCAAGTTGCGTAACACCAATTCCTACCCTCTCTCAAAAGCTAGCCCGTTTTCCACTAGGTCAATTGACCTTCGAAGCCAACGTCAAGATTGGCCTCCTCTACATAAGGCCTTGGGAATTACCATTTTTACGGCCAAGTTCAAGCTTATTGGGTGCGGGTCGAAAAGGCGAGTGGATTCTGGCACCCGTGCCTCCCCTTTAGAAATTCATGCCAACTTTTCCCTTGAAGCCGCTTGAGCGACCATGAGGAACGGTGCCTATGGTCACGGCCATGAAGATGAAATTGGAAAACCCTCTTTTACTCGGTTAACTAAGACGAATGATATTTGTCTATAAGTGGTGCCACGGGAGCAACCTGCTAGGAGCCAGTCACCTCATCTTATGCAATGTTGAAGGGAAGGGGCAAGAGAGCAATCGGGTCTGAACGAGTGTATCAAAAAGACGCATACCTTGCAATAAAGAGGACTTGGATGGAACGGTGGTGAACATCATCGTATGGAATGCATCCATAAAAAGCGGATGTAAACCGTGCACGTTGTGCTCCCTTGTCCGGACGATTGAAGAATTTGATGCAATGACGGAAATGTATGGAAATGATTGATACGTTTGTCATATCCCTTTCAATTTCTCCTTGGGCTAGGTACATTTCATTTCATAATCGACATGATAACCTACTTGTTGAACTTGCCTGTTGTGGTAGCTGTCCACTTCAATCGACTCGAGACATTTATGGATAGGTCGATGCCTTGTCATCCTTAGACAAGGAAGCTCGAGCTATGTTGAAGCCTTTCGTTGAGACACAAAGGTTCTATGCAAGGATTGACTTTGCACACTCGCACTCCTTCAAACAAAAAGCTTGAAAACAAGCGTTGGGGAAGAAGAGTTAAAGATCTGACTACTCTTTTCGTCTTATGGGGGAGTGGAAAGCTCCTTATCCGCTAGGAACAAACGACTTGCCAACCACCAAGTATATGGGAGGATAGCGTGCGGAGAAGCATGAATCATGTTGGAAGGAGTGGACACTCTAGAATCATCTGACTATCGTACAAGCAGCAAAGGCTTATGTGCGAGAGGTGATCAATGTGTGGAAGGATAGATTGAGCAAAGGTTTTTTCAATACATCGTTCCCTCTTTCTACTTCAGATAGATGGAAATCTTTTGTTTACATGTGTCCAGATTAAGGGGGGTCAAGCTGAGACGGTGTTGAGGACGAGGCAAAATTGGGGCTACACAAAAACACAAGAATGACGGTCGCACGTACGTTGATTGGTAGTGCACGAGTGAGCAAGGAAATTCTGAGAGCACCTATGCAAGCGCAGGCCTTGGTATGCTTTGGGATCAAGAACATGAGCTTGCTCAATTACCTAGAAGACCAAGACACTGGATTTGTTTACGTGGTTGAGGTGGTTGATAGGTTTTTGATGCCAAAAACGAGCCGTATTTATCGGACATAGTAGTGGTCTGTTCGAATTGACTTGGGCCAAGTCATGACAACATAGGAGATATCATGGTGTAATTCCGCTGATGCTTGTAAGAGATTCTCAACACATAATTCAACGTGGCACGGGAGATCCCTTTTTTGCAACGAAGGAAGAGAGATCACCTGCCCCTAGGAAATCTACACACACAAGCCCCCAACCTGGAAGGCCCAAGATGATGAACTACTTCAAGAAAATACCTGACAGTGCAAAGCGAAACTGTGCTAAGCTAAAGAAACTGCACATGCAGCTAGGATATGGGGCGGCACAGTGTCTCACCTTGTCCGCCTGTTAATGGTCCATGCACGACTAGTGATGAAAGGTCTAAGGACAGGTTGAAAGGTGAAAGACTGATCAGGCTAGTATCACCTGCCATAGGACATGGTTCGAATGTTTATTCTTTACATACTTTGTGCAATCTTACTCATCCAAGGCAACATTCAAACCACTGCCGCAAGAGGTCAGCCAAAGTTTGAGGAAGAGATGCAGTTTCAGTGAGTACAATGTAGTACGGAAAAGGGAAGCTATCCATGTACTTTTGAAACACTGGTCGCCCATCCTCAAACGATACACTCTGCATATCCATGACAGAGTTGCTTGGACTATCGAGCACGATAAACGCGAGAAGCAAACCCTTATTTTCCATCATCTGTCTAACTTTCCGCTGTAATGACTCTTTCTCGTGAAAGTGACCATCAGCAATAATCAGCACGAGCTGCTGAAGCTGTGCACTGTAGCCAGCATCTACCCTATCACGTGCATTCTGCAGCAAATCATCCAAAAATGACAAAAGCTCACCAGCAGGTTTATCTGCAATGGTATTGTCCTGATCGAAGCAAAATCCATCCTCCAACATTCTGATGCCACATTGTTGTGTGAAGGGTTGATCAAGAGGATGCTTTAATTCGACGCCCCTGCCTCCGCCCCAACTCACTATTCCAAGCTCCCCCACATCCAAGCGCGAAAGGGCAGTTGCAATTAGGGCCACAGATTCTAGAGCAAAGTGTGCACAGTGGTTCTGAGTCATAGACATGGAATCATCTATAGCCATGACTACCTGGTAGTTTCGTTTATCTGGCTTTGTACGCCGCATCCAGATCTTATCTTTCTTATATTTGCTTGCTATGTAGGATATCACTTTCCTCATGTTTATTCTTTTACCTGTTTTGTATTCTCCACCCAGCTTACTGGCAACAGTTGGCTCCAGCAAGAGACGGAGTTGCTCCACAAGCTCCCCTGATATATGACTGGACAGGTGCTCATACCTCATCCAACGCTCAACTCCGGCATTTTGTCTCGGCTGATGAGTTTCTGGGATGGTTGGTGCTTCTGCTTCAGTCCGCTTGCCCTCTGTTTCAGCGTCTGTCCACTCAGTTCCCTCTACTCTATACCTCTCTTTTGCCAATGAGCTAACATGACTGTTTTTTCCATCCCCTACGGAATTGTGCATTTCGACCTTCTTTCCGGCATCTTCTCTTCCATCAAAATCTTCACGCTCTGTCTCCATCTGCACATCGATTCGGCTTTCTTCCTCCCAACGTGATGGCAAGTGCTTCGGATTGACAGCATCCGGCTCATCTCCATCTTTTGCTGTGTCAACCACACGGTCTGTTGCACCTTCCTGCATTTCAACGTGCTGTTCTTCAGTAGCTGCTGCTAGAGCAGCTGATTGTACGCCTTCTCCAACCTCGCCCTCGTGCTGCTCGAATTCATACTCCATGCCTTCAGCACCCTCTCCATTTAAGGACTCTGGATCTCCGACTTCATCGTCATTCTCTCCATCTGCTGCTAAGCGCCTCACCCACTCCTTAAGGGCATCTGCTAGTGTTCTGCATGCATTGGTGCGCTCTTCCTGCGGTTTTTGTGCACGCGCATCGGCTTCTTCAGCTTCCTTGTTGGGCTTACCTCCAACTGTTGGACCGTGAGTGAGATCCGTGTCCTCTTCCAGGTGATAATCAGGTTTCTCATCCTCCTGATCAAGCAACGACTCTTCCTGAACTTGATTGTCCTGCAACTTGGAATGCTGGTTTGGCTGAAATGAACCATCAGGCCTTGAATTTTCTGCTTGGTTCTCAGGCATGGCAGATTGCGGCAACCCTGCAGTTGACGGCAGCTCGTCATCTCTATTCTGATGACAAGTTTGCACTTCCTCGGGTACCTGTGAAGTTGCGATTAAGTTCTCATCCATCTCATTGATATTCTTGTCGCCATCACCTTCGTCCTCAATATCCTTCTCTCCACAGGGTTCTTCGCCAGCTTCTTGATCAGAAAAAGTCCCAGCATCATCTTGAAGAGTGTCTTTTCTCTCCTCCTCACTGTCTTCTTGAACTGCATCATTGGTCAGAGCCTCATCTGGATTTCCTTTGTCAGGATCTTTCTCTTCACCCTCAGGGGAATCCTCTTCTCCATCTCCATCACCACCGTCTTGGTCGCCGTCGAGTGCCATATCATCTGGTAGCTCGAATTCTTCTTCTGCTTCAATATCAAAGTTGTTTGGAGGAGCATCGTCATGGTCCCTTGGAGTTTCCTGAGAAAATGACTGTTCCTCCTCACCGTGGTCACTTTCCTCCATTGCATTCTCATGGTTCTTTGATTTATCCTGATTGTCCTCCTCGACACCTTCCTCATCCATAGCTCCCCTCAAGTCCAGATCTCCTTTGGGTTCTTCCACAGTACCCCCATCCCCTTCCTGAGGATTCGACCCATCAGGCTTGTCATCATCCCCCCACATCCTTTCATCTACATCTTCACCAGAATCAAAGTCACCCAGCTGCTTGTCCAGCTGCTCCTCTTCCTCTTGGTCATCCTCTTCATCCTCCTCACCTCCGCTGACATCGCCCAGTTCACCAGCAAAGTCTTGCTCCATCTCAATGCCCTTCGCTTCATCTTTCTCATTGTTGTCAGCATCTTCTTCCTCTACCTTGTCCTCAATATCATTATTGCCGAGGACCTGGTCTTCATTTTCAATTTCGTCACTGACATCTTTGGCACCTTTGCCCTCCCCAACTCCTGTCCCTGCTATCTCCTTGGTTTTACCAGAATCAATGGCCTTTGTGGACTCTTCCAGTGGACCACAGTAGCCATTCTTAAGCACTTCAACAAAACAGGATAAAGCAATGTATCCCAACTTTGCCGTTGCTTTGTGCAGGTGCAAATGCTCCGAGAAAAGTGTTTCA
The DNA here is from genome assembly GCA_020975725.1 of Picocystis sp. L7. Classification (NCBI taxonomy): domain Eukaryota; kingdom Viridiplantae; phylum Chlorophyta; class Picocystophyceae; order Picocystales; family Picocystaceae; genus Picocystis; species Picocystis sp. L7. Next base: position 194,221 of record QXJR01000012.1, read on the forward strand.
TACGAGACCAGTAGAGTTCTGAACAAGGGAAGACTCTGTTGCAATTGTAACCGTATTGAGCGTTTGTTCGGTTCAAAATCATGGTTTCCATATGCATAAACCACCAAAGACTTCAGCCGCTGCATGATCGAAGTTAAGTGATGACTTTCAAGCAGACTTTGCAGCTGCTCCACGGTACCTGGGAGTGAGCTTTTCTTGGCTTCGTCATCTTCCTTCCCATGGTGAGAAAGATATCTCACTGCTTTTTGCGACCAGAGCAGCGCGTCTCTGATACAGTTGTTCAGACTTTGAAGCTGCTCATCTTGGCTTGAATCAAGATCAGAGTGCTTCTCCATATCTGCGACAATTTTGTGCAGCAAACTTCGAGGGTGGAGTTGTAACCATATCTCTTCCACTCTTGCAATGAGAAGATCTATGCCAGGCACATACACGTCTTTCTGCTTTGATGCCTCTACCACCTGCTTCAGCCGCATAAACTCCTTGCTCAACCTATGTGTAACTCCATGGACTTTGCCGAGATTATGGGAGAATACTGGCAGAGCACACTCTTGCAACAAACACTGCAGTTGCACTTGTTCCCATTCATCGACAAATACACGGAGGGCAGCCTTGACTTGTTGCAATGCGAAATCTACCGCTTCAAAGGCTGATTTCCTCTCCGTAACATCTTCTAAACCAATCAATTCATGCAGTAGGCAAGCAAAATCAGCAACGGAAGTATACGCAGCATACATTTCCTGAATAGGATCTTTGCATGTTTCCTCTACCTCTTGACAATGTTGTTCGCTCCTTTCTGTACCTGTCATCATTGGCAGTTGTGAAATGCTGCCCACACACTGTCGAAGGAGCAAGAGCTGTTTGCCATGTTGCGAAACCCCCCTCCTTTGCACCCCCTGAAGATGGACAAGCTGGTCTGCAAATGAGAGACCACTTTCGATTTCCTCTGGGGAGAGGTCCGTGCTAGCATTATCTTCCAAATCAAACACTTGCTGTACAAATGCTTGAGACTTATAAAAGTATTCGTCCAATTTGCACGGAGATACATTGCTGCTCGCATCACTAAAAGGACATTCAGCAATTGGGGGAACTAGTGTCCACGACAAAGAGTTCTTGCATTTATAATTCATCTGACGCCTCGACAGGCCAAGGTCACGAAAGGCATGCAAAAAATCTGTCAATGCTTTCTTTTTGCGCTGCTTTGTTGCCTTCTGATCTTTCTGTAGGAGATAAACCTGGTTGGCCAGGGTTGAGCTTAAAATCTCGAGGGATTCTGCGATACTGGATGGACCTTCTTGCGCAACAAAAGAATCCCGAAAGTGTCGAACCATAGCCTTTGTCAGTGCAGGGACTCGGGGCAAATAGTCGAACAACATCTCATCTTGGGCATCAACAGGGCAAGGAGTTTCCAACAGAAGAGTCTCTGTAAGTCTGGCCGCACCCACTTCCCAGTGTTTACTTCCCTCTGGTGCAGCCTTTGCATTCCCCATTTCATCTGTTGTAGGTTCGGCTACTTCCATGGGGAGAGAACATTCACAAGAAATATTCACAATCCCCGTTGCTCCCTTGTCTTCCTCAACAATGCATGGAAAAGGAAGAGACAGCACATCCTGAAACTTGCGACATAGCCTGTGTATTGTACGCGAAGATTTGTCTGCTGATTCTTTCAAGGCATAGTATCCCCGGTCCTCCCACCGGGTAAGCTTGATAAATTCCAGCATTTCTTTCTCAATCTTCTCCTTATGGCCACATATGTACTCCTCCACTTTACTTTCGTACTGACTGAAGAAGTTTTGAATGTTTGAAAGTGAAGTATGAAGTAGCTCCCGGCGGTGTCTGCTGCCAGTTCCGACAACTTCGTGTCCATGAGTACGCTGAATCTGATCTTGGAAGGCCGTTAAATATGCTATCCTTGCTTTGAATTGTCCAACCGTAGATGCCATGACGAACTCCTGTAGGCTGCTAGTCACGTCAATAGGTTCTACATCACCATCCAAGACCGAGTTAATAACCCCAAGAAGATGGAGCCAGGACTCATGAGATAGAATGATCTGCCTCCTTGCTGTGTATTCCAAAGCTTGCCTCCAAGAATGCAGCTCGAGTTTCCGCCAACGCCTAGCTAGTGCAGCCAATTGAACTATCTCATCCCGCAAAGAAACATAACTAGCAGCTGATTCTTCCCAAATCTGTGTCCTCGATATAAGAAGTTCCAGTCCAGTAGAGAATGACTTGAGAGGAAGTGACAACTTGATACCCAGTAGTCTCGTACAGAAAAGGTCAAGTTCCAAGAGCACTGCGTTCTCAGGCCATTCTTTCAGCAATGAGTGGATCTTTCCTCGCAGACGAGAAACAGGGGTTTTCACAAGAGAGGCCTCTGCAGGATTACTATCGTGATGAAAATCAGGCAAGCTCTCTGTACTATTCATCAGCGATGCGTCTTCGAATGGCAAAACCTGGTACCCTTTCAGATCCCGGCAGAGCTTCATCAAGTGACCAGCTAAACAAGGTGCAAAGTTGTCGAGGTTTCCCTCATTTGAGGTTTCCAAGATGTCCATGGCTACCTTGTAATTAGCCTCGAACGATGGCACACGGAGACAGTTGTCATGTAGAGTGTCAGATCTTTCTTGACTGAATATTAGGCTGTGAAACCGAATCACCTCTGACAGACATCCGCCCTCGAAGAAAGCCTTCAGTGATTCCTTTTCGCTCTTTCTGTGCAAAAGGTCTTCCGTCGATGATTTGCTACCAGTCACTCCAGGATCATCGAGGTCAGGAACTTCCTTGGCCAGATCTTCAAATAACTCATGATGATCTGGAAACCTTTTCCTGAGTTCCTCCTCCTCATTCCCTGATTCATTCAATGGATTGATAGACAGCCCCTTGTATTTGAATATCACACTTGCTTCTTGTTCTTCAGCCTCCAGATGCTCTTTCAATTCTCGCCAAAGAGAATGTATTTCTTTTAAAAGTGACTCGACAAGTTGAATATGCATATTGTGCAAACCAACGCGGCATCGTCCAGACAGTGCAACCCACCTCAATGAAGCAACCAAAGCCGCCATTTTCCTTCCAAGGTTGGTCTGGCGAGCTACAGAACCCCCAGGAGCCCTGTTCTCACCCCCACAGATTGCAAATTCCTCAATAGGCAATGAACACAGAGTACGTACGTGAGTATAGTCATAACCTAGCGACGGAGGGAAGGACATCAATGAGCGTGCAGCCCTGATTGCAGACTTTTTCGTCTGAGATTGCTCGCTTCGTTCAATAGACGAAACAATATAAGACAGCCCGCTTTTTAGTTCATAAACAGCAAGTTGCACAGGCTGAAGAATATCTGCATATGGAAAGTATTGAGACAAGGATTCATCCAAAAAACTCAGGCTTGTCTCTTGAAAGGCCTTCACTTCATTGAGTTTTTGTTGCCGCTCGTGCGTCTCCAATTCTGCTGTTGACACCAGATCCTTTGCCAGGTAGCTGATCCTGCCAATATCTGCAATACCTTCAACAAATCGATCGACCTCCATCTTTAGCTGGGTGTAGATTGACGGTTCTGGCCTTGCCACAAGCTTCCTCTCCATTCTTTTGCATTCAGCCGCTGTTTCCTCCTTTGCTTCTCTGACATGGGGAAGGCACACATCCAAACAAGTCTTATATGGGCAAGATTCATACATCACCCTTACTCGAAGCTCGTTTTCTAATTCTTCCTTGCTTTCATGCAGAACATCATAGGTGTATGTTGCCTTGTAGGAGGGGTCTACCACTGACAGAGGTCGCACTAGATGTAGTCTCAAGAGTCCTAATAAAGTCCAGGAGTATCCTATCCGCGCTGCAGTCAGATCACTGCCACGTTCAGGAAAAAGGTTGCGCATTGCTGGAACAAGCAGTTTACTGCTGAGCTCCTGGAAAGCAGCATTGCTTGAGGTCAACAGTATGGTCTCAAGCCTGGTAATAGTTGTACCTACACACGTTTCACCTCCACAACTTGTCTCTGTGTAGTGCAGAAGGCTCCTCAGAGCTACTTTCAGTTCTTGCAAGCACGAGCCCTCATACGTGCTTAAGAACTCAAGAGCTATTTGTATCATGAGTTGAACAATGATGCTCCTCTCTGAAGCCAGTTTTGCCAGCGTTGATCTATTCATCCATCCATCTGTACAGCACCTGAAAACGTGTTTCAACTGCATTTTCCGCGTTGCTAGATTGCCAGCTGTGGTATCCTGGAAGAATAGGAGAGTAAATGTATGTCCATCAATGCTCAGCTGGACAGGCCGGTCACATACGATCTCACTTTGAGCAAGGGCCCCTTCCTCCAGCAGATTATGAGCACTTTCAAAGCCATGCAGCCCATGCCATCTTGCCCGGTGGTATGTCCACAGCATTCGCTGTACTTGCTCTTTGAAGTACCCCCTCTGGGAAAGTGTTTCGGCAACCGACGGCTCTTTCTCTGCCATTCCCCATAGAATGAGCAGAGCTGGTGCATAGTCATATGGAGAGCGTGCAGAACCAGCTAGGCTTGTGTGCACAAACATTTCTAGTAATCCAATGCACTCCTTCCATTCAGTTGGGATTGACAGTGCCGACTGAAGCAAACATTTGAGAACTTTTTCGATGGCTTCGTGTTCTGCACTTAAGCTCCGTGTTTCCTCAATTCTACTCAGTAAGAATTGAAATTCCATCCAGGAGGGGTGATCAGCTTCGTGGAGTGGCAACGTTTGCTTGTAAATCCTTTTCGCATTTTGTAGAATCGTAGCAACTGGAGCGCACCCCTCCACATCATCCCTCCCTTCCTCTTTCTTTACCTCTAGCGTCTCTTTCAAACTTTCTTGAAGGAAAGCAACTATCTTTCGAAAATCTATCGATGAATCTGGTTGATACATATGCATCTCTAGGAGAGCTGCACCTTCACAGGCCTCTTTCTTAAGACTGTAACTTGCCCGAAAAGGAAACGTCCTGCTCTCTAACAGTCCACCCGAGGCGTGCAAAGATGCTCTGTGCGGACTTCCTGCCATAAACTTTTCACACATCCAGAATAATTGTTCTTGGTATTTCAGCATTTGTGTAGAGCTCGGCAGTCTAGGCTTTCCACCATCCCTCCACAAGATAGGCTTAGATGTCATGTGACCAAGACCCAGAGCAAATCGTAGACCTTTGCCAACATACTCGATCCTATCACACAGCTTTGCATTGGACGCAACTAAAAGGCTGTTGATTGCACTTTGAGCTTTCATGCATTTTTGGAAGCACAAAGCAAGCTTCTGAATGTCTGGGGAAGAACTACTACCAGAATCAACAAGAGCATTCCTCCACAGGAGAAGCCTCTCTATGACTTCTCTAGAACTTTCAAAATTATCACGCATTGCATGTCCAATTTGCTGATCCAGCAGCAAAATAAACGGGTAGATCCACTCAACGCATGCATGAGACTTGCTCCCATGCAAGGTATTCGTATTGGTAATCTGAAGCCAGCATGATCGTTCCAGTAAAGTAGGTTCAGTAGGTAAAAAACCTTTTCGTAAGCCATCTTCCATTTCTCGGAGAATGGCATTCCGCCAAAGAAAGATGAGAAGGAAGCGTTTCTGCAATGCGCCATAGACCAGTTTCTCGCCAAACGCAGTCTTTGCAACGTCAACTAGCCTCCCAGAGTTGGTGCCACTTCCAAAAATTGGGCATGAACTATCACGTGCGAAGCTCATCAAGTAGCGAAGTCTTGTGGCCTGATCATCCAACTGAGCACGCTCTACATAAAGAAGCCCAGCAAACTGTTGCATTAATTCAACAGTTCGGAACGATGCATCTCCCATCCGTGCCAGGTCTGGATGTGATCGAACATCAAAACCCATTGCCTTCTTGATGCTCGTGGTCGGGAGTTTCACCAGTCTATCTGCAGCCAGGCAGAAAAGAATCTTCGTAGAGATGAATTCAGGCTGGACAGCCTCTGGAAGATGGATGTGCATCGAACTGAATTCTGTGCAGACAGCTGTGTAAAGTGCAGTGTCCTGCTCGACTATAGCCATGAGTGGGTTTTGCGCAAAATTCCCAAGAGACACCAGGAAAGGCCAATCGGAGCAATTAAAGAGTGAAGATTCCACTTGAGATATCAACTTGCTGACACAGTCCCGCTCAATAGCTTCAATTTTTTCTGGTAATACGGCATAGTGAGGTATGCGACGCAAATATGTGCACGACCATGCTGCTGAGAAGGAATTTCTCAAATTTGAACCTCGATATAGTAGGGTGAGGAACAGAGTCAAAAATTGCTCCATATCAGTAAGTGAAAGCTCAGCCACGTGCACCTCATGCAGAAGCTCACATACACTTGTATACGCTGTAGATAACGCACGCTTCACACAACGCCCTGGGATTTGGGAAAATGACATCATTGCTTCAACCCTTGAAGTCCTTGCAGTGCCTAATGGGGCTGATAAATAAACCTCTACACCGCGATTTCGCATGGCACGCGAAACCTCACCATATCTAGGGTCTATTGTCAAAAAAAGACGGAAATCAGGATGTGGCCTGATGACTCGGAGCTTTCCATCGATTATGCCAGCTTCATTGATCAACAGTTTACCTTCACTTTCAAGGACTGGATTTAGACGATCGAGAACTGCTGGACTGCACAAGTTTGCCCCTTCAAGAACCACCCAGTGCCCTTCTTCCATTGCACGAGTAACCACTCCATCAACCCATTCAAATGCTCCCGCAGCATGAGCAAACGGGCAATTTTCTGCTTCAGCGCGAAGGGATTCAATTTGCCTTGCTACCTTGAGAAGATTTTGGTTCTTGCTACCATGGCTTGATATGCAAGCTTGGACCCCGTCAACGATGCACATCAATGATTTCAGCCTACCCTGCACGTCAAGTTTATTGCTCCTGCAACCTTCCAGCATGTACTGCTCCCAAGCAATGGATGTTTGCAGAAGCTTAGACAACGTAGATTGAGCATTTTCAACAGTGATACTTAATGAAACCTTGCAGATTGTTTCCAGCCAGTACTGATGGACTGCTTGCTCCGCATCAGAAACATGCCGTTCAAAATCTCTTTGCTCAAAACCACCCAAAATATCGTTGGCATCTGTACCGCTTGTCAGATTGCACTCATGCAGAATGTTGTTGCTCAGTAGCGATAAATTTCTCACAAATGTCGTCTTCCCTGACCCTTGAGGGCCCACCACAATGCAGAGCCAATTTGATGCAAGGCAGTGAGCAGCTGTTTCATATGCTTCCTTATCTCCAGGCAACAGAACGGCTGTACTGCGTTTCCTTTGGCAATCTACACATGTGCCCTCACGAATTGGGAGACGAGCTGAACCAATGCACAGGTCACCCATTTCCACATGGAAAGGTATCTCCTCTTTATTCTTGACCATACCATTGAAAATCGACGCAAAGATCTGCTTGATCTCTTCCTTGTCTTGCTGCGTCCGCATTCTCTGCATGTAGAGCGGTGACATTACAGTGTAGATTTCATCGCAAGTAAGCAATGCAGGTTCTCTTTGGCGATTATCGCAGTATTCATTCAAAAGTTCACACCAGCGTAAAACATCCCTTAGATTGAATTCCCAGGGAGACCCGGTGCTGCCAAATGCTTTCTTCACACTGATAGCTTTGTGAAGATGTGAATTGAATTTCACCATATTTTCAACGATGGCCCGAGGCATGCACGAAAACACAGTGGAGCAAATAGTAGTCAGATCACTCTCTTGGAGTGGATAACACCATACCTTTGTAAACCTGTTGAGGAATGATCTTGGAAGCCCTTTTCTTCCACCTCCCTCGGTGATTGGGTTCTGGGCTCCAAAGACACGGAAGCCTTCTTTTGGGCGAAACGAAGTAGATAATTCCGGAATATAAACCTCTTCTCGATGGTCAAGAAGCGCATTGAGACCCTCTAGCACAGATTGACTGGCAAGATTAAGCTCATCCAACAGCACCCAGTGTCCATTCTTCAGTGCATGAAGGAGTGGCCCATCACTCCAAACAAATTCCCCAGCTTGGTTACCCTCAGCAGGCAAATCTGCACCTAACAAGTCCATCACATCTGTCTGCTCTGAAAGATTGATCCGAACAAAGCCATTACCAGAAGCACGAGCAAGAGCAGCAATTAGAGACGTCTTTCCCACCCCTGGACTTCCCTCTAGAAGAATCGGCTTACTTACTTGGAGCGCTCTAGCTACTTTCAAGGCATTCTTGGCCACTGTCGGTGCGGCCAAATCAAAGCGTGTTGGGTACTCTATTTTTTCATCGCCAAGTGGCAAGTTGAAAGGCCCAATCTTCACTCCCTCTGTTACATCAAACACCACTGGGGGCGAGGCACTTTGGAAGCAGCAGGCCTCCAGCAATTCATCCTTCTTGTCATCAGGCAAATTTTTGCCCACAAGAGCAATTGCCTCCTCACGGTTCCGTTCAGTAGATGACAGGTGACCAATCCCAATTCCATCGATGAATGCAAGGTGTGCACCATGCACAAATGCGGACCAGTGGTCCAAAGCAGGGAATGTTGCATTTATGAAGGCTGACCAGGACAAAAGATCACGGACACTCATTGATGCCGCAATCACTGATCTTTCTGGGCCAGTAGTGAAGTCCATCCAGAAATCGAGCATAGCATCAGCTATGTTGGATCGTTCTGGTTCATCAGACACCAGCTGCTCATGAACAATTGACCAAAGCTCATCTTTTGAGCACAAAGGCGGCACCCAAATTTCAGTGAATCTGTTCCGTAACGCTGGAGACAGTTCACGTTTTCCAAAATCTCCACCAGGATTCATCGTGGCAAAAATGACAAAGTCGTTCTTCCCTACAACTTCGCATGCACTGCCGCCTTTCTCTGCAATCATGAGCTTTTTGTCGGGTTCAAGCACACTGTTGAGCCGTTCCAAAACTGCATCTTCGGCCAAGGAGAGTTCATCAATGAGCATAAAATCTCCGTTCTGCATTGCCTTGACCAGAGGTCCATCTTCCCAGACAAAGGGTGCATACCCTTTCCCTAAAATTTCTGAAATTTCAAGTAGCAGATGACGTGATCCGTGCACTTGTTCGACCAGTCCGTCAGCTTGTGCCCTCTCCAACGCCTTATCTAATTCTTGCAATAACTTTTTCGTGTCATCACCAGCCTGAAAGTCTCGGAAATATTCCCCTAAATCTGCATCGGATTGCATTTCCAGCAGGAGTTCCTCTAACTTCTTTCTTGCGGACTCTTGTGTCCGTACAGGCCTATACCCTCCTACAAAGTCTGATGCTTCAGTATGCTGGTGGCAGTTTACAGTGTGAAGCTTCTTCTTCAGTGCGGCTGCCACAAGCTGGCATACTGTTGTTTTGCCACAACCAGTCTCACCGACAAGAAGAACGTGTTCTCCATTAGATACACAGCGGGCCACGAGGCATAGAAGACGCTGCAAACTGGTCGTCCATACGATCCGCGAGGGCATGGATGCAAAAGATGAGGAAGAGTCCAACTTTTGAATGATATTTGCTGCCCCTCTTGTGTACATGTCATTTGTGTCAACTTTGACTCGCAGGACCTTTTCGATTGCATGCTTCACATAGTCTCTTTCTGAAACAAGGCGAAGACGTTCGGCAAGCAATGCCACACCATCTTCAGCGAGCTCGCTATACCCATTTGAATGCCGTTCTGCCCATTTGAACAAGATCCTAGGGGTGACAAGTCCATGCTTACCCGCAAAGACAAGAGAAGCCCTCCTGTGGCGCTGCAAGTCTTTCTGGACCTCGGTCATTTTTCTTGCATAAGTCTTTGGTATCAAGCATCTCTGTTCCAGAATGATGACGAGTTCATCGTCAGGAATTTCATCAACATGAATCTCAAGGAAGCGGCTACGGAATGCTTGGGATAGTGGTTTTCTCCCACCATATATCCCTGGCGGATTCTGTGTGGCAAAAAGCATAAAGTGAGGGTGAGGTTTAATTGTTTCCTGCGTGTCTGGTATGAAGAGCTCTCGGTTGTCATCCAAAAGCCTATTGAGAGCTTCCAAGACCTCTGTCGGGGCAAGATTGAGTTCGTCCAAAACAATCCAGTACCCTTTCCTCATGGCTTGGACCAGTAGTCCTTCCTGGAATTGCAAACCACCCATGGTAGTCGTAGTGTAAGTCCCTATGTACTCGGAAAGATCTGTGTGCTCATGGTTGTTGATTCTTAGCAGCTTGTGGCCTGTTGCTCCCGCAAGATAGGCCACAAGACTTGTCTTGCCACTTGACGTCGGACCTTGAAGGAGAATAGGATACTTGCAGAGCAACACGGCACGGGCTAAATTCTTGAGATGAGTGTTGATTGTGGGAGTCAAAATGAACGAGGCCAGATGAGGCTCATCTGCACAATAATCTCCTTTCTGAACCCAAAAAGAATCAAACTGGACAAATCCATTCCCCGGGCTTGCCGGTGCCCTGTTCAAGCCAACCACGCTTTTACCACACATGAGGATTTCCTGAAGAAACTTTTCCATTGTCCTCACGGATTCACTCTTCAGAAGGGTAAGAAAAGTCATTGAAAAACCATCAAACAGGGCCCTACCAAACCCATACGTGGGTGAAGCTGCTCGAGTGTATTCCAGAGCCCGATACAAGGCTCTTAGCGAGTACTGTGGCTTCCCATCACCACTGTCAAGTAAAGTTACTCCTGCCTCTTGTTTGCACTTAAAATAGAAATTCACAACGGGTGTCACAGGAGGTTCTGGGATGGTACCAGAGAGCAGCCCTGATACCAACATGTGCATGTCTTCAAACGATTTGGGTTCGGGTGCCGGGATTTCAGTGAACCTTGACCGCAATTGAGGTGGCAAGCTTTTTTTTCCAACATCTGTGCCGGGATTCATGCATGCAAACAAACGAAAAGTCGGGCTTCGTTGAATGCTACTAAGATCACCTCTTTCGGTAAGTACAAGGCTACCAGTTGGGCTCTCCAAAACACCTGCAATGCGTTCAAGGGTCTCAGCTGGAGCAAGATTTATCTCATCAAGCAGAAGCCAGCACCCCTCGCGCAGAGCTTTCACAAGAATCCCTTCTACAAAGGCAAACGTCGTGCCAGAGGAGTATTGGGACAGCTTGTGTTCTGCATCCTTTGACAAGTCGTAGAACGCTTTCCAATCTTCAAGACTAGAAGAGGGATTTCCTTTTCGCCTTTTTGCAGAAGGTTCAGCAGAAGGATGATCGAGGTCTTTCGAAAGTTCAGATAATGCCTTGCCACCAGCAGCAATGAAAGCCTTGAGGAGTGCAGCCCACCTCTTCTTACTGGCATACTTTTGTACACGTTGCAAGAAAGGCATGTTCTGTACTGGTGAAAAGCTGTTTCGGAAAAGTACCTGAAACTGTTTCAGGAGAGGCCTTACCGTTTCTTCGATGCCCAAAGGTCTGAAACCTCCTAGAAAATCGCTAGAATCTGTTTGCTGGCTCATGTTTATCACCACTAGTTTCTCACCACAAACTGAAGCAAGATGCTGCACAAGTGCTGTTTTTCCCGTGCCAGTCTCTCCAACAAGAAGAACCGGCTCATTCAGTTGCACTGCTACGCTTACTCTTTCCATAAGGCGAAGGGCATGTCCAGTGTGAATGTATCTCCCTGAATATGTGATTCCATCCTCTGTGCTGCTCCGAGTGAGGCGTGCACGGCCTACCTGCACATGATCTTTTCCAACCTCGAGTTTTGGTTTCCAAGAGTCTGCCAATTGTGCTATGAATTCCCGTGGCAGGGCAAAGGAGTTTGCTAATCCTTCTAAACATGACACATACACACTTTCTCGGCTAATGGCACCTATTAGAACATCAATGCCTTCCATCGTGATTTTTTCACGCACGCTTGAAGGGACCGTTAGACCAGCTCTGACTAGGGAAAGGTGCTGGCTATGAAACTCTAAAACCCGGCTGCACCAGCAAGAGAGCTCTCTCATGGACACTCCACGGAATCCAGTTCCCATAGCCGTGGAGAAAAGCACTGCTTGGTCTTTCATAGTGTCAATCCAATGCCTAGCTTGAGAGTCATCGCATATTACCTCAGTTGGTTTGCCCACTGCTGCCATATTTAGCTGAGCTAATGCACATAGCATTCGAGGCACAACTTCCACCAGCTCAGGGTACAAGCTCCTCAAAACTACCTCTACCTCATTTACAGGTAAAGGTTTAACTTCTACTGCAAAAAAATTCGAGATAAGGTAGTCTCGTGTAGCAGGGTTCCTCGCTGCAGACCCAGGGCCATTGCTCATGGTTGCAAAAAGCTGGAAACCATGCGCAGCTTCAATGACATCGCCTCTGCTGGGTATATTGAGCACCCTCTCCTGTAGCAGCGTTTGCAAGGCAGAGATAAGCTCAAAGCTTGCATAGTCAACATCTTCTAACACCAACCACAATCCCTTCTTCACCGCTTGGGTGAGTGGACCATCCTGCCAACAAAATTCTCCAGGGTTGGTGCCACAGACATAAGAGCCAAGCAGAGACTTGCTATCTAGTTTATCATCTAGATGCAACGTAACAATGCTTTCATTTGCGGTGGACCTTGCTAAATAGTTTATAAGCATGGATTTTCCTGCACCCGGAGGTCCTTCCAAAAGAAGGGGCCGCCCTTCGGCTAGCGCAAAGGCACATGCATGTAGATTTTGTTTGATTGATTCAGTAAGGACATACTGTTTGGGGTTCCCAACATTCCTGATGCTTTGGCTGGAGAGTTCAACACCGCAGATGTTAGCTATGCTAGCCGGCGCGGGGCAGGTCGTTTCTGCAGAGTCAGATTCTGATGGGGATGCATCATAGCTGGGTGATAGGTACATACATGCCCTTTCCAACTGAATCCTGCACAAGTATTCCTTCCAATGAAGGCGACATTGAAACATATCTTCTTGTGACATGAAGCATCCCTCCAGTGTTCGTTGTGCACTAGCAACCAGGCCGTATTTGATAGAAAGTGCTTGGATGGCATTCCAACAAATCTCACCATTCCTGTCTAGCAGCGTCCAGAGAGGAGATGCCCCCCAGAAGGTGCAAAGTGCATGCGAGTGTGTAATGATAATATGGAAGGATTTCACGATTTCTGAGTCCTCCACTCCTCCCTGGAATTGCGCGCGTGCAAGAGGATTGTCAGCAACGAGTCCCATCGATGTGTAAAATTGAGATGAACTTTCCCATCGCTTGCGCTTCGTACCTCCAGTTGGACCCCAGGTGACTCTTGTGCGAATCTCGCGAGCGGCGAGGGTGCGTTTCGGAAGTATTCGACGAACGTCCTGCAGTGTACACAGCATGGGATGTCAGTCGTCAATTCGGCGAAAACTGACATTCCTAGACGATTTCTTTCATCGACTCACTCTTCGGTATGTGGAGCAAGCGGCAGGACGGCGCTGCAGAGCAGGACCATTCTCTCTTTCCAAGGCTTTCCTGCCGAGCGCCGTCGCTCGACGATTCTCGTCACCATGCGCAGAATTGCCGGCCGAAAACAAGTGCAAACTTTCTCGGTGAGTTCGTGCGTTTGAAGTAGATCTTCCACCACCTCCCACGTCTCCATGAGCTTCGTTTTCGCGCGCATACTTCCCGTCAGCTCGCCTGGTCCGTGTGCTCGCACGTCTCCTTCCTGCTGCGCCTCCTGGTCGCTGGCACGCACCGTCGCTTCGCCTCGCATCACCCTGGACACGTCTGTACGTTCCATCACGCTCGGTTCGCGCCTCGCAAGCCATTCCAGTCCGCGTATCGCGTCCATCGCGTGCGATTCCTCGAGCGCAGCACGCGCAGCACGCCGCCAACGCCGCCGAATGAGAAAAAACTCCCTTGGGAATCGGAGGGGGGCGGAGGAGAGAAGAAACTCCCTGAGGTTGGTTGGTGTGGTTGGCGAAGGTGGGAGGATTGGTGCAGTTGGCTGAGTTTCTGACGATATATTTCGGTATCTTAGTAAATGTAAGGAGCTTAAAAAACCCTTCATTTTTCGTAAAGTAGCCGAATGTATGTGCCCTTCGCAAAGATCAAAAAGCACTATGGAGTCTCCTCGGGGACCTTCCAAAGGTGGGCCAATGAAGGGAAAATCGACAGTACTCGAACCCCAAGAAAACATCGATTGTTCAAACTCCCAGACGTCACCTCGTCAGAAAAAACGGAAAAGGACTTTGGAGATGCAGAAGGAGACGTCGTCGTCTACATCCGAGTGTCTTCGGCCAAACAAAGGGACGATTTCGAAAGGAAGCGCACCTAAATGCTCGCTCCGCGACCGGGAAGCAGAGTCGTCAAAGAAATCGCGAGCAGCATCAATCGGAAACATCAAGGAATGCTCTTCCTTTTGGACGGCGCAGTCGACCGAACCATGGAAGAAGTCGTGGTTGCCACTTGGGACATGTTGTCGAGACTTTGTATCGATACCTTGGAATGGATGTTGCGTCGACATGTTTGCAAGGTCACCGTCTTGCAATCCGCCGACCAATTGCCTGAAGTAGAGTACTCCGGCGATTTTCTGTCCATCGTCCAAGTGTTCATCTATCGAAGAAAGGAAAAAATAAGATACGGTAGTCAAACTGTGATATGTGAAGTTGAACCCGATAAAACAATAGAAACTGGCATTTAGAAAGTTTGAGGCGGCTGCTCAGTACACGTACAATGCGTCTGTCGCCGCCGTCACCAGGTGTGGTTAAACTAATCAAGACGTCTCTTCGGAACAAATTCGTGACGTTTAAAGACACCCCTTGGATGGTCGACAAAGAGTGGTTGTCAGGAACGCCGAAAGCCATCCGTCAACAAGCCGTCTTCGAAGTCGTCAAAAACTTCAAGGTGGCATTCACCGACAACGCACACGACAATATAGATAAATTCAAGATGTCGTACAAGAAAAAAAAGACACAATGCACAAAGACCGTGGAGTGTGGGAATCGGAAAGGCCATGAAAATCGATACAGATGCCAACCACGATATTTTTCTAGAGACTCTAGGAAAAATGAGGTACTCTGGTAAACTTCCGTTCGACGAAAAACCATAAGTCGAATGTGGGATCCATAGAAACACCATAGCATACTGTTTTTTACGAGTGCTCAATGCAGTGAGCGTTGAAAAAAGTGACGACCTAACGAAAGAATCATCACGATGGGTCCCAGAGTCCGCAAGTTTGTGACCGGATACTTGCCTACTCAAGACCAAAGATTTGATGCGGGTAGAGAAACTTCCAAAAGAATCTCTGCGATTCCCAGAAACATCGACTTGTTGAATTCCGAGTTGACGTCTCCTTGTATCGATTGCACACGGAGACGTCGACTAAGAAAGAAGAGGATGGGGTTGTACGCCGACTACAAGAACGTCCACGATGGCTTCCACTGGAAGCTCGCCAACGTGCTGAGTGTACGATACGACAGAATCTTATTACCACACCTGAAAAACGCAAAGCTTTCTTGGGGCTTGAAAGCCAAAGTCTCTAGGACTATGCTGTCGCAGTCTCACGGTCTCTTTTTACAACGACTCACTGAAAAATGCACAGAGAGAGGGTCACCTTGGAATCGCCTGCGGAGCGCCACACGTCGAAAACATGCGGCTGCTGCGGATGTTCGTCGACGTCGGGAGTTCCGAAACGGTCGTATGTCGTTGTGGATACGCGACCGACAGGGATTCAAACGCCGCGCGGAACATCTACATCCGCACGGAAACGTTTACTGAGAGTTAATTCCGGATATTTTGAGTGTCAGAATACAGGCTTACAGCCCATTTGGTCTGGTGGAAGATGCAGGTATGCTAGATTTAACGGGAAGACAGGGGTGACTCCCAGTAGAAGGCAGGATGGAGGAGAACCAAGATACAGGCACAAGCAGGGAAGAACTATGATTCCGGAAATGCCATTTGATGCAAGTGCAGGGAAGAGCTTTCCGGAACACTGGATATTTCATTTATTGCGACCCCAGCATCGAAGCCCCCAAAGACATCCATGGATCTCATGCAGGACTCCGACGGTCCGTCAAACCCAACCAGGAAGAAAAAGCTACAGGTAACCTGCGTCTTTTGCTGCAGCCACGGCCATGAGGAGTCCAAAGGCTGTAAACATGGCTGCCTTCTTCAGCTTCCTGTACTTGTCGTCCTGCTCCACCTTTGCAGGCTTGGGCTTCACCAGGAGTACCAAAAGGGAAGTGAAGGCAAACGACACCACCGTGGAGGATAAGGTGCACACGTTGTATGGCATGCTGAAATCAGGAATGGTCAACGAAATCATCAGGCCATCCAAGTAAATGTGGTGTGTGGGGAACTTTTCCAACAGCTGAAGCAATGGACGATCCGTGACGTCGTCCGGTATCCCGTGCAGAGGGAATGCTTCGATGGATTTCCATGTGCTATCCAGCTTTCCTACTTCTGTTATGTTGTTAGGAAAAATTTCTGTGACGGAGGCCACTGCTGCGGGAATATCCTCCCCACGACTAGCATCGGTCGGATACTCCGTTCTCCTCAAGAACATTTTTTGAAATTCCAAGGTCAGAAGCGCATGCTTTGCCGTCTTGGGCAGGTCGTAGCAGAGCTCCACGAGGGAAGGCTGCACCCGGTCCCGAGAAGGGCTGTAATGGAGGGCTAACACACCTTCACCTTGCGATTGGCCATCGATTTCCAGTTTTAGTGTGTGAATCCATACGCGCAAGAACCAGGGCAGATACTGAAACAGACACACCTGCAGCTTGTTATCAAGTGCACCCAGGATTGGAACAGTGGTTCTCCTTCGAAACTCGTAAGCAATGCCTCCGGAATCGCCGGTCGAATGGGTAATGTAGCTGTCTGCAATAAACAACGGCCACTCGGGTTCCCAGGCTTCAACATCTTCCTTCCACTCTAGCTCTAACCTGAGAGGCTTCTGTTTGGTATACAACAGCAGCGGATAGTCAAGAAGAGTAGACCGGCTGATAGTGGCATTCTTGCCGGATGGATCTTTGGCTTCACAGTCCAGCAGTGAAGGTGCCGCAGGGCTCAAGGAGAAGCCCGCAGTTTCTTCCAGGCTTAGGCCTCCCTTCATATCTGCACCTCCCGGGAGAGATTTGCTAGCTTGCACGTAAATGTGCGAGCTTTGCGAGGAGGGACAAGGTCCCTGAACAGTCCCCAGCTGTTCTTGTAATGCCCAATTCCTAGAGATGCGATCTTTACTGTACTTCCCAGTTGGGATGACCAGGAGGATCGTGTTTGTGAGCACGAGCAACTCATTGGTCACCTGCAAGTGCGACCCCATGGAGTGATACAGGGAATCGTAAAGCTTGTGTCGATTCCTCAACAGCGATCCGATGCCTGCCACATCCCTGCAAGGTAGCAGCTTGAGCCACGGGGTGAGGTTCTCGGTGCAGGTTGCTTCTCGAGGCAGTACACCGTACCTGGTTGCGGTGCGTTCTCGGAAGGGTCCTCCAATTGGGAAGTATTTCGGTTGTATGTGTTTGCTACCATCTGCCAGGAACGAAAGCGAGGTGCAGAAGAGTCCACCCATGGCGTGCGTGAGGTTTCGCCACAGGGTCCGGTCGGTTTCTTCGTCCTTCGGCACGTAATTCATCACCAGCTCCGCACCCACAGGACTGGCCGGCTGTGGCGGTCTTCCCCATTTGCGATAGTTCCATCTCCCAGACGTGAGCCTCAGCTGGGCGTCCTCGACGTTGGCGTGCGCCTGTGCGAGGTGGGCGATGGCGTGTGGGAATCCTTGGCTGGGTTCTTCACCGCGTTCGGCGGCGAGCTGGAAGTGGAAGTGGGCCATGAGGTGTCCATTGGGAAGGGGACGTAGCAGAAGTTCTTCCGTGAACCTCTCTCGCACTCCGACCGCCGTTGCAATCCACAGGAAAAGCGGCAAGCCGCGCATCATCATCCTCATCCTTTCCTCCTTGGCTTCGTTCTGTCCATCCCAGGGTCCACTCCCTTTCGAACCCAGGAACGTTCCAACTGGGTCTCCCAATGGAAAGGCGAGATCTGTCCGGTTCCATCGGATTCGAACCCGTCGTCCCTGAGCACCGGAAGGAAGAAGGGGGGCATTCGATCGCTTCCAAAAGGGGGGCACAGATGGGACAGAAAAGGTCGACGCACGTCCACCTTGCTTGGGCTTTCCACGGGGAGGAAGGGTCGGAACTTGATTCATGGAGAAGGAAGGAATGGAGAAGACGAGCGTGTGGGAAGCAGATGGCGATCCAGGAACGCAGCAGCTGCTTGGTGCATCTCCGACGTGGCCTCGTGGCCGACCCCAGATTGGATGAAGGCATCCAAGGCGTCGGCGGAATTGAAGGTTGCATAGGCGTCCTTGGTCCGTTCCAAGGCCAATCGAAGGCCAGGAAGGGGACATCTAGGATCCAATTCCCCATTCAACACCAGTAAGGGCCGCGGTGCGATCAAAGGCAAGCTCTGTGGCGCATCGGCGTACGTCAACAGCCCCGGTGCGATGCGGTCCCACACCCGTTTCACCACTGAAGCATCGCAATTGACCTTGCCCAAATCTTTCGTGGCCACGTCAAACACGCTGGGCGCATCTCCACGGCGCAGGCTCTCGGCTCTGGCCTGCCATCGATCGTGTTCCACCGCCCAAGCGAAGGACTGCACGCCAATCATGGGCGCTGCACAGCTCAAGCGTTCGTCTGCAGCTGCCCATAACCAGGCGTGCATGCCTCCCAGGCTCACGCCGGTCACGCCCACGCGTTCGGGATCTACATCTGCGCGCTGCTGCACGTGATCGAGCAAGCGCATGAGGTCGTAGACGGTGTCGAAGAGGAACGGCCTGGCGTCTGCCGTTCGCCAGGACCGCACCAGCGCGTCGTTGTAGGCGTCGGATGCACGCGAACCGTGATGTCGCGAGTCCACAGACACCGCCAGGTATCCGCGCGATGCGTACTGTGCGGCTTGACGCGCCAACTGTCGACGGTCGCCGCCCGTCGCGTGGAGGAGCACCACGCAAGGACGCAAGCTCGTCGTTTCATCGCGTCCTCCATCTTCCACAGGTTTCATAAACACGGCTGGTGTCCATTCCTGGCCGTTTCCGTCGCTTTCGTCCGTAAAAAGCTCCACGTCTTCGACGTGGACGCGGAACTCGTCCGCCAGCGCACGCCACTTCGCGGCCTGGCGAGGATCCGAATCTTGTCGCGACGGCCGCGTGGACACTGGTTGGAGCAGCTGCTTCTCTCTCCCGCGGCACAGCGTCGCACGGAGCGCCGCACGGAGTCCTTCTGCGTCGGCCATGGCCGTGGCACGTGCGACCATGTCCGTCCCTTGGTCTCCCACTCGAAGCAGGGAAGGATGCCCAAGCCACCATTCCAGCAAGTGGAAGGATGGGAACCAAGAGCTGTGCTTCCTGCTGCCAGACCATCCAGAGCCAAGACCCACGGACAGACGGCCCAAGCAGGCGGGTGGCACAGGGAGGAACGCTCGTGGAAGGATCGAGGCGAGGTGGCCGTGCATCGCGGTTTATTGAAGGCCTGTGGGTGTCGATTGCAATTCCGTGGCGGATCCACCACGGGGCTCCGTGGACAATGGGGTCCACCGCACCAACCTGTGCGTGATGGATTGCTTGCCCAACACCGTGCTTGTGCCTGCTATCAATAACCCAGCATACGCCAGTACCACGGGGTGTCATTTAAATACATCTTTTCGTCCTCCTCCAGTACGACGTCGGGAATGTCATCGAAATCGACTTCCGGGGGCTCCACGGGAGGCTCTTCCACGTGTTCCGGAGGGGGTGCAAACATGCCGGCGAAACGCTTCTTCTGGGCCCGCAGGATCTGCTCCCTTTCTTGCTGGATGTCACGCATTAGTTTGAGGGCCGCTGTATCCTTGGGTTCCCTCTCAAGGACCATACGTATGTCGTCCTCTGCCTCGTCGGTCTGTCCCAGCTTGAAGCGGGCCAACGCACGGCGATAGAGTGCTTTCAAATTCTCTCCCCCAGTCACGAGGGCTTCGGTTGTGTCGAGGATGACGCCGTTCCAATCTTCCACTTGCATTTTGCATGCCGACAGGTTTACGAGCAGGGGGATACGCACTTGGTTCACTTGATCCAAGTGTTCGCCTTCCACTTGCATGATATATTCTGGAGGTAGGTAGCTCAATCCAATATCGTAATGATTACTTGCATCTCTCCAGTTTTTCTTCTTGTAGGATGCGTTTCCTCTGTTTTTCCTGATCTCGGCCGCTTTGAGTCTTTCTTCGAAGAACATGACCCCTCTGGACTTTGCGTTGTCCGGATCTTCCCAATCCAGCAGTTCCACTTCGTAGATTACCTTGGAAGGCGGAGGCACGTCAGGAAGCGATGGCTTCTTTCGACGCTTTTTTTTGAGTTTGGGTTCGAATTCGAGCTGCACGGTTTGTCCCGGTCGGACACCTTCCAGGGCCATTCTCACGCCTGGCAGTTCTTCTTCGGTGTCGTCCAACATCACCTGCCTCACCTCCTCTTCCTCTCCTGGATCGAGGGCTTCTCCACTCTCGGCGATCCATCCGCGAAGCCTCACGAATGCCTTGGCTCCTTCGGGCGGAGACGTGCGTTTTCCGTCCTCCAGCGCCTCTCGAGTGCGCGTCACGCGCTTCCGCGGTCCTTCCATCCCGTCGACGACCCCACGTCCTGGGCTCCCTCTCCTCCCTCTCCCACACCCTCTCTGTCTCCCTCTCTCACACACCCTGTCTTTCTCCTGCCTCTCCCACACCCTCTGTCTGTCTCCTCCCTCCCACACTCTCTGTGTCCCCCCTCTCACTCTCTGTCTCCCTCTCTCCCACACACCCTGTCTGTCTCCCACTCTGCCAGACTCTCTGTCTGTCTCCCCTCTCTCACACACCCTGTCTGTCTCCTGCCTCTCCCACACCCTCCGTCTGTCTCCTCCCTCCCACACTCTCTGTCTCCCTCTCTCACACACCCTGTCCGTCTCCCCCCTCCCACACACCCTGTCCTTCACCCTCTTACACACCCTGTCCGTCGCCCTCTCACACGCCCCGTCTGTCCCCATTGCTCCCCCTTCAAACATGCTCTTCGGCGAATGCTCCTCCTCGCGTTCTCCTTACGGCTCCCATCCCCCACATTGAGTCTATAGATCCTTACTTGTTGGTAGTGTTCGTTCTTCCATTCTCCCAAGTGTTCCCTCTCGCTTTCTACGATTCCCTCCCTCTCTCTCCCTCTCTTTATCAAAGGGAAGCACGCAAGAAAACACCCTCCACAAGCCATCCTTGGCACAATCTGCCTCGTGGTGTTCGCGGCACACCCGTCTGGCCATCTGGCTAGCGTTCCCCTTGCCGTGTTTGGATGCTTGTGTCGAACGTTGCCCTCCCCCTTCACGGTGGGAGGGGGGACCGTCCGCACCTCTCCTTATCCTTCCCCTGCACCGTGGCACATGCGTTGCACGCCGGATGCATCGTTGAGACAACCTCGGCGGTCATGCCATTCCCATCGTTCGTGTGTCTTCCCATCCCCTCCGCGAGGGAGGACCGAAGGCCCCTCTTTCAAAAGGGGGGCACGTCCGTTCCCTCCCTTCGTGTACTTAACTTCAGATACCCCCCTTGTGGCTGGGGTGGAGCCATCCAGATCCCATCGCTTCGAGACCAAAAAGACGTGAGAGATCGAACGCCTTCGGCCAGAGTGGACGCACTTGGCGCGCTTCTCACGGACCCGAAACGCACGCGGGAGCGGCATGGCGACCGCAGGATATCGTATCGGTGCGTGAAGAAGGTCTGGGAAGACGCACGGGGGCCGAAACGAAAGGACGGAGGCGTGGCGGACCGAAGCACGCCGAAGAAAACGAACCCTATGGGAAGCTGACGGAGAGACGTGAACACGTGCAGGCAAAGCCGTGCGACAGCGAGGCGCAGAATCCAAAGCACGCGTGTACGCCGAAATCAACGAAATCCAACCGAGGGAATACTGGGATTACGAAGCACTCGAAGTGCAGTGGGGGTGAGGATCGAAAGCAACACGAACAGACGAGAACCCACGCAACAGAACAAGCTGCAAGTGCAAGATGGCTGACCGAACGACGCGCCCCGAACGAACAAACAAGGGAGCAAGAAGATTACGACGTGGTGCGAAAAGTGGGCCGAGGAAAATACAGCGAAGTGTTCGAAGGAACCAATGTTAAGACCGGGGAAAAGGTCATCATCAAAATCCTCAAACCCGTGAAGAAAAAAAAGGTGCGCTCGAAGAGGACGAGGGTACCGACGCGCACCCGCGAGGAAGGTTGACTAGATGTGGACACCGAGAGACGCTGACCGGTCCCTTGCTTGACGTGATGGCCTGCAGATCAAGAGGGAGATCAAAATATTGCAGAACCTTCGGGAGGGACCCAACGTGATTCGCCTGCTAGATATTGTCCGCGACCCCGAATCGAAAACCCCCAGCCTGGTCTTCGAGCATGTCAACAACAAAGATTTCAAAATCCTTTATCCCACGCTCAGTGATCACGAGATTAGGTTCTACATGTACGAGCTTCTGAGAGCACTGGACTTTTGCCATTCCAAAGGAATCATGCATAGAGATGTCAAACCTCACAATGTACGTGGATGGGATCGATTCCCAACTGTGGAAGATGGAAATTTGCCAACAAGCGCTGACCAGCGTTGGAACGCTTTGTCTCGTGCAGGTGATGATCGATCATGAGAAGAAAGAGTTGCGCCTGATTGATTGGGGGCTTGCGGAATTCTACCATCCGTACAAGGAGTACAATGTCCGAGTCGCCTCCAGGTATTTCAAGGGGCCTGAACTTTTGGTAGACTTGCAGGACTACGATTATTCCCTGGATTTATGGAGTTTGGGGTGCATGCTTGCTGGGATCATCTTCAGACGGGAACCATTCTTTTACGGTCGGGACAATTACGACCAACTGGTCAAGATCGCCAAAGTTTTGGGAACAGATGAGCTCCATGCTTACCTGGCCAAGTACAAGCTGGAACTCGACCCTCAACTTGATGCACTTGTAGGGAAGCACACTAGGAAACCCTGGTCCAAGTTTATCACCTCAGATAACAAACACTTGGTGACACAGGAAGCTGTAGATTTTGTCGAGAAGCTTCTGCAGTATGATCATCAAGCTAGACCAACAGCAAAAGAAGCCATGGCGCACCCGTACTTTGACCCGGTACGTGCAGAGTGCGAAGAGAGAGCGAAGAGCCAGTCGATGCAATAAACAAATGCCTTTACACCAGTCCCGTGCTTATCAAGGCTTCCTGGACATTGTGCACACTCGATTGTGCAAGTTCTGGAGCCTCTTTCCAACCAAGCTCCCAATATTCAAGAGTCCCCATTCGCAATGCTGCTGAGAGCATCTGCTCCGAGTCCATAAAGCACACCTTCATACTTTTCAGGACCTCCTAATCTAGACGTTTTATTGAAGTATAGACAAACTAGTTTTTGGAAAGTGGCTGCAGTGAGTAGTGAATCCGAACCTGCCTGATGTTGTGGACCTATGCGCTCTACCTCCAGCATTTCGGCCAGCTTATTGAGCCCTCCATGTAGGCTGTCGCAGAATTTCATCATGTATTTGATGTCGTAGATTCTTGGGAAGAAAATCCTCAGAATTTCGAAAAAGTCCTCTTCCTTGTCTGGCAATGGGTGACAGGTCAACACTTTGATCAAGTACCCAAAGTCGTACCCACAATGGAAGGTTAACCAGCGTATCTCGTCGTTCAGCACCACCCCAGAAGTCATCAAGAGTTCCCCAAAGCGATGGACCTCGATTCCTCTCTGCATCAGCTCGTCGAAATCGATTCCCGATTCCTTCAGCAGCTCGATGGAGTCTTCTGCATACATGTCGTTTTCGACGTCGAATTCTCTGCGTTCGAAGCACATCTACGCGTTAGCATTCGTCTAGCATCGCATGCGTAGGATTCCGCCCGACGGGAAAGGGTCTTCGAGTACGGGCCAGCGTCAGGTGCAGGTTCGGCATCAAACCCTACGGTTGTCGAAAGGCCATCCTCATCGTGCCGACGCACCTGAAGTTGAACTGCCAGATGACCATGTATTTCCCATCGAAGGAAGGGAGGTTCCCGTCTTCGTCGCAGAACGTGAGTCCAAGCTGGATGAGCTTGAGCATGTCCACGTTGCACCGAAGGGTCTGGTACTGGTACTCGTTCACCTTAGTGGAGTGCACGGGTCTGGCCACGACGCCAGGGAACTCGGTGTCCATGGCCACGTATTGGTACTGGTCCACCACTTCCCTGATCATGGCCATCTCTTCCTCTAAGTTGTCTGCCCATACCTGCGACTCGGTTCTCGTCAGCATCCGACCTCCCGTCGCAACGAACGTCTTCCGGGCGTGGTTTCCGCCTCTTCCCTTCGTCCGTTCCCCGCGTCCCGCCGTGCACGCACCTCGCGGATGAGCAGCTCTTGGCCCTTGTTTTTCTCTCCCATCGCGGGCCAGGCGCGCGCATGCCCAGCTCGCACGTGCTCGCTTGTGCGACAGCGATGCCGTGCACCGACGTCCAAATGGCCCCTTCGCCTTCGTGAACACCGCACAAGTTAACCCAGGCGGGGGACGAACGGGGAGTTTCTTCTCTCGGGGGTCGAGGCGGGGTCCTCTTCCCCCAGGAACCCGAGAGGGACACAAGGACCCTGTCGATGGGATGCGAAGAGCGCTGGGATCGGTGGGTGGAACAGGAAGGCGCAGGGATGTGCCTCGTGACCACGAAGATGCACGAGGATGTCTCCTTGTCACTCCATCCAAAAAACGTCGGAAAGGCCTTCACGATGCGCTTAGAAAGGCCCGTGACATGGTCGTGCGAATTCTTTCCATCCGCCCTTTGGTGGATGCGAGGAAAGACCGAACGCGGTGCTCCTGCTCTCGTGAACAAGGCGAGCGTTCACCGCCAATGATGAAGGCCGTTCCAAACGACGGATGTGTGGCGCAAATTGGCGTGCCAATGCACACTAGAGGGTCAAATTCAATCTCCATGAATTTTCCTCATCGCGTGCCGGTTAGAAAACCGCATGTCTCCAAGTCGTCTCCATCGGGAATGTGGGATTCGTGCTTGGCTTCGTGGTGCCGAATTGTACCATTCCTTATGCATTATTCGCATGGGAACACAAACACGCGTTGATGGTCTTGGAATGTCCGGCCATGAATCTAGATCTTTCCGTGCGGGATACATTCACCTCTTGATGCGAATGACCAATCCGCGAAGCCACAATAGATTGCAAGGAAGCAAGGCCACTTGCACACGAGCGTGGCAGTTTTAGTGCCTGTCCTTGAGACCCTGGTGTCGGTTGCACCCGTCCTTGCCGACATTTGTCCGTTCCCTTTTGCTCAGGCATTGGACGAACGCAGCCATTCCGTCACCGCCATCTCAACACAACGCTTCGTACTTCGCTCCCCACCTCTTCCATGTTGACCATTTGGCAGGTTGGATGGATCGAAGTTCCCCCCTATCTCGGCCTTTGTGGGTCTTGGGATCTGGGGAGAGGAAGCCACCGTTCACAGTTGTGAAGTGGTTGTGACGTGGTCCTCAGACCGTCGGCATTCCTGTTTGCGTCGACAGCTATGGCGTGGGCGCTCGTCGGAGTGGACGGACAGCGATGGCCTCTGATTGGCGGAAGAGCCTGCACAGTGGGGAGGAAAGGTGAGGAACATCAGCACACAGGTCCCAGTCGACGTTGGCACTCCCAGTGAACGCAAGTCAGTGCTGACGATACGGTTCGTCTGTACGCACCTTGCTCCGAAGACGTGACGATCGTGATCTACAACGATAGGAGTATATCCAGGAAGCACGCAGTGGTTGAAATGATACCTCTGGAAGTGGACGAAATCGAAGACCTGACGAAATTGCCCCATGTACTTCTGAGAGGTGAGGGACCGAACGCTACGTTTCGAGCTGCGTGATAACTTGATTCCCGGATACTTCAGCAGGGATTGGCAATCTTCAATGCTAACTTTGCCTACGCGTGAAAATGCACGAAAATAGACACTTCGAAATATGGAACGGTTGTCAACGATGACAGGATAGTTGGCGCAGAAAAGGTGCTCAAGGAAGGAGACAAGCTCAGATTCGGCGCGCAAGGAGCTAGCTTTGCCCTCAAGAGAAAGAATCTGGTCATTTGTTTAGATTCCAAAGGCACATCATTAGACGTTTTGCATGGTATTTCAAAACTTGGTGCACATGCAGTGGGAAGATGGGGCCCAGAGTGTAGTTGCTTGATTGTGTCTGAAGATTCCATTGCCAGCTCCACAGTTGCTTGTGCGATTGCTGCGGGGACACCAATGGTAAGCTCTTCGTGGTTGAAGGCTGCACTTTCGATGGAGGGAGCACACAGTAAACTTCCGGATTTCGATGAGCACCCAGCAAACGTAAAGTTCCATCGCAAGGGTAGCGACGTGGCAATCCTTCCTCCCGAGAAATCGACGGAGTCACGGGCGCACCTCTTTGATGGCATGGTTTTCGTGTGGGATCCTACAGAGCTTTCGGTAGAGCACGAAGGTGGGATCGCCTTGGCTGTGGCTATGGCGGGAGGCCAAAACATACCCTTTCAGAGGGATGTGCTGGAAGGGTCAAGCAGCAAGGGCCAGCGCCTCGTCTTGATCGAGGGGGAGCCTGATGCAGTCGAACACGAAGAGCTGAGGCAGCCGCACTTGATCGGTTCAATACGCCTTCTCATCCAATCTATCTTGGAAAACAGGAACGATCTGTTCCAAGTGTGCAAGAAACGGCGATCTTCCATCGTGCATAGTGACAGTGAGACACTCCTAGATGAGGATTCTGACCCAAGGCCTCCTGCAACGGCAGAAAACACACCACCTATCTCACTACCAGGCAAAGATCGTGTTCATGCACAGGGTGAAACGCAGGCACAGGAGCAACCCAAGCAGAACGTGGTTATTGAAAGTCTAATCCCTTCTTCAAGTGGGGACAAACACAGGTCACAAGCGGTCAACTACAAGAAATTCAGAAAAGCTGCCCAGCGGAGTTCTGACTGGGAGATGGTTCCTTTCTCGGAGAAGCCGTGGAGCGAACGAGTGCCTGGATCCTTGCAATACCAGGAACGCCTCTTGGTCGAAGTGAAACAATCGCGGCAGGCCGAGGAGATGTTTACTACAGATGCTCAGAAGGGCACCACGAGAGGCGGACCAGATAAGAAGTCCCGCAGGTAGTCCGGTCCTCCTCATGCCTAGCTATGTATCGCAAATAACTAATGGGTGCATTCCATTTCCTTCTTCAACGAACGATCGTCATTCGTAAGAGCTTCCCTCCGTCGGCTGAGGCAGCTTTCGGTTCGCCGACGAAGCCATTTCCCTGCGCAGTTCCAGCAGAACCGTCTCGATTCTATAGTTCGTCTTCCAGCGACCGAGAACGTGGAACGCGGACGGTATGACGTTTCCACTTCGCGAGTCGACGCACGTCATGTTGACTTTCGTGATGAATCTGACCTTGGGTGGCTGCGTTTTCTCGTCGAAAGCTTTGCGTCAGCTTCTTGCGCTCGTGCCATCGTTTGGGTCTCCTTTCACCGCTCCTTCCCTACATCCTACGCCTTCACGCACTTTTTTCGGATAGTCTAGATCGCAGTAGATCTTGAGCCCGTAAATCCTACCGTCGTGCGCCGTCTTTCGCGTCCGAGGAGCGGTTCGCACGTCCGTCAGTCTCATCCACGTGCTCCTTCTTGACGTGTCGAATGGGTCCTGAGCCCACTCCAGCTCGTCTTTCCACACACGTACGTTCATGGGTCCGATGATGGTTCCCGTCCACGACCTCATGAACACGTCGTCCACGTCTTCCATCCCGTAACTGACGGATCCATCGCCGATGCCTTTCTCGCCACGTTCCAGCTCCTCCAACAGGCGGAAGTTGCGTGGCACTGGCCTCCCCCAACCGCCGCACATCCGCACACGCGTCCTTCGTCAGCCGCTCCATCCTTTCCAGCTCTCTTCCCATACCTTCCTTGCGGCCTTGGGACGCACCTTCCACCGATCCTCCGCCGCCAAAGGCCATGCCGAGGCCGTTGCGACACGTCCTCGTCTGCACGCCTTTCGCCTCGTCCCCTCTCGAGATCTCGATCCACAGGCCCTCTTCGATCGATGCGAATCGAACATCGTATCGATGGATACACCGAGACCTTCCTCCCTCTCCCGGTCCCCCCGCACGTCCCCTCTCGAGATCTCGATCCACAGGCCCTCTTCGATCGATGCGAATCGAACATCGTATCGATGGATACACCGAGACCTTCCTCCCTCTCCCGGTCCCCCCGCACGTCCCTCTCGAGATCTCGATCCACAGGCCCTCCCCGATCGATGCGAATCGAACATCGTATCGATGGATACACCGAGACCTTCCTCCCTCTCCCGGTCCCCCCGCACGTCCCTCTCGAGATCTCGATCCACAGGCCCTCCCCGATCGATGCGAATCGAACATCGTATCGATGGATACACCGAGACCTTCCTCCCTCTCCCGGTCCCCCCGCACGTCCCTCTCGAGATCTCGATCCACAGGCCCTCCCCGATCGATGCGAATCGAACATCGTATCGATGGATACACCGAGACCTTCCTCCCTCTCCCGGTCCCCCCGCACGTCCCCTCTCGAGATCTCGATCCACAGGCCCTCTTCGATCGATGCGAATCAAACATCGTATCGATGGGCATATCGAGACCTTTGGAGGGCCCAGCACCGACCCAAGTTTATGCATGGAGTTAATTTCGAGGGAAGGACGTGGCGGATCGCGCGCGAAGCTTGCGATGGCGATGGCGGCGAACGGAGGGCAAGAAGACGTGCTTTTGCGCGTGGAAGGTGGGTGGAAGAACGGAACGTGACACCAGGAAACGAAGAAGGAAGCGAGGGAGACCCGCTGACTTGAAAAAGAAACGCAGTCGAGGTGTGCCTGAAGGAGGAAAGCACGGCGGGAAAAGAAGCAGTTCGACAAGCAGTGACCAGGTGCGCGTCCGATACAGACCGCGAAAAGAAGACGCAACGATTGCGTCTGGATCGCGGACGGATTCGGTGCTGATAGGAATCGCGTGTGATCCCGTGCAGGCTTCTGGAAACCAAGGTGTGCAAAGGGGCCGTTCGAGATTGGTACCAGCCAGGAAATCTGTCTTGGGACCGGTCGTACGACAAGTTCTTGGACCAACACGTGAACACCATTGCTCTGGTCAAAGATGGTGAGGGAAAATTATTGGATCGTCGAAGATCGGTCGAAAACGAATGATGCCACGGAGCTGACAGGATTGTCCACCCCATCTCCTCCAAGACGATTTGAAAAGCATACCGCAAGTCCTCCTCTTCTGGCAAATAGCCTTGACCGTTCATGTCTTTCAGCTTTCACGGGAAGAACCAGACGAGGAACTTGAGGAAGGAGAGGGGACGCCTTTTTGCAAAGAGTGGGCTATCCCGCATCACAGTTTCCATGGGTTGTGGGAGAGTTTGTATTACGAACACGAAATAAAAAGGCGTCTGCTGCATTTTGCAACATCCGCCCTGCTCTTCTCTGACCATGGAGTGGATCCTCAACTCATAACGTGGAACCGAGTAGTGCTGCTGCACGGACCCCCTGGTACTGGGAAAACTTCCTTGTGCAAGGCTTTGGCACAGAAACTCTCCATCAAGTTCTCCGGGCGTTTTCCCACGGCAGTGCTGGTGGAGGTGAATGCGCATAGCCTTTTCAGCAAGTGGTTCAGCGAAAGTGGTAAGCTGGTCTCCAAGCTCTTTTCTAAAATTCAAGAGATACTGGAGGATGAAGATACGCTCGTGTTTGTTTTGATCGACGAAGTAGAGAGTCTCACATCTGCAAGGCAATCGGCATTGGCGGGATCTGAACCCTCCGATGCCATTCGTGTGGTGAACGCCTTGCTCACACAGTTGGATGCGCTCAAATACTTCACCAATTCCATGACGTTGACGACATCGAACATCACGGAAGCTGTGGACGGGGCTTTCCTGGATCGCGCCGACATCAAAGCCTACATAGGAAATCCTTCAGAGAGAGCCAGGTACGAGATCCTGCGATCCGCCATTCACGAGCTCCAGAGGTGCAACTTAGTCAGACCTGCGGTGGCCCTGGTGTCCCATGCGGAGTGTAAGGGAGGAGGGGCACAGCACGAGAGGATGGCGGTGGACTCGGAATCAGAAGTATCGCTGCATGCTTCGAATCTACTGGCCGACATGTGCCATGCTTTGGATGGTATGAGCGGTCGTCTCCTGAGGAAGCTACCTTTTTTAACGCACGCAACACTGCAGGACACGGGGCACTCAAGTCACGACCTGATCGCATTCATCAAAGCTTTGCATAAATGCGCGGAACGGGAGCTGGAAGAAAAGCTGGGGGCGTAGGAGGTTGCTCAAAGATAGCATTGTATCCGTGCGATATTTGTGCGGTCAACTTTGAATAAATGACAGGGTTCCGGGGGGCGTGGAGATGGGCAGGATGGTGCGAATGCCCGTCCTGTCTCCAGCCGGCAAATCAAGCATCCGGGCCGCCTGTGAGCCTGCGCAGTGGGGGCAGGGCAGTGGTGAGCAATCCAGTCATATCCACCGCAAACAAAGTCCTTGCCTCCAAGGGCACAAAGGTCTGTCCCAAGGTTTCTTGACGGATCTTGGCGGCGTGCCAATCTCTGAGCCTAGGATTCAACTTGAAGTCGTAGCTCTTCAGCTCCCCCTTCACTTTCCTCCAATACTTCCTCGTTTTTGGAGCGAGATGGTAGGATGGGCCGCCGTTGTGGACCCTTGCCAGAGTCTCTAAGTCTCCGAATTTGAGGGCCCAAGGGCACCACCTCATCCAGTACTTGAGGCAGGTATGTTCCGAATGATCGAGGTCCAGCTCGCACTCGAAGTATCCCTTTTTACGTCCTGTCCTATCTAGCTCCCAAGCATCTGCATGGTACATGCTGCTGATCTGCAGCGGACCGATGCTCGTTCCGTCGTCTCCTCGTGGCGGAGGCCACATGTTGGACGTTTCCACGGTCTGCAGTGCCCGCATGAGTTTCTGCATGTGCGGTTCTTCTCGGATTTCTTCGATGGTTTTCGTGATGTGAAACTCGTGAAAGAAAGGCTCGTGTCCTTCTTCTGCCGGCTTCGGTCGATTCACTTTTCCAGACACTGGTCGGAGTCGCAACTGTCGAGGCACGAGGATGTCCTGTCCCGGATGGATCACCGTGGATCCGCCGCAGGACTGCACCAGGTCGTCCACGGGCACGCCCACGCGTCTGGAGATGTGCCACAGGGTATCTCCTTCCCTCACGCGCACGCGCAAGTCTCCAGGACGCAGCTTCGGCTTCGCCTCCACCTCCAGTTGCGCGGTTTCGGCTCCTCCTTGTCCTTTCGGCAGGCGCAGTTCGTCTCCTTTCACCACCTGGTTTTCCTTCCCCATCCCGTTGGCTTCCTTCAGCGCCTCCACGTCCACCGCACATCGCCTGGCGATGGACCAGAGCGTGTCGCCGTCCTCCACGCGCACGCGCTCGCCTTCCGCCATCGCCAAAGGGACTCCCTTTCCCCTCGATTCGGGGAGGCAAAAAGGTTCCCCTCTCGACCCCTCCTCCTCCTCGGCCTTCGTCGACCCCCCTTCCCCTCCCCCGACGGGACCCGCCGAGGAGGTCGAAGGGATCCCTCAGGATCCTCGTCGGCAAGCGAAGGGGGTGGGGCGCGCATCCGGTGGGATCCGACACGAGGTCGGAAGTGCGAGAGCGGCATGGGCATGGCGAGATGGAATGGATTCGCACGTGGTGGGATGCGAGCGCGACGAAGATCGGCGAGGGGAAGGAGAGGGAGGACACTGGGCACCTGGCACGTTTTCCCACGAAAGAG
Organism: Picocystis sp. L7; assembly: GCA_020975725.1. Lineage (NCBI taxonomy): Eukaryota > Viridiplantae > Chlorophyta > Picocystophyceae > Picocystales > Picocystaceae > Picocystis > Picocystis sp. L7. The sequence continues at coordinate 225,860 of QXJR01000012.1, forward strand.
GGAGAGGGTGGACGTGCCTGGCGTAGGAAAGACCGCGAGAAGAGAGGCCAGGCTTGTCGGTCGGATCCAACTCGAATCAAATTTGCACGTGTCCCGATCCGAGGAACATCATCTCGGAACGGAGGTCCCCTCTCTTGTCGAAGCTTGCACGTCGACGCTTGTTCGTTCGCATCGAAGCGTTGGAATCGCCCTTCGAACGGTGCGAGAGCGAACCAACCCGAACCGTTCCAAGGACGAAGTTCGCTCCCCCGTCTCGCGTTCCTTCGACTGCAAGGACGGAAGGACCGCGTGGTCCCACCGCCATCGCAGATTCCACGGCGACGGCGCGATGGCACGTCTCATCCACGTGTTATTTCTGGATCCGGATGGCCACCACCAGTGCGAGGAAGAGCAGCAGCGTAAACTGCGTCGACAGATACCCCAGCATCGCCGCCGCGAACGCCGCGGTGCCGACCAGAAGCGCCAGGAAGTTCCTCGTCTGCGTCATCGCGCTTCGGCTTCGCACGTGCGCGGATGGACGTGCGCTTCCGCTTCGAATCGCGTTCGAAATGCCTGGTTCAACCCTCGCCTTGGCCCTTCCTGGGAGAGGCCTAGAACCGAGTTGAACCCGATGGTGCTTCCAATCAGACCGTCCGTCTCCTCGGTGGGCGTGGTCCGATTGAAAGGGGGCGAAGCACCGGGGGAAAGGAAGACGAAGGTCGCGACCCCATCGGACAGGAAACCACAGGACAGGACCCCTGGGCCTGAAGAGGAAGGTGGAACCAAGGCCATGCGCAGGGAAGAAACCGGCCATGTATGAGGGCTCATGGGATAGAAAAGCGATGCTGTACGACCAGAGGATCGTGGAACACCCGCATCTTGGGCCTAGACAGAGGGACAAGCCTTGAAAGGGGGACCTTCGACCGTCCAAACACGGGTGAGGAGGGTTGGTGCAACAATTCGAAGCAACACAATGGCACAACCAATCAATCCACTTGAGACGCAAAGAAACGCACATACCAGGGGATTAAGATGGATCCCGTGGACACGGATGATACCACCCGTGCGGTGAATTCGCAACTCCACCTGTCTCGGGTCCAGACGTCGGCCGCTGCACGGGCACGCTTTCCTCCATGCATGGTTTAAGAGGACTGCTGCAGTTCCAACGAGGGAGCGCAAAAAAACGAAACTTGCTTCGCGAGACAAGTCCCTGCTCATCTTGCTGGGCATGGATGCTCCATCGCCGAGCACAGTTGTGATAAAAGACAAATGGTACCTTGGAGGCAAAAACAAAAATTGACTACAAGTAACTTGCACGCGACGGAATCTTGCCTCAACAGCCCTAAACTTTGGGAGTGCGCTTAATTGGCGGTCTCTTCGCGTAGCACCTTCACCACTGACTTGAAAGCAAACCAGTCCGGAATCTCTTCACCGCTACGAAGCATCTTCCTAAACTTAGTTCCAGACAAGCTAAGGGTGGTGAGATTTTCAGCCTTGGCAACATCTGCCGTGACGTAACCCTTCTCCTTGGTATAGGCAATGTTAAGAGAAGGCACCGTCTGCATGCCCAGTTCTGGAGCATGTTCCTTGGCAAAGTCCTGTGCATCGTAGGCGCCGTAAAAGTCCTCACCCGAAAGGCACGACTTGCTGCCTGCCATGTCACGGCCGATGATGAAATGAGTGCAACCATAGTTTTTGCGGATAATCATGTGTTGAATGGCTTCGCGAGGACCAGCCATGTGCATGGAGTAGGGAAGGTAGGCCCAGCGTACTTGTGGGTTGTTCACTTCCTCTTTGAGGACCTCATAGGTGTGGTAACGAACGATCCCGGGAATATCGTCGTCCTGCGTGGGGCCGCAGGTGGGATGCACCAGGCACACTGCGCCCTCTCCCACGTTTTCTGCATCCAGGGCACGCGTGAAGAGCTCGTAATGTGCACGGTGGATGGGGTTCCTGCATTGGAACGCCACGACATCCTTGCCTTCGGGGAGCATGGCACGGACCTCCCTTGGCGATGCGCAAGGGAATATTCTCTTTGGCAGATCGAGGCCTTCTACTTTGCCTCCGATGTAGTACTTGCCCCTTTCCATGGAGATCATTTGCACTCCCGGATGTTCCAGGGAGGAGGTTCCGTAGCACTTGAGCGCTTCCAGTGGTTTGTTGGGCTTGTACTTGGAATCCACGGTGACGACGGCCAGGTCCTGTCCTTCGTAGCTGAGGAGAACCTTATCTCCAACTTGGATGGAGTCGTCGTCGGTGTCCAAGACCACGGGCAGGCCCAGGATGGTCCCGTCGGTGAGCCTCATGGTCTCCACCACCGACTTGTAGTCCTCTTCGTCGAGGAATCCTTCGAGGGGACTGAATCCACCCACGATCAGGAGCTCCACATCGCAGGCGTTTCGATCCGAGAGTTGGATGGTTTTGGTGGCGGACGCTCGCACGGCTTCTTTCTTGTCTTGTTCCACCATCAGGTCCACCAGTTTCCCACCGTGGGGTGCGGTGAGCGCGGAAGGCGCGGCCGAAGCCATCACCCTCACGTTTCTCGCGACCTTTCCTGTCCTCCTGGCGCTCCTTTGGCGGCGGGCTTGGGCGGGAGAAGCGCGCACGCGCGTCGCAATCTGCTGGGCCATGGTCGCCATTCCCGTTCTGGTAGGACCCGTAGTGGTTCCTCCCCTGGTTTCCCCTCCCTTCCGATACGGTTTCGGGGGGTTTCTATCCAGAAGGGAAACGGGTGGCTGGGAAGGCCCCGCCGCCGGGGGAGGGTGGGGGAGGGTTTCGAGGGGGGATGGAAAGGGAACCCTTGAAAGGGACGAAAGGGAAGGGGTGGTCGGGTTGAAAGGGAAGGGGTGGGAATCCACCAACAACGAACCCAAGGTGGGATTACTGCAAGGCATGCACGAAAGCCATGAGATTGTCGACGTCGCGACGGTCGGATGGATAAGCCACGAACTCCTTGGCGCCTGCCTTGGGGAAAAAAACGATGCGAGGGAAGGTCTGCAGCTGGAAGCGGTCGGCCACGAACTCACGCTCCGTGTCCCCGCGGAATTTGGCCACACGAACCCCGCTGCCTTGCAACTGAGCAGCGACCTCCTCGTATGCAGGCTCCAATCCTTGGCAGAACTGGCACCATGGCGCGTAAATGACCGCCATGGTGGACACGTCGGCTCCAGCAGTGGCCATCTTCTCCATCTCGTCCTTGCTCACCTCCACCACGTTGCTCGAGGTGTACAAGTCACCAGCCTCCTCCTTGGCTCCCTCGACAGCCGAGTCCATCACGTTGCCAGAGTGCAAGCCACACTCTTTTGCGGTGGCATCTTCCCACCACCAGCGGCCTTCACGCTCGTGCTGGTTCGGTAGGACTGGGCGCGTGCATGGCTCGCAGCCAATAGAGTCGTACCCCTGGAAGTGAAGCTCGTTCAGAGGTACATCCATGGTTCGGAGGAACGCCCATGTCTCCGCCGAACTCACATTGCTCACCGGATTGAACTTGACGAGGGAGCCTGGACCGTCCTTCCCATCAAAAACGGGATCAACTTGTACCACCGGAACAGCTGCACGGGTCCCTGGAGACTGATCCTTGCGTTGGCCGGTGATCCATGCGTTGAGGCCTCTCAGTGCCCTGCGCAGAGGACGAACCTTGCGGATCCTGCAGCATTCTTGATGCCCGTCCTCGTAGAAGCTGAACATTCCTTTGGTACGCACCAACTCCTCTGTCTCTGCGGTGTCGGGAAACATGTACTCAATGTGGATCCCGTAGCGCTTCTCCACCTTGTCGAACAGTCGGTACGTCTCTGGGTTCAGCCTGCCGGTGTCCAAAGAAAAGACTCGAAATGGACGTCCGGTCAGGTGTGCATATTCAATCACGGCCACGTCCTCAGCTCCAGAGAACGCGATCGCAACTTCATCCCCGAACGTTTTCAATGCCTGCATGCAAGAGCACATTTCCGTTTTTTTTCCAATCCGAATCCATGTTGGAAAGAGCGCGAGATATGGTCGTGGAGTATCGAGTCCGATAGAGAGCCCGTACCGCGGCCACACGGGACCAGCGCGATAACGTCGGAAGAACCACGGTCAGTCATTGGACGTCCTGGGGTCTGTTCCGTCGCATGCTCATCTCGTTGCGGCGAGAAACCGTCCTGGTGTTCGTTTCGTTGCATCGGGATGGCGTCTGGCGAGTCCTTTTTTCTCGCAAAGTGCTGGTGCTGGAGGCTCCACCACCCTGACCCGGAAGGAGAGCACCACCTTCGACTCGAGCGCGTGCTTGCATTTCGTTCGTGCTTCGACCAGCCTCTGCCGTTCGTTTCTTCGCCTACTCTTTTCCACCCGTTCGCCACCTTCGTTTCGGTTTTCGAGCGCTTACGTAGTCGATGATTTCCAGCGGCGAGGCTTCGTCGAGCTCTTTCGCGACTTGGTCCCACTCCGCCGTGGGTGCGGCGGCCGCTGCGTGCACGCGTTTGGGTTCGGCACGCGCCTGGACGTTCCCACGTCTTCCAGCACGCCTGCACGTTCCCATCGGCCCTCCCACGCGCGCTTGTTTGGCCATGGCGGCGGCCATCGCTTCGTCGAAAGTGGTGCGAAAGCGTCGGCTTCGTCGGATCCTTCGTTTGGACTCGTGGTGGAGAAGGGCCGAAGTGGGATGGGGGAACAACGGAGGCACGCGATTGGTGGAGAAGGAGGGTCGGAGACAAAGACGGAGGGGGATTGGTGGAAGGGGACGGCGAACCAATGGGAAGGGAGGAAAGGGGTCACGGGGGGGGGGTCCAGGGTCCTACTGGGATCCACGTGAGGGAAGAAGGGAGACCAGGAACCTTGGATGGATCCATAACTCCTCATTCCACAACAACGAATGTGTGGGAAGGTCACACTGCACGACATCACGCTCGAGCGAGAACAAGAGCCTCCCCATCCAACACGTGAACATGCCACGTCAAGCGGTAGCCATGGCAGTGGCTTTCGACCCCACTGACTTCAGAAGAGGAGACAGTTGATTCACCTGGTTCTGAGGCAATGCATTCACACACAGAGGGACAAGGAGCACTTCCATCCTTTCTGGACCATAAATTCGGCCGAGAGGCATGCACGAGGCCAGCCCTTCACGGCAGTGGAAATGGACGGTTGCGTCAGAAGTTTCCACTGCCTCTCCTCTATCCGTCCAGGGCGTAGGCAAAGAAGAGAGTGTATAAAGGAATTTTAGCACATCCATCAGAAGTTGGAAAGGTGCAACACAACGTTCCGATCTCCCTCCAAATCGCTGTGAAAGAGACGTTTCCCCCGGTTGCCATCCCGCCTAGCCGTTCATTCTGCTCAGGGGTAGGGAGACGTGCCGTGAAGCTGCTTGAGAAACACCAAGTCGGGATCATCTACTGGGCAAGGGAGACGCGATGAATACACTCCTCACACCCACGCCAACGAAAAAGGAAGAGATGCCAGTCATTGCTAACTCCCCAAAACATGGAAGAGGATTCTGCTCTGGCCTGGACATTGCAGTTGCTGCGCCACAACCTACCAGCCAAGTATGGTCAGTGATTCCTTACGTGCGAAAACTGTTTCAACTCCCATGGCTCGTTTGAAGGACAACCGGGATGCAGGCTATGCTAAACCAATTCCATCTTCCCCGACCACGACAACACCAACAGTCGTGGAGGGCTTCTTGATATCGATGCACACCCTTCTGCCGGCAACTTCCATCCCTCCAGAACGGATGCACCTGACCAATGGAAGATGCGCCAACGCACTCAAAGTCTGCAGCTTTGTTGAAGGACTTGTAGTACAGGCAGCTACTGTGACTCTCTGTGCAGTGGATCAAATGCCAGAGATGTTGCGCACAGTGATTGCAATGTTTGGTCTGCCGTGCAATCTTGATTGGATCAAGATATCTGCTGTGCACTTACAACTCTCATTCTTCCATGGTTGATGGACCAGCACCATCATCCAACGCATTAGACTCATCAGGAGGAAGTGCAGGGGCATTGGAAGGGCCGCTGGCAGCACCAGGCATAAAATAATTCATACCGCCAAACTGGGCCACCTGAGCAGCAGCAGCTGCCTGAAGAATAGCAATCAAAGACGGGTCCATCGAAGAAAATGCTGCCGCTGCCTCTGGTGGCATCATTGGTCCAGTATGCCAACCGGCCTCAGTCTGGCCGAAAACGCCTCTGGAAGGTTGAAGTTCCGTAGGTTTAGGGGAATCAGGAAGGATGGTTTTCCCAAAAACCTGGACCCCATCGCTTTGTTCTGGCCCCTTTGATTCGCAATCCTGTTGGGCCGGGATTCCACCAGAAACAGGAGAAAATGCACTCATCTGCGCTCCACCAACAGACCATGAGCTTGATGATGGCAGTGGGAATGAATGAGACAGCTGTAACCGTGGCATGCTTCCCTGCTGAGTAAACGCAAGCTGGGTCAAATAAGGGTTTTGAGCACCTGCATAAAGAGCTGCGAGCGTTTCTGGATTCACAGAGGGTGAAGCACTTTGAACACGCTCTGGTGCAGATAACACGGCATCGTGATTCGGCACGTAAGGCTCTTGAAGAGAGTTGCTTTCATCTCTCCTTGGTTTCTTTGGCGGAACAGGCTCTACCTGTGGTTCCTCTGCGAGTCTTTTGGCCGGAGGCGGGCTGTCTGGGGTTTCTTTTTTCTTTGAGTCCTCTCCATGCTTCTGCTTGTAGCTTTGGAAGTAGTTTTTGACCTGCACGGGGGACTTGGTCTGGATCATCCCAGATATTGTCTTCCAGTCATGCCCATGTAGTTGGTAGAACGCATGGAAATCTTCTTTTTCCTTCTGAGACCAGTGCGATACAGTGCGCTTTGTGACTTCGCTGACTTTAGGAGGTTGGCTGTGAACAAGTTCGTGAATGTCTTCCAAGCAAGCCTGAACTTCATCTTCAGTCTTACTCGAGAGTGCTTTGGCAATATCCAAAGCACAGGCACCATTCAGTTTGAAAGCTTTCAGGAATGCGTCCCTATCCTGCTTACTCCAGTCCTTTGATGCGGGTAATGACGAAAGGCCACCCCTTGCTTTCAGGAGGGCAACTACTGACTTGGGCTTGCCCTTATCCACAAGCTCCTTTGATTTCTCCGACTCAGCTGCCAGCTTTTCCAGAGACATGCTTTTCTTGTTAAGTGCCCAGAATGTCCTGATTGCAGAGGCTGAACGTGTCCCCATCTCGGCCGCAATAGCTTTGAAATCTTTACCATGAGTCTTGATTGCTTTCAAAAATGATTCCAGTTCCTGTGCATGCCAGCCATCTGCCTTTCCACCTTCCCTTTTCCCCTTATTTCTTTCCTTCTTTGGCTTTCCATCCAGGCTAGGTCCTGCAGTCCCTGATGAACGATTTGCTGCGGGAGGTTGCTTCTCACCAGGCACTTTAACCTTGCCAGTGTTAGCTGTGACATCCATATAGGTGCCTGATAGTTTCTTGGCCTCTGAGTAAAGCCTGCGCTTTTTCAGCTGCTGCTTCCGCCTAACATGCGCAAACTCCTCACTCTTCTGATTTCGGTAGTAGAACATGACACAGTCTTGACTCGTCCGCCCGGGTAAGAACGTAGCAATCTTCCTGAAATCCTTGGTGTGCAGCAAATATTTCTCCTTGAAGATTTTTATCTCGTCTTCTTCCCAGGGCCTGCTTCTTAGTTCGTTCTCCCGTTCTTTTAAAGGATCACGAATCAGACCGTTGTTAGAGGGAAAGTTGCAAATTTCTTTCTTCCTCTCATTGATGATCATGTCAGGGGTTTTCACAAGATGCTTCAACTCCTCAGATTTCTGTAGCTGCGCAATCACCTGCATTTCTTCATACTCTGACCGAACGATTCCAGAAAAACTAGATGTTGACCCACCTAACCTTGAAGATGTTCGTCGCTGATCCCAGATGGGCCTGTTTGCATCAATAGCCTCCTTTTTAGCCTTCAGACCTGCCAAGCGCAGCTGCCACTGCTTCCACTTTTTCCTATATGTCAACCCTAGCATCAACCTCTGGTCGACCAATTTTTCCCTCTCCTCCAGCAAAATCTGCAAGAACAATGGGCGCAGTTGTTCGTGTCTCAAGGCATTCTGTTCAAACAGGGAACAGCACTGCACATCTGGTATTTCCTCCCTTTTTACGCGCCAGAGCGCTGAAGAGCGCCCAGCTTCTAGCTTCACGCCCCCATTCGTTGTCGGAGCCTCATCGGTTACTGGCAAGCCAATATCTCTGCACGCCTTCGCAGCCTTTTCTGCATTTGCCATCCAGACACGTTCAACGAGTTGCCTCCGTGCAACCGCAGCGTCTTCTTTGGACTCGAACAGCACCAGGACTTTCTGTTTGGGTGGCATGGATTCCTTGGCATATTTTTCAGTCAAATCACAAATTTGCTGATCGAGCTCCTTTTCTGCTGAGGAAAGTTCACTGACTTCTGTTTCTACTTTTTGTATCTGCTGGTCAACATCATCGATTTGCGTCATGATTGACTTTTTGCTTTGCTGCTGTTCCTGTAATGCTTTAAGCTGGATTTCCTTTTCGGTCATCATCTGCTTGGACGTTGAACGAGCCATCTGTGGGTGCAAAGAGAGACCTGCTGCTTGCTTTGGTTTTACTGTTGCTTGCAAGTCCTGTTGCCTTGTCGAATGGTCCTGGAGAGTGGATTCCTGCTGCTCAAGCGAACCCTTTATGCAGACAGCCACACTCGCATCACTAGTGGAATTATGATTTCGAGGCATCCTGTCTTCACCCAAGCCCCTCGTCGTATCCTGAAAACTTTGCGGTCGTTCATGCATTGCTTGCACAGGGTTACTGGATGTCACTCCACTTGACTGTTGAAAAGAAACGCGGGTAGGTGCGGTGTCCTCATCGATTTTTATCTGCAAGTGCTGCGGATGGGAAGCATTTTCTGTTTCCCCCTTGGGTGCACAGGAAGTCGGGGTGTTTGTTTGCAATTTAGCAAGTCCTTGGCCCCATCCGAGGTGTTTCCGTTTGCTAGGCTCCAGTGTTGGGCTGAGCATGCTACGAAGGTCTTCCAGGTCTGCATGACGGGGCTCGGCTTTCACCTGCAGTCCCAAGTCTCCCCTGGTACCCAGCTGCCCTTCCTCTTCTTCTTCCTCTTCCTTTTTCATGCCTGCATCTCCTCTGTGCACCCTTGCATCCATGGCGAACTGGCCGTGTTGTCGTGTGTATGGCATTGGTGCAGAGTGGCTTGGTCCTGGCAGAGTTGACTTGGTGTGGCTTGGGAGGGGTGGAATCCCTGTGGTTGATGGGGGAGGTGGTGGTAGCCTGCTTGATCCACCTTGAGCAGAAGGCATCATGTGCGTGCGAGCGGGTGCTTTTGGGTGCACGGGCGGTGGCGGTGGCGGTGGTGGCGGTGGTGGACCACGCAGCCTGGCGTGTAGCGGCGGTGGACCGCTCTCTCGATGTCCGCCTCGGGATTCCGCTCTTGCGAATGGAGGCGGTGGCGGACGAGGTCCGCGCGATCCATAACTCGAAGGAGCCGGAGCCGGAGCCGGAGGTGCTGCGTGTGGGTGTGGCGCTTCCGGCCAACGATTCCGCCGCAAAGGCGGTGGTGGACCGACGGGCAAGCTGCCTCTCGTTCGATCCTGCACGTCAAAGGCGTTCGTACACGCGCGTCAGCAAGTCCTTCCTTCTCTGACGCGCGAAAACAAGGCGCGAGACGAAACCACGTGCGTGTCTCCTTCTCCATCCGCCTGCAGTGGTCGGTCTTCTCTCGTCCTGCAGGTGCAGGACGTCTTTGCCGCACCAGCACATCCATGCACCTCCGTCACGTGCGCAGGACCTCTTCCGAAGCGCTTTTCGCGGTTCGTGACGCCTTTCGTCGGCTCAGCACGCCACCAGGTTCCGTCCCAGGCGCGTTTTCCTTCGTCGCTGCGGACGCACCTGCGGAGGTGGAGCGTTCCTGGCTCGTTCCAGGCGCGCGTAGATGGGTCTGGGAGGCGGTGCGCCTTCGTCTCCCATGTCTTCGCGTGTCGAAGAGGCGCTTCCGAAGGCGCGCGAAGGCGCGTGTGTCGCGACGAAGAGCGATGTCGAATGTGATGGACACGAGCTCCCTCGCTCCCACTGGCCCAGACCGTCCTCCGGAGCGAGGGGAAGAAAGCGGACCGATGCGAGAGGGAGAGGAAGGAGAAACGGGTCGAGATGGTGCAGGAGGCGACGAGGAATGGCAGGGACCGCGAAGACCGTAGGGAATGGCGGTCTTTCGAGGGAAGGGGGAGCGGTCCATGCGGTCTTTGGACGGTCCACGGGAGACCGCGTTTGAGAGGCGTGGAGAGGATCCTCCCCTCGGATTCCCGTTCGGGGACCGACGGTCCTTCCTCGAGACGTGGACAGGAGGACGAAGCAGGCGTCCACGACACGTCGCAACAGGCGCCATTTGTCGAAGCATCGCGGCGCGTTCGAGGCTGAAAAGCGCGGTGGACGGTGATCAGAGCCAGGCACACCATGTGCGGACGTCTCTGCTGCGCCCTGTCGCCCGAACAAGTGCGCCAGGCCGCGCAGGTGTCGAAGGAAGCCCACTGGGACGGTGAAGAAAGGTTCCATGGACAATACAACGTGCCTCCAGGCGGTGCTGTGCCTTGCGTGCGGATGGACGGATCCGGCGCACGGTCCTTGCACACCGTGTCCTTCGGCATGCCCTTCGAAGACGGTCGACTGCGCATCAATGCACGGGTGGAAGGCCTGCAGCGCTTGGCCCAGTGGCGCAAGCTGCTGCAGAGCGGTCGTGGCGTGGTGTACTGTCGCGGATTCTTCGAATGGGAACACGACAAGGACGGTCAGAAGCGTCCCCACTACGTGCACGCTGCTGACGGCGGTGTGATGGCCATCGCAGCGTTGTGCGACGAAGAAGGACACGCCGTGTTGATCACCTCCGATGCTTGCGAGAGCCTACGTTGGCTGCACGAACGCATGCCATGCCTGCTACCATGCGAATCTCGCCTCCAAGGATGGCTGGAAGGTCGACAGGACGCGTCTTCGCCGCGTCGTGGGGACGGTCTGGCGTGGCATGCGGTCACACGTCGGGTGGGACGCGTCAGCACCCAAGGTCCAGACTGCATCGCCAAGCTGGACGACGACCAGGTGCATCGGGAAGCACGCGTGGAGGCCAGCAGGAAAGGTTGGCGTGAGAAGGCGGCCTTGGATCCGCAGCAGAAGCGCATCCAGCAGTTCTTCTCAGCGTCACCCACCAAGCGATCCAAGCCTGATCCCCATTGATCCGAATGGATCCGTGGATCCACCCACAAGATCGGATCGAAGTGGATCATCCCTCGAATCCGTCCCCCTCCCCCAGTCGGACCGTTGGATGGCCCTTCCCGAAGCTTTTCCCTTTCGTCGCGGGCTCTGGCGGGTCTAACCGATCCCGATCGGAAGGTCCCCAAACGAGGATCCAAGGATCGAACCCGAAGGAAGGATTTTCGAAACGAAGGGATGGTGGAGCGATGGCTGACCTTGGCGTCCATGGCCTGCGCTTGGCTGCAATGGTGGGCGCTCTGCGGCTTCCTCCTGGGCGTGGCGGTGACTCTCTCCGCGTGGAAGAAGGAGAGAAGGAGGGAAGCTGTCGGAGACGCCGCCTCGGCACTGGCCAGGGCCAACATGGCAGGCCTGGAATCTGCACTAGGCGTCCTCCCAGCCTTCCTCCTGTTCCCAGACTATGAGAAAGTGCACTGGTTGAATCGAGTGGTCGAAAAGGTGTGGCCTCTCCTGTCCAAGGCTACCTCCAACACAGTTCCAGGCTTGATCCAACCCCTCCTGGACGAACGCTGCCCACCAGGAATTTCGCATGTTAAAATCAAGGAAATTCAGCCTGGGACCCAATCTCCGGTGCTGGGTGGAATCAAGTCCACCATCACACAAGCAAACGAGGTCATCTTAGACGTGGACTTCAAGTGGGGGGGAAACCAACGTGTGATATTGGATGTCCGCCAAACGCAGAGCAGAGTTTGGCTGAGGATCTCGTTGGAGCGACTGCTGGCCTTTGGACGTATCCGCGTTGTCTTCACGCCGCTGATCGCAGACTGGCCACTCTTTGCCCAAGTGCAAGTGTCCCTCCTGGACGAACCCACAATTGACTTCACCATGAATGCCCTCGGTGGCGCACTTACCGCGATTCCAGGCCTGGAAGAAACTTTGCAGAAATTCATTAGGCAGATTCTCCATGAGAAAATGGTGTGGCCAAAGGCCTTAGTGATTCCTGTAAAGGAAGGCAATTTCGAAACACTTCCGCAATACCACGGAGTTTTGTTCCTGAGGTTGGTTCGAGCAGTTGGCTTGAAGCATGTTGCCGAGGACAACGTGTTTCGGGTCCCTTTCAATCTCATGGACCCTTTTGTTGTACTGAAAGTACGCGACCACCGTCGAGTTTCAACCCCAGTGTACAGGAATGAGCGCAATCCAGCTTTCAACATGGAAACCATGTTTCTGGTGGATGATCCTCAACAACAACTACTCACGCTCCAACTTTATGACTACAACCTGTTCACTGAGGACGAGCACATTGGCACAATCACACTTCCCCTCCACAGCTTGGTACCAGATGTTCCATCCAGCTTCGAGCAAAACGTCATTGGCGAAAAGTTTGGAACCACGTACATGTGTGGGCAAGTCCATTTCGAAGCTTTGTACATGCCATACAAAGGTAAACTCACTTGGGACTTCCCCGAAGGCTGGGGGAGTTTCTCCCAGAGCTCTGTCCTGTTTGTCATGGTGAGTCGGGCACAAGGACTTGGGTACAAAAGAAGATTTGCACCGTCCATTCCGAGGACGTATGTTTCATGTGGCAGACAGCTGAAAGCCACCAAAGCTTGCAAGGGTACACGCGATCCAGTATGGGATGAACAATTGGAATTTGTCGGGATAGATGTGACCTTGTGCAAATGCATCAGGGTCGAGATTTACTGCATGACCAGGCTGGGCAGAAAGGGGCCACTGTTAGGGTGGGTGGAAGTGGCCATTTCATCCGTTCAAGCCAGTGGAGGTAAGCTAACAGATATTTTTAAGCTGAATGGAACTTCAAAGGGTGAAATAATCCTTACCCTTACACTTACTGGAGCGGTGTAATAATGCATTGGTGCCGAGGTTGTAGAAACTACCCCCAAACATGTCCTCGGGTACACTCTTATTTCTTCCTTCCTTTTACTTTATTTGTTTTCCCTTTCCTCTTGGATGGTGTATTGCCACTCAACTCTGCATTTGTCTTGTTGCTGTTTGACTTCTTGGCCTGTGCAAGCTCTTGCTCTGCTTCCATTCTTGCAGCTTTGACCCAGCCCTTTTCGCGCTTTCTCTTTCTAGGCGCGGGATCGGAACCCTCATTTTCATTTTTCTCATTGTCTGGCGCCGTCTCAGGATGGACATCGTCCCAAGGAGGTGTGCTTGCATCTTTGCCTAAGCCCTCCATGTCTTCTTCTAGCCCCAAGGCTGCACGTTTCTCCATGATGGTTTCTTCGGCCACCTCATCTTCCGTGGCTTGAGGAATTTGATTGCTGGTCTTTTTGAACTTTGCCACAAAAAATCCATCCATGTTGTGTACATGAGGATAGAACCTGCGTGTGTGTTGCACACTAGGGTGAAATCTATACTCCCTGTACCGGGTGAGCCCTGGCTGGCCAAATTCTAGTCCCGCCGGCACAAGCTTCACATTCCTTTTTCGGAGTGCATAATTCACAACCGCTTCGTTTTCATCCACCAGGATACTGCACGTGCTGTAAACGATGTAACCACCGCTCTTGCTGTTGGCATTCACACAATCAATCGCGGCCAGGAGGAGCTGCTTCTGCAGATGGGCTCGTTGGAAAATTTCCAGCTGACTCTTGCTCACTTTCACGGATGCGTCTTTCGAGATCACCCCTGTTCCGCTGCATGGCGCATCAAGTAGCACACGATCCATGGACTTCTCTCCGATGGCTTTAGGGAGCTCCCTTCCATCGTAGTTGCACACAATGGTGTTTTGAACCCCCATGCGCTGGATATTGGCGCTGAGGCTCTTGATTCTCTTTGGGTTGATTTCATTGGCAAAGACGACCCCGGTATTTTTCATCAAGGATGAGATGTACGTAGTTTTCCCCCCGGGTGCTGCTGCCATATCTACAATCTGCTCTTTTTCTTGTGGAGCCAGGGCAATGACTGGTAGGAAACTAGAAGCGCTTTGAAGCATGTAGTGACCTGCAAGATATTCTGGTGTTGCTCCGACGGGTACTTTGGATTCGTACACAACCAGTCCTACCTTGGACCACTTGCTCAGCGGATCTAGATTGACGCCCCGTTGGATGAGTGTGGCTGCCAGTTCTCTCCTCCTGGTTTTCAGCGTGTTCGTCCTCAGCACCACAGGTCTGGGCTTCTCGTAAGCTTCCATGAGTTCGACTGCCTCCGCTACATTGAAGAGAGACAACAATTCGTCCAGCAAGAAATCGTTGTATCCGTAGTATGTGGTGAGGTCTCTCTTTAACCTATCCATGTAGTCCTTCCTGGACATCTCAGGCTTCCGCATCTCTCGGAACCTGCAGAGCACTCGGACGGTCTCTTGGATGCGGTGTTGCACGGCAGCAAGGTCAGTTCCATCGAGCACTTCATCCCCGGCATCGTTCTCTACTCCTTCTCCCACGACGTTCATCTCCATGTCCTCTTCTTCCGTTTCCATTGATTCGTCCCCTTCCGACAGTTCTTCTTCTTCTTCTTCCACTTCGGAGGATTCCACTTCCGTCCTCGCTTCTTCTTCTGCTTCTTCTCCCATTGATTCCACTTTCACTCGTCCCGTGTTCTTCTCCTTCGAAACCTTCGTCTCTGCTTTGGACTTCGTCCCGTTCCTTCGCAGCTTCGTCGCCATCCTTCGCCGCCGCCTCTGCCATCCTCGTTCCCCCCTCCAACCGCCCCCACCCCGTTTATCGATACCTTTCTCCATCTCCATCGAGATTAACGTGAAGATATCGCAACGTGAAGTTTAGGATACGGATGGGAGTTAATCATTCTGTCAAATCCCTGTGGATCGTCGAATTCACCCGGAGTTAAGTCGAAGGAGGGAGGTGTGGGCCGGGAACGGTGGGAGTGCGACCACGAACGGGATGAATTTGATGGAGATGGACGAAGAAGGATCAACGAAGCGTGCATGGTAGGATGGAGAGAGAGAGATTGCACGGGGAACGCGAGACGTGCTTCCCGCGCCGAGGTGGCACCCAAGGCATGGAAGGTGGTCCATTGAATCGTTGAAAGGGTGGTTCAACCTCGGTATCTCGATGATTGGTCGATCTCGATCCTTTGCACATTGAAAGAGGTTTCCAATCCTCCTTCCTCGTCGATCTCAAGGGAGAGGCAACGCCGGCAAGCAGACGTAGAGTGGCACGAGGACCCACGCTTGCACGGAACATGGGACGCTATCGTGGACCCACAACTGGAGACGGAGCGATGGGACGCACGGAAAAGAGGGTCATCACGCGTACGCACCCGCGTTGGCGTGGGGAGACGAGCATAGACGGCGTGTGGGTGGGGGGATGTCCGCCCATGAACCGCCATGGATCGGAGTAGGTGTTTTTGTTTACATCTCGTGCCTGGCAATTTGTTCGAGGCGAGCTCTTTTCGTCCGGAGCTCCGCCGGCGTGGACGGGTCCGCCGAGGTGGGCGTAGATGCTTTGGACAGTTGCGCGTGCTCTTGTGCCGCTTGTTTGCAAAAGCATCGGTAGGTACGGCGAGCGAAATGTCTTTCCTTCTTGGCACATGGAGCATCGGTCCATGTATTGGTTGGCGCATCCGGCGAAGTGTTCTTCCGTTTCTTCGTTCCTCGGTAGTTCGCTTCGTGGTGAATTCAACCTCTGTAGCGTGTGGCTTGGCTTGGATGGGATCGATGGAATTGATTGGACGCGCGACGCGGCGGTGGGATTCCTTGTCCGTTTCTTCTTGCTGCGCTTCCACGTGGTCCGTGTTCCATGGGGATGCACCTTCCGAGGTCTTTTCGAAGCTCCTTGGATCTCTTCGCCACGTCCACGTCCCCTTACTTGCCTTCGCCTGGGTCCACAAGGACCACCTCCCCTCACCCCACCCGAGAAGAAACTCCCATGAGGGGGAGGCCAGGGGGGGGAAAGGAAAGCCACGAATTGGACCCGAACCATCGGTCTTCGGTTTCTCCCTCCCTTTCGATCGGATCGGACCTCGGGTCAAACCCTGGGTTTGACCCGAGGTCGGTCCGGTTCAGTGGGCCATGGCGCCACGTGCACGGGCATGGCGCATCCGCGCGCGCTTGTCTCCGAGCTACGTGGGCGGACCTTTCTGCGCCACTTCGCGAGGATGGATGCTGGCATGTGGTGCAGTGGTGCGCCTGCACGTGCCACCGCGGCCACCAGGCGCAGGCGCGCCCGTGGGAAGCGAGGAAGGCGCCACGAAGGCGAAGGCCATGGAGCTGGCGCCGCCTGGCGAGGAACGAAACGCGTGGGAAGAGGTGGACGGAAGCGCCGTCACCGCCCTGTGGACGGATCGAAGCGGACAGGAAACCGTGATGGCGTCCAGGAACGGCGCCGTGAAAGGTTTCGGTGCGCGATGGCGCCTGCACCACGTGCCGACGTGCGTGTGCGCCGCCACGAGCGCCGAAGAAAGGCGCTTCGTCGCGGTGGGATGCGCCGATGGAAGCGTCTTGGCGTGGACGGTGGACGGACGTGGACGACGTGCCGTGCCGAAAGGAGAGACGAGACACGCACACCAAGGTCCCGTGCACGCCATCGCCATGGACGAAGCCCAACGCGCCGCCGTCTCCGTCGGACAAGACGGATGCGTGCGGTTCTGGAGCTGGAAGGGAGAAGAGCTCGCGCACGTGGACGTGGTGAAAGGACACGATGCAGCAGCCACCGACGTGGACGTGCATGGGAAGGAACGCGTCGCCGTGTCCGTGGCCAGGGATGGAACCGCAATCGTGTGGGACCTCCAAACCAGGACCACCAAGAGGACCGTAGTCGCAGGCGAAGAAGCGCTGGAAGCCGTGGCCTTCGTGCCGAAAGAATGGATGGAACGAGATGAAGGTAAAGACGTAAGAACCGCGGTCAGGAAAGGAAGCATCGAAAGGAAAAACAAGGCACAAGCAGGACTCTGGTTCTGGACCGGGGGAGACCAAGGCAAACTGCGCCTCTGGGATGCCGACACAGGAAACTGCAAATTGCAAGTGGAAATCGAAGGAGCGTCCACCGGCGACGGAATCCTGGGGATCCAACTGGTGAAAGAGAAGAAACAGCTGGTCTGCACCACCACCGACGGTCGGGTGTTGTGCTACCAGTTCCACACCAACCCAAGAGACGAGAGGGAGGTGGGCAGCCTGGAATTGCTCCATCAACTCGTGGGAAACAGCGACGAAATCGTGGACCTCAGGTTCCTGGCAGGGAAAGGGAACGAACTCCTGCTGGCCGCTGCCACCAACAGCACGCACATCCACGTGCATCGGACGGACGACCTGGACTGCGTGGCAACCCTAGTTGGACACCAGCACACTGTCCTGTGCCTAGACGTTGCCGCGATTGAAGATCAGGAAACGCTCCTGGCTTCGGGCAGCAAAGACCAGACACTTCGAATCTGGACCTTGGAATCGAATGGACAACGGTATCAGGGCCGTTGTGTAGCCACAGGAGAAGGACACATGGGAGCAGTCGGAGCCGTCGCATTCGCCCATCCCAAGGGAGGGAACGTGGGGTTCGTGGCCACCGCGGGTGCCGACAGACTGCTCAAAGTTTGGTCCTTGCAACCGTTAGCAGAAAAGAGGAAGCAGGGTCCAGATGAAGAGGCAAAGCCCCTTGCACTGAAAGCCACAGCGGCAATCGCTGCCCACGACAAGGAAATAAATACGGTGGCCGTGGCTCCTAACAACCTGTATTTGGCAACGGGTTCGTTGGACAAAACCGTCAAAGTCTGGCAGATGCCACACCTCTCGCTGCACGTGGCTTTGAAAGGTCACCGTCGAGGGATCTGGTCCCTCCAGTTTTCTCCCATCGACAAGGTGTTGGCTTCTGCCAGCGGAGATAGGACCATACGCTTGTGGAATCTGGCAGACGGCACCTGCATTCGAACGCTGGAAGGGCACACTAGCAGCGTCCTCAAGTGTCAATTTGCTTCCTATGGAACCCAGATTCTCAGTGCCGGAGCCGATGGCCTCCTCAAGCATTGGGAGGTGAGGAATGGAGAGTGCATCGGCACATTCGATGAACACGAGGACAAGGTTTGGGCCCTTTGTTCGAACGAGGAAGAAAAAGTGCTGGCAACAGGTGGGGGGGACTCCACGATTCAGATTTGGAGGGATGAGACGGAGCAGGAGGTAATGCAAGCACAAGAAGAGGAGGTCAATCGGGTAGCAAAGGAGCAAGAACTCTCAAACGCATTGAAGCAGCATCAGTTTGGTGCTGCTGCTAAGATTGCATTTGAACTAAACAGGCCTCACAACTTGCTCACCGTCTGCACCGAGCTTCTTTCCCTGGAAGAAGAGCCTTTGCAGCTCCTCTCTCCATTGGTCAGCGAGTGGTCTGGAGAGAAACTCGCCAGAGCTCTTGAATTTGTGAGAGATTGGACGACCAACAAGAGGCACTGTCATGTGGGGCAAAAAGTCCTCCAGGCCGTTTTGCAAACAAAGAGCCCAGAGGACATTCTGAAAGTCCCTGGCATAGAGAGCCTACTAGAAGCAATCCAACCGTACACAGAAAGACACTTTAACCGTATCAACCGACTGATTCAAAGCACATTTCTGCTGGACATGGCACTCGGTTCAATGAATGTTTTGGAGGCAGAGGATATGGAGGCGAATGATGGTTCCGAACCTGTGCAGGCTATGGACGGACCATACTTGGGCGATCCTGCGATTGTTCCAAAGCGAAGTCGGGCAGGGATTGCCGCATGAGAAATAAGCAACGGCAATTTGTGGGTCATAAATTCGTGTTTCGATGACACTTGAAGCAATAAATCCATGTTTTTTGTTATTTCACCCTAAGCAAGTGCACTCCCGATGTTAATTTACTGGCGACTTCATGTCATGTACCACTCACAGCCAACACTGGTGAACGAGTGTACTTGTCCAGAATTTCAAGCGCAGTGGGGTACACCTTCGTGTAACCTTCGGAACCCCAAATAAAATCGCAGTGGCGGACATGCGGTAACCTCCATGCACCAACAAGGTTCCCAGAACCCTTAAGTATTTCTGCTAAGGTATTGACATCTTGGTTGTTCCCCAACGCATCTCTTTCTCCGCTGAAAATGGCAATCGGCGTGCTTATCCGGGAAAGATTATATTCGGGTGGGCTGCTGGCACCGTACATGAACAAGTTTTTCTCTGGCCCATAGTCGAATTGCTGAAACTTGCTAAGGCCAGTCTGGTCCAAAGTGCGCATGAGCTGTGCAAAGTGCACCAAAGCTTTCGTAGAGATTCCTGCTGGCACGAACGAAGCATACACTGGAAGACGCGTAGTATTGATATTGTACGTCGGGTCGAAGTTGTACTTCCACTCACGGTCTGGGACACTTACCATTTCCCAGAGCGTGCGAACACATTTCTCGGGGCTTTCCTCGCACATCATGGGAAATGCTACCTTTAAAAACGAGGTGGAATGCATGAAGCTGCGTCTCCCTAGCATTTGAAAAAGCTCGTCGTCGGAGGTTGCCTTGGCATAAAATTCCAGCATTGGGCTGCCTGCATGCCCAAGGAAGGCAACAGGGGCCAGAAGTACGACGGTCGAGACCTTTTCCGCAAGCTCCTCGTCTTCATCAAGGGAAAGCGCTGCTAAGGTCTGGCTGGTTCCTTGTGAGTGTGCAACGATGGCCACTTTTTGTTCTGGCGCTGCATCGATGTATCTCAACAGACAAGAAATTTCAGCAGGCAGGTCGAACTTTCCCATCTCATGAAAGCTAAAATCCCAAAACGCATTGGTGGAAGGATGAACACGGACGTGTTTCTCGCTGAAGCTGTTGCCTCGATTGTTTCCCATCCAGACGTCGTACCCAGCGTCTGCTGCCAGGAATCCAAGGGACTGGTTTGCAGAGTTGGCCACCCATGTGTAGCTGGAATCCAAAACACCGTGTTTGAGGAGGAGTGGAGGTCTCATCTCGGATGTTTGAGCTCCCTCCCGTCCATGCGGGATGCGGTGCATCGTCAGAAGGTATCCATCTTTCGTCTCGCAGGTGTATTCTTCAAACGGGTACCCTTTCTCTTCCACCAGCGTCCGAATGGACACGCCCACGTCCGTATCTTTCGGCTTGTACGATTCCAGTTTGGATTCGAAGTCTTTTGGGAGCTTCTCACGGTCGCCTAACTCGACCACGTCGCCAAAGTAATGCGAAGCAGCTGTTCGATAGATTTGGGAGGCCTCGTCGGTCGCACTCTCCATCGCTTCACCGTCGCTTTCGCTGCTCTTCGAGCCCGGAGACGCCTCCCATCGATCTTTCAAGGCCATGTTCGACCTTGACATGACCGAAGGCACGGCCAGAAGCCACGCCACGGCCATCCAACGCGCCATGGATGCGCACATGTGCGATGCTTCGTGGTTGGCGACGGTTCGTGTCTGTCGAAGTCGAACCATCCGCGGGAACCCCGATACCTCGATCCTGGGTCCACGTCCCTTTCACGGTCGCCCGATCGAACCCGAATCGACCCGGGTCTACGCGGAATTCGAACCGTTGGGACGCAGACCGGGGCGTTCGAAAAGAACGAGAAGGAACGCACGATCGGAATAGACCGGAAGGTGTCGGGGTCGAGGTTCGGGATCGTGACCCTCGGAGAACCCGACGGTGGGGAGACGGTCATCCAGAATGTCGCGATGAACGAGGAGTTTCATGATCGATTGCCCCATCCACAGTGTTGCATGAAGGCAGATGCTGTGATCTGCAGGCGGTTGTGGATCTTCAAGGAGGGAAAATATCTGGGCAGAGGTGGTGTGGCAACGACAGACCACCAGGAAGGAGAAGACAGGGAAGACACCACAGAGAAGTGGTCGGAAGGAAGGATGAGCAATGTGGCGGATCCAATCCAGTCCTGAAAAGACAATCCAACGTGACCGAAGAGAAGCCTGTTGCTTCACGCCTTCGTACCTGAAAACTGATGTCCTTGACCCAGCCGGAACAAGGACAGACAAGAAAGGTTGGGACGCCGTCCGAATACAGGACATGCAAAGCATGCCCCGCAGGGGAACATGCTGTTGAACACTGAAATGCCAAGAGTGAGACATCACGAATTAGTTTATTCTTTCTTCTCCTCGTTTGCAAAAGAATTGTGTAGAAGTTTACTCTGTGCACTTTCTCCACCGCCGAAAGACAACAAAGAAATCTTCGCCTGATGATTGCATCCGTGCATTGCATTGTGCAGAACGCACACAGATGCTACTCTTCTTGTGACCGACCAGGACCATGGTTGAAACGCAATGTTCTTTCCCGAAAGCATGAAGGTAGGCAATGTTTCACTCAACACGTCAAACCTCAAGCGCTTCGAATCTTCCTTATGTGTCGCTGTGCAATGTTTCCTTCCAGTACCCCACATGCTTTGAAACATGCGAACTATCCACATTCCACTCCTGGAGTTATTGAGAAGCTTGCAATTTCTTGCAAAGGTGCAGGACCATCTTATTCGCCAGGTGGTGCACGTTTCGTCCGTTGTTTGGGTGGGTTACCTGAAAGAAACCTCTTTGCAAAGACATCCTCATTAGGTGGAAGCCAGGTAGACATCTTTGGTCTCAGGCCTTGTTCTTGAAGGAGTGCGAACCTGGGTTGTATTCTCTGACTGAGGCTGTAAGTGACGTAGTGCGGAAAGTCAACCAAATCTTCCAGCTGTCCCTCCATGACGGTTTGCAGATATTCAATCTTTTGGACGAGGTTCTTCGTAATGGAAGCACTTAGCACACCTGGACAACGCTTGATCATTAGAGTCAGCTGTTCATCCGTGAATCCACAACCTTTTAAAAACTCGATTTTGGGTTTTAGGTTGTTCTCAACGCTGTAGCTAAGAATAGCCGGCTGTTTCCGTACGAGCAAGGCAACGTCATCTTTGGAAAGACCAAGAGATTCATAGTACGTCACTGTACGTTGCAGATTATCCTTCACGCTCAGGCCAAGGATCTGTGGGTGTCTGCACACGATAGCACTGAATTCTTGGAGAGGTATACCTAGTACTTTGTTGAGGTACTCAACAGTTGGCTTTAGTTTTTCATCGATCGAACAGCCAATGATGGACGGAGATCTGGTGAGTATCCGTCCAAACTGCGTACCGGAGATACCGATCCCATTTAAGAATTCCATGACCGGTATCATTTTGTTCTCGATACTGTATCCCACAATGGGTGGGAACCGAGCTAGGATTTTGGCCAGATCTTCTTGCTTGACGCCCACTTCGAGCAAGAACTGCACGGTTTCGGCGATTTTTTTCTCCGGATCGTAGCTAAGGATGCGTGCATTCCTTTCCACCAAAGAAGTGAGTTTGGTTTCTGGCACTCCTAGCTGTCGCAGATACGTCACCACCGTTTGAGCTCGGTGCGACACCACTGCGTCCTTGTCCACGTGTTTCACCAGCACGTCGGACGCTCCATTCCTACGCCACACCTGAGGCACCAAGCGCAGGATCGCGCGACGCAGCATCGCGACGCCAAAACGCGGTTCCTTTCCGAGTCTGCAAACCGTATCGATCCGACGAATACCGTGTCTCGTGCCACAAACGCATCCCTTGCTGAACCGAACCACTTAACTTTGTCCACTTCGAGAGGAACCTTGGCCATGGAAGGCTCAGTCGACGGTTCATTCTTTGGGTAAGTGGCGCACGCGTCCTAAGGCTTGAGGGAGAACCGGGATGGAAGGCCGGCCACCAGCGGAGATGATTGGGATGCAAAGGAAGTGGACGTGACAATGATGCAGGCAAGGATCAAGGCATTTCTTCCTTTCTCAATGAAAAAAGGCATGTTGGCGCACACGCTTCGTTGGTGTGCCTCGTCGTGGCCTAGCGAGGTCGAGGGAAGGAGCTAATGGGAACCTTGCATTACATCCCATGGATGCTCATTTATCGACTTGATCCATCGATGAAACGCACATCGGGTTGGGGTGATTTCGCTTGATCCGCGTCGCGCTTCCTCTTGCCGCTAGTCGCCTTCACTACAGATGTAGCTTGTGGTGCTAACATGCAAGGTTCGAAAGCAAAAGGAAGGAGATGCAACAATTGTCAACACGGGGACGATGAACTTCAACAGGAGAAAGAATGATCCATGTCATTTTGAAACGGCCTAGTTGTTGGACTATCATCGATGAGTCGACTTGAACCCTTTCCGCATGCCGATTTCTGTTGTTTCTTTCTCCTTTTATAGAAAAATTGCCTACATCGCACGCCACACGCTCCATTCATGTCGGTGCCAATTGCCTCTACCGCGCGAGAGGGGTTTGTATAGCTATTCTTACTTTGGGAGTGGGTTTGCAACTCTCATCTCCTCCTCCACAACGCATCACCTTTTTTTCGCTCGGGACGTACCAATGGTACTAAAGGACTTTCTCCAACTGGCTCAAGTGTTGCCCTCGACACCGCCTTCATCTGACAACATCAATCGTGGTAGAGACTCAAATCCACGACAAGGCATGGCTTGTTCTGATGCCACTGTTCCTATCCAAGTCTTGGTCGTGCCTTCATTGATCTCCCGTTCCACTTGCGCATGGAAGCGACAACCTCCTCGAACCACACGTCGCACACCGTTGCTTTGCAATACACGTTTGGATCCAACTCCCTCCCCATGCATGGCGGCACCCATTCATGTGTCCCCCGCTCCATCCACGGTTGTGGACCTTCCTTTTAGCAAATCCCCTTTGTTGAAAGAATTGCCTTTTCAATAGGGAGCAAGCCCACATTTAGTGATCGAGTCCATCCTTCACCCAAGTCCAATACCAAGTGTTGCGACCTTGATCGCAACACAAGTCACTCGCCGCCGTCGATGGCGAGGAATCTTGCATTGGAGAGGAGGAACAGCGAGCTATCCAAAAGACAAAAGCATAATGTACGAATCCCCATGTGTCCTATATATAGGACAATGAGGGTGTTATTGTCCTATATATAGGACAATCTTTCCAATAGGAACGTTTTTCTGCAAATTGCCCAATTTAGATGGGAGAATTGATGCCTGAATACCCAAGACATGTTCCAATCATGGGACGGAATTCCGATGAGCAAGTTCAGTATTGGTTTTTGCGCGGTCGAACCACGAAGGAAGCCCTACGGGTTTTCGGACGTGATCGCGCATGGCGCCGCGACGGAAGCAACGCCAGCAACGGCCGCCGAATCCGCTCATCGGAGCGCGCGTTCGCATTCCAGCAACCGAGTTTGGCTTCGAATGGGCCCGTGAAGCGCATGGGGAGGCGTGGAGCGACACGTGGTATGACGGCGTGGTGCTCCGCCTCATACGTTTACGTACAGGAGAGCAGGAGGCCATCGTTCGCTGCCACACGGCGGGCACCTCGGCGGAGGAATGGCCGGTCACCGAGGAAACGGTGAACCGTTACAGGGTTGTCGAGCAACCACCGGAAGAAGAACCGCAGCGCGCGACCACGGAGGAAGAAAGACCCACCGGAATGGATGCCGGTGGGGACGACGACTTGGTACCTCCACCCACGGAGGTACCACCGGAGGAGGCCTTCCTCGACGTCCAGGAGTGCGCGACGCTCCACGAGGAAGGCTTGGACCCGCTTGGAGATGGCGTGGACGCCAACGAAGTTGCTAGGAATGGTTTTGGAGTGGTGTGGGAGGAAGAGGAGGCGCATGTGACCGTCGACTCACGTGCAGCCAATGGCGTCAGGGACAGGCAGCAAGGCTATGCCTCGCCTTCGTCCTACATACCAGAGCCTTTTCGTGAGACAAAAGCATTGCAGTATTTCCTGCGCTTCTTCCCGTACGATTTGTTGCCTGATTGGACTGCTGAGATCACCAGCCGTGGTCGAAGCAAGTACAACAGACCAGGTGACACTTTCTTGTCTTACGACAGAGAGTGTACACCTGGTATGTTGTTGAGGGTGCTTGGGTGCTTTGTGTACATGTTGTTGCACCCTGGACACAGCAGAAAGTCCTTCTGGCAGGTGATTGATGTGGAAAAGGACCCACTGGCGGTCCAATTCAACCTGAACAAGTTCCTCTGCAGGAGGGACTTTGACCGCATCCTGGAATTTTTGGCAGACAGTGTGCCAAAATACACAGCGGAGCGAGGAGCGAGAGTGGACAGACCTGAGCAAGCTGGAGCTTGCAAGGGACCCAGAGGCACCCTGCATACACTGCGAGATGATCCTCATTGGGAACTGCGCAGGTTCTGGGATGCATGGAATGCACATGCATCCCGGCATTACACTCCAAGCTGGCTGGTGGTTGTGGATGAATCCATGTTGAAATGGATGGGCCGGTACATGCCCTCTAGGATGTTTCTGCGCAGGAAACCTGACCCACTGGGCAGGGAGCTGAAAACTGTATGTGATGGGCTGACTGGTGTATGCTTTCGTATGGAACCAGTGGAGAATGCAGGCTTGATGAAGGAGAAAGAATTCTTTGCAGAATTTGGCACCACAACGGCAACCACCCTCAGGCTGATGAAGCCGTTCTTTGGCAGTGGGCGTGTCTGCCTTGGTGACAGCTGGTTTGGGTCAGTCAAGACATGCTGTGCGCTGCTGGAGCGCGGTGTGTACTCCGTGTTGAATGTGAAAACAGCACACAGGGGTTACCCCAAGGCTGCACTTCAACGTTTCCTTTCGAGTGAGCCCAACCAACCTGGACTGACTGTTTGCATTCCAGGAGAAGTCTCTGTGCGCAGGACCCGCACCTTGATCAAGGCAACTGCCCATCGTGGGCCTGCTGGTGTACCACTCTGCTTGGTGTCTTCCTGCTTCACCACACAGCCAGCAGGCACCATGAAGTACATGATCAAGCATCCAACGGACACCACTCATCTGCTGGCAAAGCAAATCCCAGTAGATGAGACAACGCAGATGTACAGATCCAAGTACAGCATTGTGGACCAGCACAACCGTTTGCGAACAGGTAGCGTTGCGTTCCACGACGTGTGGAAAACGCACGACTTTCGAATTCGCGAGTTGAGTGAGCTGATTGGATTGGCGGAGGTGAACACCTTCCTGCTCATGCGTGCAAACGGAACAGGGCAGGTGCGACAGAAGCAGTGCAGGATGCTCCTCGCAAAGGAGCTCCTGGAAAATCCGTGGATAATGGCAGAGTTGGAGACGGAGAGGCAGCAAGCTCTCCGTCTTCGTCCGTTGATCGCTGCGATGGGTGATTTGGGTGGAGGAAGTGGACACCGTCTGGTGGCACTTGAGGAAGTGATGAGGACGAGTGGCGAAGACACGCAAGTGAGGAAGGTGACGCAGCGACGCTGCGTCATGTGCGGTAGGAAAGCCTCGGCAGCATGCCAGGCATGTCACAAGCCAAGTGAAGGCATCGTTGCCTACCTCTGTGGGCCATACACGGGCCGTGATTGCGCCGCACAACACATGGCGGGAGTCCCCTCTAGGCGACGCCGGAGGGTGTCGGGGGCGGACGTGGGCACACCTGCACCGGCCCGTCTGATGCGAAGTCGGAGGCGTAGCTCCACAGAGTAATAGATCGATAAGTTGAGCTTCTAAGCCTTCAAATGAGCCGTGCCACGCGACGTGGGAGAGCGCGATGGGTGTACACGGACCGCGCGAAGTTGGGCGCTATTGTCCTATGGGTTGACGAAGAGTCGGATGTACGGGGCGTTGGACGACGACACGGGGCATCTCTCCGCTCATGCGCGTGGACTTAGAAGCTCCAAAGAGTTCTCTACACGTCCTAGAACGCGCAAAAGAAACGCGCATGGTTATGGTGGCGAACGCGCGCCAAACGTCATTGTCCCCGATTGTCCTATATATAGGACAATGAGCTGGGGATTTACACAATAAGCAAAACACACAAGTTAGTAGTCGTCATGATGCTACGAACGAATCTACGTCCGAACAAACTCGGATCGCTATCAACATCGCTATTGTACAACCTTTGAAATATATTTTTCTCATTCAACTGAGCTTCCACTTCTTCCCAGCGCCGAGCTACGTTCATCGCTAGCCCCCGCCGTGCCGCTCGCGACATCACACATCTAGACGATCGACAGAACCGCTCACTCCGGGCTATTCCCTGCCATCTGCAAACCGTTTCACATGTGGATTCACCACGACGGGTCAAGTGAAAGGAGAATTACACGTGGGACTTCACCGTCCATTTTATTGAGAGACCTGGGTCTTGGGTACCCTCCGTGGGCGTTTATTTCTATGGGAGAAGAACCCCCATCCTGCACGGAGGGTGGACGGCTCCGAGCGGAACGGTGTTTGCACCTCGATTCAGTGGAGTGGCAGGCATGCGTCGATGCATGCATCTCCACTCACGAAGGTGCTGGTGAGCCCTACCCCCCATCCAGACGTTCGTCCATGGGATCCATGGGTCGAACCCATCCGGTTCAGACCGATCCCCCAGTCCAGGGACATCCTCGGTCAACCGAAGAAGAACCCCCAATCAACGGACCATTCCACCAGCCTTTCCCTTTCGATGGAGGAGTCGATGGAGTTTTCGAAATCGCTTCATCACTGCAGGCGCGCGCGGATCCGCCTCTCGCACCACGCGAAGCTGCCGCTCCGATCGCGTGCGAAGGGAAACCTGCGTCCAGGACAGGTCCAGGCGTCCGTCCAACGGGAGAGGCGCGCCCGAACGGACGTCGGACGGTGCGTTTCGTGCGCGGAAGGACCTGCACCAGTGTCGGTCCGATGATGGAAAAACCGTATGAACTCGAGCACGAGCTGCAATCCAGGCGTGTTTGCTGGTGCGACGTCGAAGTTCCGCCTCTACCGAACCCTCTTCTTGCGTCGACGCGCCACCGCCACCTTCCCCTTCGACGCCGCCAGGCAACACGTGGCCATGAGAGTCGTTGTTATGAGAGCTGAGGACGCGCAGGAAGGCACGTTCGCCTGCATGGCGCGAACGAATGGCTGGACACGACGAGCTGACCGCTCGTGGGATCCACGACGTGCGTGCGTTGCGAAGGACAGGTAGACGAGAAGTGCGCACGCGGGAAGGACGTCCTTCATGGAACAGGAAGGAGGATACGAACGGCCCAAAGACGAAGACATCCTAGAACAAGAAGAGAGCATACGCTCGGAAGTAGCCGCCAGAAGTTGCCTCGTGGGAGATCAGGAGCCGCTCACCGTCCTCCTAGACGAATACAGCAACCCGATCGTTCGCGACAAGGTTGAAGAGCTGTCACGAAGCTATGGGAGCATACGCAGGATACGCGGCGATGGAAACTGTTTCTACAGGGCGTGCCTATGCGGCCTGCTGGAACGCCAAAACACACAAGGGGGATGCTGCAAGCTGGAAGAAACCCTGACCATCTTGGTAGAATGGAAGAAAAAACTCGTGGACTCCGGGTTCCAACTGCTTGTCTTTGAAGATTCCATGGAGATGTTGGCAGAGCAGCTAGAACAGAGCAAGACGGGAGACCTCGCATCCACACTTGCTTGCTTGCGCGATTCGATCCTTTCCAACTTCCTGATCATGCTTTTGAGAATGATCACCGCCGCCCACTTGAAGCAGCGATCAGAACACTTTGAGCCATTCATATTGAATTATGGAGGGGACTGTGCAAGCATGCAGGATTTCTGTGAAAAGTACGTCTTGCCCATGGGTGTCGAGAGTGATCACATGCATGCGGTAGCCTTTGCCGAGGCTATGAGACTGCACATACGCATCGAATACCTCGACAGAAGCGACACCTCTGCGAAGCACGACTTCAAACCGGAAGACGTCGAGGACGGTAGGCCGGACATCACCCTGCTTTATCGACCGGGGCACTACGACGTGATATATGGGAAAACCTGATGGGGCGAGTTGTGTCGTGTAGGCACAACATAATAAATTTCATGGTGCCTATTTCTCAGTTCCAGTTGAAGAAGTATTTGTATAGGAGAGCGAGAACAACGACTGCGAGGGGGAACATCCAAGCAATTGGACTTCCTTGGTCTTTATTCTTCTCTTGCAGGGCTGTTTTCGGCTTGGGTTTTGCCACTTTGTCGCCCTGCCATACAACGACACCCCGAGGTCAGCCTTCGGTGCTTGCGCGTCACATGTACCCGCCAACGACCTTCGTTCGCCTCGCCGACGTTTATATCCTTGTCCGAAGCGCTTGTCCCTCTTACCTTGAACTTTCCGATGCAGAACTTCTCCATCTCTTCGCGTGCTGAGGTGCTGTGTCCGACGTCTTCGAAGTCGTCCGTCGCATCATACCCTTGGTCGATCGTTCCCGTCAGTTTTTTTTCATCCCCGTGTCTCTCTCTTCCGCTTCTTTTCCTCTCCTCCTTCTTCCCTTCTGGCTCTGTTTGATCGCCTGGGACGGACGCACCTGTGGATCCCAGCATGATGTCGGCACCTCCTGGGTGTTCGGGGAGGTAGGCGGTGACGTCGTACACCTTTTCTCCGATGACCAGCCAACAGTCGTCTTCGGTGTTGTGTTTCTGCACCTCTTCCATCTCGTATTCCTTCGTGGCGACCGCGTTTTCCGCCATAGCTGCGGCCATGCGTCGCACACGTTTCTGAGTCTTCGAATGCCCACCCACACCTCCTGGCCTCGACCCTCCTCGACAGCGCACGGGGTGCCGCTTCCGAAACGAGAGGGGATGCACCGCAGGGGACGGGAGGGGGAGGGGATGCCGAAGAGGAGGGGGAAGACGGGGGAGAGACCACCGGTCGGCCCTGCACGGGGGTGAGAAGAAACTCCCAAAGGGAGGGAAGCCATACACATCCATGCAAGGACCATGTGGAGTGCACCTGCCAACGCATCCAGCAACATGGCACCTTCCAAGAGAATTGAAATGGATCATGTGGGAGGAAGGGACGGGCATAGGAAAACACGGGCGTGGGAACCGCTGTCTTCGTAAGCTCCACTGACGGGGCCGTGTGGTGCTGCCACGAAGCAAGGAGAGGCCCGAAAAGGAATGACACACATCGCAACGATGAATCGGTGATCGAAACGCCACTCGAAAAGCCAAAAGGACCCATGCTAGCAGGATTGACGATGGATTCTATGCACCTTGCAAACTTGTGTGCAGATGGGCCGTGGTGGACACGTTGGATGACCAAGGTAGCCCTCGTTCGAGAAACAAAGGCACCCGGTCTGCACGCCGGCTCTGCAGCCGGAGAATTGCACAGGACATCACGAGAGCCGAGGCATACAAAGCCAAGGCAAAGACCAACGCGAGAAATGCTACCCCCATCCCCATCTCTGCACGTGCAATTTGTCGGCTCTATCCCCTACCAAGGTCGTGATTGGTGAAGCGACCTCGAAGAAGAACTCCCATCACTGCCCACAGCACAGCAATCAATGATCTTGGAACTCTTGCCCAATGGCATACGAACAGTATTTACTTCAATACGAATGCACAGATATGTACATACCAATACAATACATCAGATATTCTCCGATTGGAGTCATTCAATGATCCACGGTGCTTCTATTTTCCCACAGGTATATTGGCAATGCGCCTGATTTTCTTTACCTTCCAACCCAGTGTCTCTTGCAATTGAAGTGTCCAGGAAAAGAGCGCGCCTTCGTAGTGTGCCTCACAGAAAGGGACGGAGCTCATCCATTTTCCTCTGACCAACACGTCCACCTTAAACAAGCCTGATGCAACAGAACATGTGCTGATGACCTCTGCGCTCTCATGTCCCAGGAGAAGCTGATAGGCCGGGCTGCGCAAAAGTGCGCCAAACTTTCCCCAAACTTCGCCGACCTCCCCTACTTCTGCGGAGAAGGTGGACTTTCCGGCTCTCGAGACGTTGGGTATGTCAATCTCTTCTCCGGGTTCGTTGAACTTGTGTGCGCCTGCAATGTCTCCTCGCTTCAGGTGGAGTAGCTGTCCTTGGAGCACCTCTTCTGGAGAGCCGGAGCCGCTTCCGGATTCTGCTTCCACGAGACGCACTGCGTCCACCATCCAGTATCCAGCATGGCTGTGCAAGTACCACGCGAAAACGCCCCTTTCTCCTGTCGTGGACACGACACGCGTTCGCTGCTGGTACTTGGTGCTGGTGGTGTGGAGGGCGCTCAGCTCTTCGAAGCTGCTGAGGAAGGGGAGCATTCTCCGTCCTGCTTCGTCCAGCACGCTTCCACACCTTCCGAAGTTCTTTTTCCTCCACGTTGCCTCTTCTCCCGTCCAGGTCTCTAGCTCGTGTAGTCCGCAAGAGAGCTGCGAGCACAAGCTGAGGAAGGCTTCCTCGTTGCCCAGCTGCAACGACCGCAACTGGACCTGCACCACCTCCCTCGGCGCGTGTCCAGGCGAACGGAACTTCTCCAGGGAGGCACTGAGATCCCTCGGAATCGCCTTGGCTCGCGTTCGGCGTCGTGGAACGCGCGCATTCGCCTTGGCAGTGGCCATCGCCACGTCCATCGCCTCGGACGTCGTTTCGAAAGCAAACCTCGTGCCTTGGGTCACGGTACGTTTCCCCGACTGCGTCTCGGGTCTGTCCTTCGGTTCGAAAGGAAAGGTAACCGGTTCACGAACCGGATTCGATGGAAGGAAAGGCAAGGGAGGAGCTTCGACGGTTGTGACGTGGTTGTGAAAAAGCGTTCGTTGGGTCTCCGGTCTGGGCTGGGACTCCAGCCTACGAGCACGGATATCCATGCGATCGAGACAGATCCACACCGTGGATTCCCATGCAGGATGATCGTGCTCAAGTCTTGGCGGCGCAGGCGGAATCGAGGAGCCTGCACGCCCGCGGTCGCGCCACACCACCATCCCCAGAGAAAAAACTCCCACCTTGCTCGGTGGAGAAGAAACTCCTTCGTCCGTGGGTCCGGGTTCGATCGGAAGGTCCTCCCCTTCT
Organism: Picocystis sp. L7; assembly: GCA_020975725.1. Lineage (NCBI taxonomy): Eukaryota > Viridiplantae > Chlorophyta > Picocystophyceae > Picocystales > Picocystaceae > Picocystis > Picocystis sp. L7. Next base: position 257,657 of record QXJR01000012.1, read on the forward strand.
GAACCCGGACGGGGTCCCTTTCGAACCGCGATCGAACCCAGTGGAAACCGAAGCAGAACCCATTCGCCATCATTCGGCATCCATCGCATTTACGCGTCGCGCGCGCTTCCAGCGCATCTGAAGTTGCTTCTGGCGCGTGCCACGTGCACTTACAGATCCAAAAATGGTGCTCGGTGACCTGGGATCGAAGCTCACCGGGGCCCTGCGGAAGATGCAGGATCACGCCGTCATCGACGACGAAGTGTTGGACGCGTTTTTGAAGGAGATATGCACGGCGTTGCTGCAAGCAGACGTCAACGTCAAACAGGTCCGTGTCGCATGCGGAGTAGAGAGAGAACGAAGAGAGGGAGAGACGAAGGACGGATCGGTGCCGTCGATGCGAGTCTGGAGTGGAAGCTGACCCAACGCATTCCGATAGGTGATGGCCCTCAGGACCAACGTGAAAAAGGAAGTGAAACTCGCCGAAAGTGCAAGCGGTCTGAACAAGCGGAGGCTAGTCGAAAGAGCAGTGTTCCAGGAGCTTGTGGGTATGCTTGACAGTGGTGTGAAGGATCCTTTTCAACCCAAGAAAGGAAAGAGCACAGTCGTGATGTTCGTGGGACTGCAGGGCAACGGCAAAACCACCTCGTGTACCAAATTTGCCTACTACTACAAGAAAAAAGGGTGGAGAGTTGCTATGGTCTGCGCAGACACTTACAGGGCGGGTGCATTTGATCAGCTGAAGCAAAACGCCACCAAAGCGGGTATCCCTTTTTACGGTTCCTATAACCAACCAGATCCCGCGGTGATTGCTGCAGAGGGCGTGGAGCGTTTCAAAGAAGAAAAGATGGAGATTATTCTCGTAGACACCAGCGGAAGGCACAAGCAGGAAGCAGCTTTGTTCCAAGAGATGAGAGAGGTGGCCACTTCCACGAATCCGGACCTCACCGTCTTCGTGATGGATGGAAGCATCGGTCAAGCTGCATTTGACCAAGCCAAGGCCTTTCGCGAGAGCGTGGATGTTGGGGCCGTGGTCATTACAAAAATGGACGGACATGCCAAAGGAGGTGGTGCGATCTCGGCGGTTGCAGCTACCAGATCTCCCATCATTTTTATCGGCACAGGCGAGCACTTTGATGAATTCGAATCTTTCGAAACTGAAGCGTTCGTGAGCCGTTTGCTGGGTAAAGGAGATTGGAAAGGCCTCATGAATAAACTGAGTGAGGTCATTCCCAGCGACCAACAGCCAGAGTTATTGGAAAAGCTATCGCAAGGCTCGTTCACCCTGCGCTTCTTGTATGAACAATTCGCTAACATACAAAAAATGGGACCCATGGGGCAAATGATGAGCATGATACCTGGCTTCAGTGAGGAGCTTATGCCTAAAGGGAGTGAGCAAGAATCGCAAGCAAGAATGAAAAGCTACATGACCATCATGGACAGCATGACGAACCAAGAGTTAGACAGTCCCAACATGAAGATTCTTCAAGACAGCTCAAGGATCAAAAGAATAGCAAGGGGGAGTGGACGAAGTACGAAGGAAGTGTCACAGCTACTCGAAGAGTTTAAGAGACTCTCTAAAATGTGGGGCAAGTTTGGTAAAATGAAGATGCCAAAGGGGGGTGACATGGCATCCATGGCGCGGGGAATGAACATGCAACAAATGAGCCGGATGCTCCCTCCTGATATGCTGAAGCAGATGGGTGGGTCGGGTGGACTGCAGCAAATGATGAAGCAATTCTCAGGAAAGTTTTGATCGTACTATGCAGTCCTTCCAGCATCTGAATGCCACTCCACTTGACTGTGGCTAGAGTCCGAGACTGGATAATAACACCTGTGTAATGAATGTTTCCCAATCAGCTTTTCGCTTGACATAGATGTTGACATCCTCTCAGCAGTGCAGTACCCCGTGGCACTTCTATCCTTGTGCCCTGCAGTCTCCTTGCATTGATGCCGCAGTAGCCACATATAAAACTAATGTTGGCTGCTTGACCGTCTCTTCCAACACTTACTTGCTCTTTCTTCGTGCAAAATTCATGGGTTTCTTTGATTCAGACACTGTTGGAGGATCTGACTTGCTAACTAGCGAAGATTCAGGTCCTTTCAACTGGTTTTGTATCTTTGCTTTCCCCATAGACTGCTCATGCATTGCAGAAGACGCATAGCTTCTCTTCAGCGTAGCTGAATCTATGAGATCTGAAGTTGTTCTGAAGCTATCTTCAGGCTTCTCTAAGCCGGTATGGCCCATTGTGGGGGGAAGTTCTGCGTTCTGATTCAATTGACTCCTTGGTATCGTAACCATTTTGATGAAGGATAGCTGACCTCCTCGCAATATGTTGTGCAAGGCTGGCCCTCCCACGTCAGAAAGCTTCCTAGTCTTCCTATCCTTGTATTTTCTCAGGCATTGTGGACATCTGCATTGTTGCTTCCGAAAATCTTCCTCTCCTGGAAACCGCCCACTGTGCCACTCCTGAAGATGGTTTCTCAAGTCTTTCTTCCGAAGACATTCGAAATGACAATCTGGCCACGGACAGCAGTATGCCTGCCCTGCGGTATGCTTTCTTTGGGGGTCAAGGAATGCACTGCTTGTTGTTGGAGAGAAACCAAAGCTTTTTCGATCAGAGCGGCTCAAGTTTTTGGTGTGGGTAGTTTCCACATGTCTCAGCATATCGGACTGTCGATAGCAAGTGTACTTGCATTCCAATGCACAACATCGGAGTGGTGGTGTGATTGCGTGTGAGAGAATATGCAAAGCCAGGGGCAGCTTTTCATTGCTTGTGAAGGCGCAGCCCACGTTAGGGCATGTGTACGGCTTTTTAATCATGTGCGTCTGAAGGTGGGCTTTGAAAACCCTCCGAATATTGGTGCTGTAGTTGCAAGATTCCCAGCAGCACCGGTACCAGCACTCATAAGTAGGAGTTGATTCGTTCAAATTCTCAAGGCTCTGGGCTGATCGATTCAGATTGATTCTGTCTGTTTCCCTGCTGGTGCAAGAATCATCCACAGATTTGGATGTAGACTCTCCCGCAGCTTCTTGGCCTCGGCTTGTCACCTCTGCCTCCTTTCCTTTGTTCCGTGTATGCCTTGGATTACATAGGAGGGCATGCTTCCTGTCATCTGCTTGATCGGGCTACCGAAATAAATATTATGTTGGTGGTATCATGAGAAATGACGCCGTTTGGCACGGCCGGCAAATTCCACCAAGGTCAGCCTATATTCCGAGTGTTCGAATCACGCGCATGTCCACATGCACATGCGATCTACATGCGTCGACTGGATCACATGTATGTTGAACGCACCATCTCTTGAAGCATATCTGCCTCGCTCGGAGTTGGAAGGCACTGCACATGGTCTGTCAGCGAATCTGAGCTGCATCCAGGTGGATTGCGATTCTCCATGTCGTCCATTCCATGTCCATCTGCAGACCGCATGTCTTCCACATGCACGTTGGCATGTGGCTGGTATTACGGATTGGCAAGGGTCGGGAAGGGTGAAAGGACTTCGTCCTTTCCTACAGGGTCTCAAGAGGTGCTGTTTCACCGATTCCACCTCTGGTAGCAGCGGTTCACGGCGTGCACCAGCAAGCGGTGCGTCGCTCGATCGTCAAGAGCAGCCCTCGTTCCAGTTCGGTGGAAGCCAACGAATGTGGGGACGATTTCGTCTCAGCTGGAAGGTGGATTCGACCCCCATCCGAGTGCGGTTGGGGCGACCCCGCCCCGGAAGGACAGTTCAACGGGCGTTCACCAGGTACGAAGGAGAAGGGACCTCCAATCCCCCCCCATCGATCGTCCAAGGAAGGGAGGGAGTGTTGAAACGAATGTTAATTCGTTTAGGGTTTACAGCTCTTCCTCCAAGACCAAGTCCTTCGACCAAGGTGAAGGGTCGATCGACAGCTCGACATGTGGATCACCGACAACATGACCAGCGACGAACAAACGTCGTGCAAGAACGAATCATAGAATTCGACATACGACTGTCGAATACACTCAAGTATACCAATGAGAATACATTGGACGGAATCGAACACCTGCGACTATTTAAGAGCGCAGTGCATGCCTTGTAATACAGAACTTTGACGAAGTCATCCCCTTCACACCAGAATTCTCTTGCCATCGAGCCAACGCATCGAAACTCGTTGTCGAAGGATAGAGAACACATTGAAGAAGCGGAAAAGGGTATCTATTACCCAGCGCAGTAGCGAAAGACATACTGCACAGCGGTTCACAACCACGTCACAACAGTGCGTGGAACACAGAGTATAAAGTCAGAGAAATCGATATTTCAACAGGGAGTTTTGTACTGGGGGAAGGGTGGGGGGTTCGAACCAGGAGGGAGTTTCTTCTCGGATTTCGGGGCGGCTCCCTTTCGAGCATGCTTCCTTCGGGGTTTAGACCCGATCGGCCTGCTTGGCCCAAAGGAGCCCGCCCCGGATGGGCATGGAAATCTTATCTTTGTGGTGGAGGGAGGGTCCACGTGTATGCTTCTGAAGGAGGGAAGGATGGGAGCCACAAATCACTTGCCAAGCAAAGGAAGACGGCAGCCATGCGTGTGGTGCGCACCCAAGCCTTCCTCGGGACCAAGAAAGGAAAAGCCAAGGCCAGCAGCGCCAAGGATGGACGACGCGCCGTCCGGGAAGTGCCCCAAAAGTCCTTCCTGGCTTCCGTGACCGATGCACTGGATTTTTCCGAGGCCAGGAGCAAGTCCGATGCATGGCTGCTGTACGAAGCAAAGACAAAGGGCCCTAAAGGAGGGAAACTGTCAAAGGAACAGGAGGCTGCGTTGAAAAGGAAAATCATAGGTACGAAGAAAGACTACTGGAAGGACTGGGTGGACGTCCAAGGGAAGTACACTGAGAAGGGATATGTCAGCACCGAGACAAGCACAGTCTATGGCGCTCCTCTGATTGGCTTGACATTGTTGGGTGTGATTTCGACGCTAGGTTTCGTGATCAGCCAAACCTCATAGGAGGAGCTGGTGATTCATGGATGTAAATTCGTGAGACAGAATTGTTTATTCACATTCCAAAGGACCTGATCTTCTCCTTGATAGCTTGAAAACCGTCCAAATCTTCCGCGGACAATCGTGGCCTCTGCTGTGCAAGTGCTTGTTCAAAATCACCCTCCTCCAGGTGCTGCACATCCAGACTTCTCTGCAAGGCATTCAACTTTGCTTCCCTGCACAGTCCCGCAATCTCTGCACCAGTGTACCCTTCTGTCTCGTGTGCAAGGGCGTTCAAACTTATTGTGGGTGCCAATGGCGTGCTCGCCAAATTTATTTTGAATATTTCGTACCGTGCCTGGGTATCTGGAAGTGGGACGTACACAAGCCTATCGAAACGACCAGGGCGGAGCAGGGCCTCATCCAACGTGTCCGGCCTGTTGGTAGCAGCCATGATAATGACATCCTTGCGTGCCCTGTATCCATCCATCTCTGAAAGAAGCTGACTGAGAATCCGTTCCCCTACATCTCGGTCACTTTCCCGCCCATGCTGCCGAGCAGAAACCAAACCGTCAATCTCATCGAAGAATATCACGGACGGCGAGACAGCCCTAGCCCTCAAAAAGATATCCCGGATGGCCTTTTCGGTTTCGCCAACCCATTTGCTCATGAGCTCAGGACCTTTTATAGATATGAAGTTAAGACCTGATTCGCCTGCAACTGCTCGTGCCAATAAGGTCTTACTGCAGCCAGGGGGGCCATAAAGAAGAACACCACCAGGAGGATCAGCCCCTACACGTTCCATTGCTTTGGCATTCTTGCGCGGCCATTCTACAACTTCCTGGAGCATCAGCTTGACAGAGTTCAGGCCACCAACATCCTTCCAACGCACCAGAGGAACCTCTACATAAAATTCCCTCATTGCGCTTGGCCTTGTCATTGCACGTGCAACTTCCATATCCCGGACATTCACCTCCAGGACAGATGAAGCTTGCACGGGCAGTTTCGCCCTCACAAATGATCTGAAAGCATTCATCGAGGCTTGGTTGCATAGGAATGCAATGTCTGCACCGACAAAGCCATGGCATGATTCTGAAAGCCTTTTTAGGTAGCCCGTAGGAAGGCAATTAGGTACTTTTGCAAGGCACTTTTCAAAAATTTGAAGACGCTCACTGGGTAATGGTGCTGATACCTCTATTTCTTGATCGAAGCGCCCAGGTCGTCGCAAAGCCGGGTCAATGGCATCCGGACGGTTTGTAGCTGCCAAAACTACGATTTGCGAGTCCTGGTACCCCTCCAGACCATCCATGATCGTCAAGAGGGTGGTAATGATACGCTGAGACATTGCTCCTTCGTCTCTACCCCCGGCAGAGCGTGCTGGTGCAATTGAATCGACTTCATCGATAAACACAATCGAAGGGGATGCTTCTGCTGCCTCCTCAAAAATTCGGCTGAGTGTTGCCTCACTCTCTCCGAGGAATTCACTCACAATTTCAGGCCCGTTAATCACAAAAAAACTGGCCCCGGATTCAGCTGCTGCAGCCCGTGCGATGGTACTTTTTCCAGTCCCCGGTGGCCCATGCAGCAAAATTCCGCGTGGAGGACGCAAGTCATACTGTATGTACAGGTGAGGCCGCTGCAGAGGAAGCAGGACATTGTCCGCCACAAGTTTAATCTGTTTGTCCATTCCCCCAATATCATTGAAGGTTGGTAAATCCTGTAGATCTATCTTGTGGATCCTTGAGCGCGTTGGGCTTTTGTGTATGGAAGGAGTGCCCATGATCTTCTCCTCTCCTGCGCATGCACTCGGGTACTCATGATCGTTTGCGCCAGTGGGAAGGTGAAAGCAGCATTCATCACCAGCCACAATCTGCGACCAAAAAGGCATACCATCCTCTATGCTTAGGAATTGAAAAGCATCCTCAACTTGATTTCTAAGTTCGGATTGACGAGACCCTTCAGGCCCATTGGGTTTTCGATGGTCACCATGTCCACCTGGTGGATATTCTTTCGAATGTCTCGGTTTCTCGATTTCTACGTGAAAACAGCAATCCGTTCCAAGTATTGGACACACGAGCACATTACCATGCATCACATACCTACCCGCGAACCAGTGCTTCACGTAGTTTTCCAGCATTTTCCTCCCTTGTTCTGTCTTGGGCAGCTTGTCCGACATCCCTTCCGGCAGTTCAGATACAAGCTTCATAGGAGGAGGTCGGTTGGTTTCTTCTTCATGCCGGGGTTCCCATCGTTGCAGATGCACACGTGCATGATTTTTATCTAGTCCAAGGCTCTTCCAAAGCGCTTCGGACGGAACGGAAGCTCCGTCTTCCAGCTTGGCACCGACGTACACGTTGCACGGCACGCAATCGCTTCCATCGGTGCGCCTGGCAAGTGCGTGCATACCACTGCGCCATTTCCTTTCTGCCATGTACTTCTTCGACACCAGGATACGCGCCTGGCCTCTTCCTCCCGCCATCTCCTGCGTCGGAGCATGGACGTGAAGCGCCTCCTCCGCCATCGCCGTTCGATCGATTCCAATCGAATGGAAACATTGAAAGGAAACTCTTCCTCTTAGACCCGACCTGGTCCGTTGGGAAGGGACCAACGGTATCCTTCCCTTTCAGTGCAAAGTTGCTGAACGGTTCGATCGATGCGACTCGATTCGTGGAATCGGTTCAAGGCACTGTGTCACGAAGGGAATCCACACCTTTCTTCACTCGTAGAAGAGGAACATCATGCACTTCCCTCCGTTTTGGATGGAAGGTCGAACTCTTTACGAGGCACAATCTGGTTTTTTTCAAGAGCACGTGAAGCAATGGAAAATACGGATCGTGCAAGTGGTGCAAAGGTTTCGTAAAATGATGTTTGAGCGAGATGAACACGCCAATAGATACCAAGATTCTATCTTACTAACCTTCCTCTTTTGTGAACTTGCGAGAAGATGTTTCCAAGTTTGGTTTGCCTTCATCAACAATCGATTCGGAACCTGTCGAGGAAGACGTGCTGGTGCCAATGAGAGGAATATCTAAGATCGCCGGCCTAGATTGTAATGTTGATGGTTGTGCGTTGAGATTACTGCCAAACAGTGACAATGCAACATTGATTGGAGTGGATTGATCAAACCAGGTTAATTTGTCCTTGGATCAATTGCTCGGTTACACGCATGATCAGGAATACTTGAACAAAAGCCGAAAGGACACAAGAAGCGTGTCGCTGCTCCATGGATTTGAGCTTACGGAAGCATATGCGTTGTAAATGGATATAAAAAACAACCTTAATTGTAAAACCAACCCATACTACGACCATCCCTCGATTCATGATTCCATGACGTCAATGCGTCAAAGACGAGAGTGCTTATTAACAAACGGTTTATGTTGTTCAAGAAACGGTTTATTCACAAAAATTTTCATGCTTGCACTTGACCCGAAAAGAAATTGCCATCGGCAATTTTAGCGAATCCTAGCCCGTTTGCAAGAACTTCTTGTTTGGAAACGCTTAAGGGTCCTAGCTAGAAGAACGAAGTGCCTCTTGCGATACCATGCATATTCCAAGCGCAAAAGAATGTGAAAGCTACAAAGAATCTCAATTGCTTTTCTCAAAGCTACGGCAAGGTATCAAATTCGCATCACGTTTCACACGCCCAATATTTACAAAGTCTCTTGGAAAGATTGAAAGGCTAAACCTAGAATGAAAGCGACGAATAATGGGAGTGGTGAAGCTTTCGTTGGATTTTTATAGGGAAGAGGAGTGCCTACAAGCAAGAATCCACGAGGCAAATCATTCTTTATGCTGTGGTGATACCTTGAAGTATCTTTTTTGCACATGAAACTCTTGCACACGTGGTTGAACGCGAAACACGAAGACAAGCACGAGGAACTCCTTTCTACATTGGTGCACCAAGTCCCCGTCCCTTTCGTTGGTTGCCTTCACCTGGATGACACTTTGCACCCTACAAATGTCGACCTCGTGTTTCTATGCACTTTCCTCTGCGGAAGGCCATCCTTGAATGCAACAAACATTGCGCGTGCTAGCATCATCTTGTTCACTTGCATGGATTTATCAACGTTTGGGCATGGGGATTCGCAACCTTAACGTTGAGCGTCTCCGAGGTATTTCTTGCCTAGCGTGTGGGGCACTAGTTTCTTCGTTGATTGAAGCAACACCTTGAATTGTGTTCCATACCTTAAGTAGTCCACAATCAAACAAGGCAATAGTTTCTTGACCGTTTGTAGCTATCCGTTGTGTGTCCTAGCGTACGAATCTATGTTTTGAGAAAGACCAAAAGGCAAGCAAAACATGACGTGGGAAGTATCAAAGTAAACGGATGCCCCATACGGTTGGTCTTCCTAGCCCATGAATGAAGTGGGAATTGGTCATAGGGATTGTCAACAAGGAGCCGTGTGCAAGATCCTCTACCAAAACTATTTCTTTTTTATCGTTGAATGGTCGAAATTCGAAGTCGCCATAGCGTGCGGTCGACTTCATGCAATGGTAGGATTTGTGCAGTGCTCATCGGTTTCGGTTCCAAACCCGGCTTCACATGGGATTTACACACTTGCGTATATGAACCATGCTATATTCGCGTTGCAAGCACCGACACCTCTTACGCTATCCACTGTAGCTTACGTTTTTCAACCCACAAGTGCAAGCTATTTCGGCTTACCCTTCGAGTTGCTTTGCTCCGTCTCCATCACCCCCCTTCGTCCCACCTGGTTTCCTTGCGATTGTCTTGACGCCGTTTGCCATGCTGGTCCCACCACGAATATCCGCCGTGGGTTCGCCTTGCACGTTCCCCTTTCGCTTCTCGATCTTGCAAGTGCGTGGCACCGTGGTTCCACCGCCTTGTTCTTCCCTGCCCCATCCATGGGTTGCACGGTGTTCTCCTTGGATCCCCTTCCAAACCGTGCATGGACCTTCCCCTGGGTGAGTTTATTCTCCGCGAATGGGCATTCGTCGTCCCATCGCGTTCCATCGCGTCGCGCCTCGTCTTCTCCTGCTTCTTCCATCCCGAAGTGCTCGCGTCCTTGGCTTGGAACGAGAGGAGGTGGTCCTTCGAAAGGTGGAAGTGGACGTCGCCGCGCTCGAGACCCGCCAGACGCGAAGGAGGCGGTGAAAAAGGCGCTGCAGAGGCGCGTGGAGACGTGCTCGACAGCCAGCAGGCGATCCGCCATCGCCACACCGCCTCTTCCCGAGCGCATCCTCGGCCATGGCGTCCGAAAGCGGGAGGAAACGAAGGCGTTGGGACGCCGATGGCGTCGCCGCTGGTTCGGAAGCGACGACGGCTGCGCCTGCCGAAGACAAGGCAGCCAAGGCGCAGGCGCTCAAGGCGAAGATCGAGGCGCGTCTGCAGCGCATCAAGGCCAAGGATCCGAAGGAGATCGTGCTGGTGAAGGACGCGTCGGAAGCACCGGTCGAGCGGCGAAAGGAAGGCGTGGCGGTGGAGCGCGACGTCCGCCAGGAGGTGGAAGACGCGAGCTTGGAACGTTACGTCGAGCGAGGCTGGGAGAGGAAGCCTAGGCCTGAATTGGCCTTCGTCGAAGCAGGAAGGTTCCAACGACAAGCGCACAACGAAAGGCTGAAAGCCAAGTATGGCGAGGAAGTGGCGAAGAAGATGCGTCGCAGAGAAATGCGAGACGACAAGTTCGGGACCAAAGAAGGGAAAGAAAAAGGCAGAGATGCGAAGAAGACGCCAGATGTGGAATGGTGGGACGCACCGCTCCTGCGTAACGGGACCTACGAGGACGTCGCACCAGAAGCATGCGACCTCGTGGATGAAAAAATCAGCGTCTACGTGGAACATCCAGTGCCCATCGAACCACCCGCAGAAGCTCCCCCACCCCCACCACAGCCGCTCAAGCTGACCAAGAAGGAAATGAAGAAGCTCCGGACACAGAGAAGGCAAGCAAGGGAAAAGGAAAAGCAAGCGCTGATCGCCCAAGGGTTGTTGGAACCTCCCAAACCAAAAGTCAAGATCAGCAACCTCATGAGGGTCCTGGGAGAAGAAGCCTCCATGGATCCCACCGCCATCGAAAAAGAAGTCAAGAAGCAGATGGAAGAGAGACAAAGAGCCCACGAGGACAGGAACCTGGCCAGGCAGCTAACTCCTGCCGAGAAACGAGAGAAGAAATTGAAAAAGATGTTCGATTCCGACATTCCCAATGAAACACACGTCGCGGTCTTTCGCATCCGAAGACTGGACAATCCACAGCACAAGTTCAAGGTGGACGTCAACGCCCGAGAGAACCGCCTCACAGGAGTCTGCCTGATCACCAGTGATATGGTGCTGGTCGTTGTGGAAGGGGTGCCCAAAGCCATCAAAAGGTATTCCAAGTTGCTGCTGAACAGGATCGATTGGAACGCCGATGTGGAAGGGGGTGCAACCACTTCCTCATTTGACAAAGGACACAATAAATGCGAATGCATCTGGCAAGGGATTGTTCCGAAACCGAACTTTCGGAAATTCCGCGTCGAAGATTGCGAGCTCGAAACACTGGCACGACGAACGTTGGCCGGAGCGGGGGTTGAGCACTACTGGGACATGGCCAGGAATGTTCCAGGAACATGAAATCAAAAGGCGGTGGGCGTGCTTTTGAAATAAAGTTACTCGAGCACCTGCTTTATTACTGCGTATGTAGGATTTCGTTTATTTTCGCTAACCTAGACTGCACCCAAATGCTACCGTGTCGAGGGATGATTCGCGCCTCTCCTGCATTGATCATCGCATCATCCATGTTCCAGCCGTGCTGGACCGCTTCCTCCCTAAAATCATTGAAACGAGGGCCGATCTGATGGCAGCTATCCTTGAGAGCTTGATGGACCGTATCTGTAGAATGCATCACCCTTTCCCGTCGCCATTTCCGAATCCCGTCCACTGGCCCGTTATCCATGTCCAGAGCCGCAGCTCTTTCTTCCAAGATGTGCTGGAGCAAGAATGCATGGAAGCAACCTTTCAGCAGATCCTTCTGGCAGGCCCCTTCCTTCAACAGGACATAAGGCTGGCGCTTTTCCGGGCGGTATGCCATCACGTACTTGCTTTTGTCAAAGAGCTTGAGGGTCTTCCGCAAGTCGTCTGGGTTCTCAAACGCTTCTGCGACGGTCGCACCAATGATTGGTTGCTTTTCTCCCACCCATGGTGGTGTGACTGGCCACAACTTCTCCCGTTTGTTGGCTTCATCCACGCCGGGCACCTTTCCGCTTCCCAGGAACGTTCTAGCTGCAATCTGCAGCCTCGCTCGGTTCAGGTACGGCAAGCGCACGGACTTGACTTCCAGGTAGGAGGCCAGGAGAAAACCGCTGGACAGTCCAGCAAATGCCACCCATGTAGCTGGATTCTTCTTGGCCAGGTAGATGCCCACTGCAGTCCCCATGAGGTCGGTAAGGTTCCCTACCGACTCCCCCTTGGCGGTGATATCTCCCAGGTTGTACTCCAGTGCCAGTGACTTGTAGATAGGTGCCCTGGTGGCACTAGCAGTAACCGCTGCCACCTGTTTGGTGAGGTTGGCCAAGCATGCCAGGGGTAGGAAGAACTGGGGGCACCACACCGTGGCCAGTTCCATTCCCGCCCCCACTTCCATGAGCACATTGCCAGCGAGCCTGTACTGCTTCAGCTCCCCGTCAAGCTTCCTCCCTTGCCTAGCAAAGAGCATCTTCCCAAACCTTCCGGCACCGTCCTTGAGCACCCAATTGATGGCCGCCGCACTGGTTCCAGGTCGTCCTACGCCGAGTGAGGCCAGGAGCGACCTGGTGGTGAACACGCCCATGGCTCCTCCGAAGAAGTGTTGGATGGCCCTCCATCCCATGTAGGGCGCGTATCCCTTGGCCACGCTTCCTGGCCATCCTTCGGGCAGCATGTACGACTTGACGAGGTTCTTGACGCGTCGCAGCGGTCCTCTTCCGTCGTCCCTGGCTTCGATCACTTGCAGCTGTACATTCCCTCCCACTGCACGTCCTACGGCCTTCTTTTTCCCCAGCGGATTGAACACGTACGCTCGTTTCCTTCCACCGTAGATCTCCCAGCAGATGGCTTCGCTCGAAGCACGTGTTTTGGACGTCCCAGGTGCGATGGCGTGGCTGGCTTGCGAGGCCATCTTCTCCACGTTTGCCGCGAACCGCTGCTTCAGGAGCCCCGCCTGGCGGGCTCCTGGGAAACGTTGGTGCGTGTGCCTTGCATGGACCTTCGAAACCGACGCGGATGGGCCGCTCTCGTCCGCTGGTGCGCCTTCTTTTCGTCGCATCGCGCTCGACGGATGGACGTTGTCGGCGGTCCTTGGACCGTCGGTGGTCCTGGACCGTCCAGGCTCCCACCCTTCCCCGACGAGGAAACGACGTCCGATCCGTCAGGCCGGCCCAGGCCCCGGGGTCTCCCGTCCTCGACGCGGAGAGGCCTCGGTGGCGAGGGGATCCACCCCGGTCCCCTCGGGAGAGAAGAAACTCCCATGGACCCTGGGTGGGGACCGACGGGGTCCACCACCTCGGAGGAGAGAGAGGAGGTTCGAACGTGCCTTCTCGACCATAGAAGGCGAAGGAAGGGTGCCGCGTTTGCCTTCCACCACGCCCATGGGAAGCCATCCGATGGATGGGGACGAGAGACAGGAACCAGGTCCCACGCGGATGGACGGAGGGGGCTCCCACCGTGGCCGTGGCAGCGTCCCTCCCACGGAGGCCAAAGGTGGGAGGGACCCACGAACGGGAAGGGTCCGAGTATCCTTGTGCACGGGCTCGAGTGACATTCGGAAAGCGCCAGGAACCTCCAAGACCTGTTCCACGATCGTTCCACCTGCTTCGATGCCATTCCTTGCCGCCTGAAGAGGATCCACACGACGCTTGTCCAAGGCCAGGCCCGCCCGGAACGAGAGAATATTCGCCGAATCGACCCGAACCGGACCGGTCGTCCGGTCAGCCAAAGGGCCCGTTCTTCCGGTTCGAAAGGAACGCCGTTTCCGATCGAAAGGGGAAGGGATCCGGGTCTGTCTCGGTTTCGAAGGGGGTCCCCAAACGACGGATTTCGGGGATGGCGACAGGCATGCCGCCTCGAGCCGACCAAGAATGGCGACTCCTGTGCGCCTTTCGACAGCGTGCGCCCGTCAAAGAGGCACGTGAAAGATCAAGAGAAGCAAGTCATCGATCTGAAACGGGATCTGACCGATGGAACGATGCGGCGACGCCAGGTGGTCCAGGAGGCTCGAAGCCTCGGTGGAGGAAGGTGGGATACACAAGTGCAAGAGTTCGTACTCAGGGATTGCGTGGATGAAGGGATATGCGGATGCAAACAGGACCAAGAGTACGTGGAAAGGGTGCTCAAAGGAGTGATCCTGGCCGCCGAACGAGAAGGAGAACACGTCCTGGACGAAATGTACCACAGGCACGCAGAAGCTTTGGTGTCACACGACGATCGTCGAATGGGAGCAAGCCCATGGATCCACAAAACCTATGCGTACGGACCACCAAGAAACACGGAAATCGCGAAGAATCCATGCCAACACATCGCATTGCGACTGTCCAGAGACATGTTCCGAGGAAGCACTGGCTGTCACGAGTGGGAAGCAGGTTTCTATCTGGCCGAATTTCTGATGAACCATCCGGACATCGTGGCTGGCAAGAAAGTGGTGGAGCTCGGGTCCGGTGCAGGGGTTCCGGGAATCGTTGCGGCGCGCTTGGATCCGGAGGAGCTCGTCCTGACCGACGGGGATCCGGAGACTGTCGACAACCTTCTGGGCAATCTGAAGCGCAATGGAATTCCTGCCGCCGGAGAGCTATCCACGGAAGCAGGACATCGCCACAAGGTGAAGTGCGTACAGATGTCGTGGGAGGGATTCAAGGACCATCCAGTTTCGGGGATGGCTCCCCATGTCATCTTGGGTGCCGATCTGCTGTACGATCCTGGTGTGATTCCTTGCTTGGTGGAGCTGCTCAAGCATGGTTTGTCTTCTGGGACATGTTGCGTGGCGTACATTGCCACCGCCCTGCGCAACGAGTCTACCTTGGATGCGTTCCTGTCTGCTTCCCAATCTCATGGGATCCAGGTGCGGGATTGCACAGCCGTGGACCCCCGTTCTTTCATCGGTTTCCACCACCTGAAGATTCTGGATCGCTCCCGCCTTCGCCTCCACGCTCTCCATCTCCCACCTCCCACTTGATCTACACGTGTGCTGGATGAAAACGGGTGCTGCTCGTGCCAAGGGTCGGTGTCCACCTTCTTTCGAGCGTGCCATTCGCTCCCTTCCATGGTGGAAGCAGGTGCCAGGACAGGGCCCTTCCCGAAGGGGAGATGGGACAGGCTGGCGTTCGAGTCCAGTCGACACGGTTCGTCCGCCTCGGCATGGCGCGCCTTTCGACGCGTTTCGCGCGCATCCGCGGCGTTCCGACGAGGCGCAGGAGGACGGGCACGCCTCAAGAGGCTCACGAGGGAGCGTCTAGGTGCGGGAGGAGGTGCGTTTCGACGCGTGCGACCGCCGAAGGCGCGCACCTGGTGGCGGAAGGGATGGACAAGTACGGCCAAGGCGACAAGATGGGCGCTTTGCGTTGCTTCGAACGTGCAGCGGAACAGAGCGAATCCATGCAAGTGAAACGTGCGGCCTACTACAACCAATGCTGCTGCCACACCTACTTCGGCGACCTCGAACTGGCACAGTTCGCCTTGCGAGACGCCATCTTGTGCGGCTTGGACTACGCCCAAGCGCAAGAGGATCCCACGTTGCTGAGGATGGAGGCCTCGGCACAGGTGCGAAACCAACTGCGAAGCTTCGCCGCAGGAAGGCAGTCGTCGAGCGGAACCAAACAGAAGCGGGAATACGAGAGGATGAAACGGGAAGGAACCAATCGAGGAGCCAACATGTCACCCATGCAAGGGATGTTGGAAGACATCGACACAGGAAGCAACGTAGATGTCACCGTCGGTGGACTGGTGAGACGCGTGTCGCTCGTCATCGTCGCGTTCGTGGCTGTCTTTTTCGGCCTGACCTTGCTGCTCCAATACTACCTGGGAGCATCGGGCTTGAAATGAACAATAACCACACAAAGACAGAGGAGTGGAAAGACAACCCAGACCCGCTCCACCCTCACGTGCCCCAGATGAAAAGACCGCCTTCTGCATCAACTGTAATCACGTGCTGCCGAATCGGACTCACAATGGCTTTGGTGATGGCACCCATGTGGGCGTTCCCCGAGTGGGTGACTTGCATGGCGCAATAATCCCACAGGCGCACACGCCGGTCCGCCCCACCTGTCACGAGAAACCGACCGTCTGGGCTGACAGCCACCGTGCTCACCTCCTCCTCCGATACTTCCAGGCTGTGCTGCTGCTTCCCATTGGCGCTGGACCAATATCCAAGGCGCCGGTTGGATCCCACTGTCACCAGGTGTGTGTTGTCTGGATGGTAGCACACTGACGTGAAGAAACTGTTTTCCTGGAGGATGGTTACTCGTCGATGTGTGGCCAAATCCCACACAATGCAGCTTCCGTCCGAGGCAGCGCTGACGAATCTCTTGCCATCTCTGGACAAGCAAATATCGTTGATTGAGCCCTGGTGCTCCTTCAGGCTCGCCAGTAGCTTTCGGTAGGTGGATCCCACCTGCCAGACCCGAACATTGCCATCGCCCCCTCCTGTGATGAAAAGCGATGAATCTGCTCCAGGGCATATGACCGTTACTCCTGATTTGTGAGCATCATTCAATGTCCATCTTAGATTCCCACAGGAAGGGATGAACGAACGCACCACACCATCCGTCCATCCAGAAAGAATGGACTTGCCATCCCTTGAGAAGTCGATGCAGAAGCATTCGTTACCCGGAGAGCAGATGGTGACAAGCTCCCGCAAAGTGGAAAGCTCCCAAAGACGGATGTACTCTTGCGAGCACGTTGCAAACACTTCATCATAGTTGACTGCAAACGCAATATCGTTGATTGCACCGGAGTGAGAGGCCACCAGCTTCTTGCACCTTATCTTTTTGCCATCAACGGTGCAGCGAAAGTACGTGCATTGGCTCGTCGTGCAGTAGAAATGTCCAGTACATTCAGCACTCAAAGTTCCCCCAAAAATGGAGGTAATCTCACCCTTGACCGAACCTTTGCTAGTCACCTGTGCATGTTTCCCAGAAAATTGCAGCAAGTACAGCTTGCCACAACCGCTTCCAGCAATGATCAGACCATTCTCCTTGCATTTTACGACCGTGGTGCCATTGGGAAACACGGGAGGGCTCTTGGCCACCAGCTGTCTTGAGCTCAGGCAGACTTTCACAATGTCGCCGCTGCTTGTGCCACAGTAGGCAAATTCATCCGCAGAGTCCACGTCTACTGACAGAATGTTGCGTTGGACTCCGCCTAGGACAGCGTGTTCATAGGCAAATTGCTTCAGTCGAATGTCCATGTTCCAGATGCCCAGATGCCCCTCTCCTCCAACCACATACTTTGTGGAGTCTTTTGAGAAGGACTTGAGTGCTACCTTGTCATCTTTTTCTAGGTTCTTGCCACCAATGAGTGTTCCTGTCTGCACTTCCCAAAGCACCAGTCTGCGATCCCCTACGCCTCCGACGGAAGCTAAGAATCTACTGTCACACGAGAAATCAAGCGTTTGCACATTTCCGACGTGAAGCTTCAGCTTGTGCAGGACGTGGCAATGGTGAAGGTCCCAAACCAAGATGAATGCCTCTGGCTTCTTTTCTGCTGAGGCAACATATCTTCCATCTGGCGAGACAGCCAGGCTTTCCACCTACAGAACAAGAACGCGAACCCAGGTCAGCACTTGATCATGATGTCGAAGCGGATGCTTTAAACTAGTTTCTCACGGAAATTCGTGGCCCACCGTTCCGGTGTGTCCTTCGAGGAAGATGATCTCTGCCTTTTGCCACTCATCTCCTGTTTCCTTTCGGACGACCACGTGCGAACCGATGGCATATACAGTTTTCCTCTCTCCATCCGGACACGCCGCTTCCCACACGCTCCTCCTCGTCTTCCCACCGAACCCGTGGAAGGTCTTCAGGCGCAGGTTTTTCGTCGCCATGGTGGTTTGTGACACGCACATGTCCCATCACATGTGACCGACGGTTCAGGGTCGTCTTGACTGTCTCAAGGGGGGGCGATGACCCACGTCCCCATGGGAACTCACCCCGGGGCGTTTGACACAACGAGACATACAACGACGGGGAACACGGTGGGGTGGGGGGGCGTGATTCACGGCCGGCGACGGGACCAAGAGCGGAAGGGGGAGGATGGATGGGAAACGGTATGGTCTTGATGCACGGACGAAGGATGCAAGCTCTAAACATGGCCGCCGTGGCGAAGTGCAGAGTCAAAGGACAACTTTGAAAGATAAAATCAACCCGCACACTACAGTGCACGTGAGGACTCCCCTTCTTCATAATCTGGAAAGCAAATCAGGACACAAGCGCTCATCGAATTAACAACCATGCCTGCCGAAAAGGAAAAGGGGGTTCCACCTTGAAAAACCAACTCATAAGGTTGTTGATTGTGAAACAAAAGTTCCTTTGCATAGCATACTGAGTTTTACAAAATAGAGGAAGTTTACAAGTGCACGTGCATAGTCAAAGTATGGATCGTTCTAATTGGACCTATCGGCTTAAAACATCTCCCATAATCGAGCCTACAATCGCAATGGGGATATTCTTTGAGTCAACCGCTTGAGATGGAGGAGTTCCACTGGGTGAAAATTATGAAGAACCTCTACTTTAAATTACGAAGCTTCGAATAGCATATTGGGCCGCGCATGTTGTGGTTTCTTGGTAGTCGTAATCGAGAAGACGATTGCAATGTTGTCTACCGACTGCGCCATCTGTGGCAATGGTAAGACAAGAAACATCCACCTTTGTGTCGATTACTCGTCCGTTTTAAATCTTTGAGTGCATTGCCTAGTACAACAACCGCTCTCCCATTGGTGGCACCGATTATAATTGGATGAAAAAGTGCAAGGGATCATTGTTTGTCATATGGGTCGGTATTAGATTCGGCCCCGGTTTCGATGAGTATACCGGCCACAACAAAGAGAAGCATGCATGAAAATATCATTCTAATCCAGTGAGCACTTTTACACTTCCAAAGATGGTGGAACTACCAAAGGAAGGGTTCTGTGGACGTTGCAAAGACCAACACTTCGACCCCTTGCCACCATTGTTCTCATCCTCTTCCGTGACGGGATGCCTGACCACTTCTCGCACCTTTGACATGATTTCAACATATCCTACCCTAGCGTTGCTTCCTTGTGCTATGCCCACAATCACCGGGGTTGCTACTTCGGCGAGCTTCTACCCGAGTTCCTTACCATCTTTGGTCAATTTTCCTAGTCTTCAACCATTCTCACGGTCATGTTCTCCGCCTCTTTTCGGGTGGCAAAATTCACCCCCTATCATATGCTCTTATAGAAGTGGCCATGTTTAACTCATTCAAGGTCGGCAAGTCTCAATCTTCTGCAGTGCTTTTGCATTGATGGAAACCGATATGAGGACTTCTGCGTATTAAAGCTAATATGAGCAATGGCATACGTTTGGTATGTTCTTCTCTAGCCGAGGACAAACCATTCGAACAACAAGCCTTGGGCGATTATCCTTTGCAACCAATGAGATACGAGAACTACACGAGTGTAAAAGGTCATACGTACCATCCACGTTTGCCTTGCAAAGATAAAGCAACACCATTTCGCCAAATCTCCATCCTCCTCTTGGAGCTCTTGGGTAGGTGAAACAAACTCTTTGGTACTTGAATTATTAGTACTCAATGGTTCCAACGAATATAAATTGGCATTTTTGTGGGGAAGTGAGCCAGCGCAAAGACTAAGGCATTGGATGGTTTCGAAAAATAGAAGATTGGAAGTCCGTACAACATATGGTGGTCAAATGAGTGGAACGGACTATTTGGCTTCGATGATCCGTGATAATTGGCAATAGTAGACATGATCCTACATCGCATTTTTGCATTTTTCAAAGCATTCGTTTTGTGAGCATGAGTTTCGGCCTATTGCTTATAGAGACGTTGCATGGTGTGGAAACTAAAGATCAATACGACCTAAACATTGTGTTCATGTTCGATCACACGTTCTTACAACAATTGATATTGGGAATGAACTATGCTCAAAAATTGTCGCCGGGTATCCATAATCTTTTACCATGGACATCTCAATCTTTGGACCGCAACTGATGCACGCAGTCGCGACAAAGGCGAAAGCAACATCTTCTCTTGCCCTACCATTTAATATTCAATAAAGCTCAAACACAACTATATGGCCGTAGCGCTTCGTTGGATCAAAAGATGGCTATACTCTCCCATTGGAAAGGAACCTTCGATCTCCATCTTTCTTCGATTGGACGAAAGAAAGAAGATAAAGGTATTACCGTACTAAATATACACTCTCGCTTCCCCCGATGTTCTTGGACCTATTGGTGCAATCAAGGTCGCAACACTATCTTTGCAAATCTACCCGAGATACTGTTTTCGGAGTTAAGCTAAACAAGTAGTTCTCGGGTTTCTAGTCTCCATATGATGCTAAATGGTTCGACAACCGACGTCTCTCACGAGGATATCGAAGTGCAAATTCTTCACCAACCATTTCGTGGTGCATCATTGAATCTGAAAAGCGTTTGATTCCGGATCCATGCTTGCCATCTAGAACCCATTTGTTGCATTTGACTCGACAGTCATAATTGGGACCATAGTAGAGTTGGAATGGATGACAAGCGATCAAAAACTAATTATAAGCCGAGAGTGAAAGACATTTTTTTCGCCTCAACTGTAGGACAAGGTGTGCAAAGTAGCCCTGCGATTGGCAAGGACAATGGTGCGGGATGCGATCATGGTGTACGCACACCTCACGCCCATGAAGAGGCATTCGGTGTCTCCACTGCATACTGCTTGACCTTTGACACTAGTAACTGACGTGGTGGGCGAGGGAATCGATCCTAGACAAGCGAGAATTCTTTGATGCATTTGAACGATGGAGGTACTCACAAAACTATGGTGCTCTCAAGAAAGCAATGACATGTCGAAACCGGAATCGATTAGGCAACTTGAAACACCACAAGGTGGCAAATTTACGAACACGTACAATTGGCTCTAGACACCGTTTTTGGCTTGCTTGAAGGGCTCGAGTTTGCAATGTTTCTTCGATATGTGCCGGCCGTGATGGACACTTGCTCTTATATGTGCATGGCGTGCACACAGAAATAATGGAACAATGAATCTTTGTGTTCATTTGGAGGGAAAGAACGTAGTTTGGCCAAAATTTCCATCTTTTGCAAGCTATGATTGGAAAGGACAAGACCTGTAGGTGTCCCATGATTCTACCAAGTTTACACCCTGTGGAAAAAACAAGGTTTCGTGCTGACGACCCGACCTTGAAGGAGTGCTTGTGCCAATATGACACACCTGGCACTTAAAATTTTGCCCACTAATTGTCCATCATGAAATGCCCATGTGCACCGAGGGAATGTGGGGACGAGGTACATATAAGGCAATTTAAGGCTTGCATCGCAACGATTGCATTGGCAAAATGACATGCAAGTTTTCGGGCAAGGACTTCAACATCAGCATCAACAACTTGACCTGCTTCCCTCAGAAGTTCCCAACACCATGTGACAATCGAGCATGGAAACAGTAAAAAACCGATCAAACGTTGGATTTATAAATGGAAAGAACGTCATGTGACCAGCAACGCAAGCAAGCAGGGCTTTCCTGGTGCAGAGTCCATGGTGAAGGAATGTGGACCCCACCACAGACAGGCTGTGGGGGACTGATGCACGTCTCCTCTTCATTCCATAAACGATTGGACCAGGGAGGGAGGTGAACCATTGTTCCCTTGGCCTAGGTACCGAGACCGCCCGCAAAACTTTCTGAAAAAAAGTTGAGCAAAAGAGACTACTTGTACTTGGCACGCCACCGCGATAGCAAACCCTTCTTCTCCTTGTTCGTAGTTACCTGCTCCCGCACCTCCGCAAGCATTTGGTACAGCTGGGAAAAACTAGGCCTTGCATCTGGATCTGCTTCCCAACATGCTTCCATAATCTCTGCTAGACCTGATGGGGTGCCTTGGGGAATGGGAGGGCGCAAACCCTTCTGCACTACACCAACTGCAGCCTGAAGAGGGGTCATCCCTGCATAAGGGATCTTACCCGTTAATAGTTCCCACAGAACGATTCCAAAGGAGAAGATGTCTGCTTTGAGGCCATATGGCCTGTGTTCAATGACCTCTGGCGCCATCCAGCGGTATGTGCCTGTTTCTGCAGTCATGATGCCCTCTGTTGAAACGGCTACCCTCGCCACACCAAAGTCTGCAATTTTCACTACCTCGTTCTCATCCATCAACAAGTTGCATGCTTTCAAGTCCCGGTGAATAATATTCCGCTGATGCAAGTAATCCATACCACGTGCGACATCTGTTGCCATCTTCAATAAGGTCGGCACCTTCAACTTGTCCTTCTGACGGTGAATATAGTCAAATACCGTGCCCCCTGCCATGTATTCAAACACAATGCATAGATTCGGTTTCCTAGTGCATGCCCCAATAAATTGTACTACATTTTTGTGTCTGACCTTCCTCATAATACTGACCTCCTGAAGAAATTCCTCGAGCTGAGTTGAATCCTCGTTTGCATCCCTTAGAATCTTAATTGCCACATCTTGCCCACAGTACAACCCCCTGTACAGATCACCAAAGGACCCAGCGGCGATCTTCGAGATGAAGTGTAATTGATCTTTGTCCAGCTCCCAATCATCTGTTTGCTTCTCATCCAGCACATCCCCTTCAGCAGGCTCCTGAAGGTCTGACTGCTTCTTGGAAAACGGTTTTCCCAAAGTTTCCTGTACATTCGCATCATTAAGCATCTCCTCCAACCTGTTGAGCAGCGCGATCTGCAGTTCGCTAAGATCGTCCGACTCCCAACCATCCGTAACGAAGACGTCAAGGGTGTAACCATACGTCGTGCTGAAGGCATGCGCTTCGCGGATGTTCAATCCAATGTCCGACATGAGGGTGGAGAGGCGGCTGAGCAGCTTCGGTCGGTCCAGCGTGGCCACGGTAACCTCATGGTACTTCTTCACTGCGACCTCTTGCCCTTCAGGTAGCGAGCTCAGACCGCCCTCTTCGTCATCCCCCAACGAGAGCATGCTTTTTCTCTTGGCCGTTTCTGAAAGTGCAAGGGCTTCCAACGAAGGGGAAGAACCAAACGCAGGTCGTGACAGCCGCCCCCCCAATGATTCTGCGAACCTGCTGTCATCGCGCTTGGGAAGATCGATGGCATGGCTCATTTGACCCCTGAAGATGGGAGATTGCCTTGGCGAGGAATCAGACCCTCCTGCACTGGACATGTGAGCCAGCACAGTCACAGGTCGGACATTCAACGCAAACTTCCCGGTGGCTTCCGTAGCACTGTCCAAGAGCGCCTTGTGCATGAGGACATCGTCCCCTTCAATGTTGACATCAAGAGCATATCGTGTTGGCAAGGAGGCAAAGTGGTTGTGCAGCATCTGTTCGAAGTCCTGTATCGTGCAGTCGACCACGCGTTCGGTCAGCGTCGGTCCACGTCCCCGTACGCTTCGTGTCGTCCCGTTCTCGTTCGCAACGCCTGCGTTTCATGTACACGTCGCGTACCGGATCCTCCAGCGCAGGAGACATTTGCTCCCGCAGTCTCCGCAGCAGCGCATCGCAGACTTCGTGCTTCGTCCTACGACGGAGCTGCAAGAACGAAGGCGAGCTCATCGTGCTCGTCGCGGGTTTATTGCCGGCCAGGAGGGCGTTGCTGGGCGAGCTGTGCGGGGAGTGCTGCAGGATTCCGAAGGCCATCGACTGCGTGCTACCAGCGCACGCTCCCGCGCACGCGCTCAGCGAGCGTTCGCTCGCAGCTCCTCTTCCGACCGTTCGGCCACGTCCTTCTCTTTCGCTCTCTCCGCTCCTCGTACGCTTGGTTTCTGCGTTCCAGAGGCCGTCCGATGCACGTGTTTCGTCTTCCACGTCCTTCTGTTCCCTCCTGTTCGCGAAAGGACGGCGTCGTTTGCGATCCACACGAGCACGAAACCAGCGCGCCGCCACGTGTGGAAGGGAATGCGCGCCATCTCCCGCTCCACGACCAGCGCGCCCATCTCGCCGCACCCCGCAGAGGATCGTCAGAGGCGATGGGACGATCCTCCACGCACATGGCGAGGACCGGGGCGTCAGGCGTCCTCCAAGTGCCACGGAAGCATCTTGCAGGGATCCCGGAAGACGCCCTGAGGGAATCGATCTCGGAAACGACACGGCCCGCAGAGGCCGGTGTCGGTGGGGGGGACGCCTCGTCAGCCGGATCTCTTCCTCCCTGGCACCGGGTGGGGGAGCTGGGTACGGATCCCACCTCACGTGTCGAGCACGCCGCCCCCGCGGGGATGGACCGTTCGTGGACCGTGGGATTCGGTTGAAAGGACCGTGAATGGACCGCAGGGATCGGATCGGCGGTTCGGAAGGGGAGGGGAATTCGGGGGGGTCCGATCCGATCCTTCGGGGACGTCGAAAAGGGGGGCATCCATCGACGGTGACCTCGCACGCAGAGGGGGAGGAGGAATGCCCCCCCTTCCTTGGTGGGTCCGGGGTTCGGGAGGGATCCCACCCACCCCCCTCATTCCCCACGTCTCGATCCTCGAACGAGCGCGGTGCTCGACCCGCGGAACGACCCCACGATCCCCGGTCGATCCGTCCCCCCTCTCGCCCGTCCTCGACGAGGCTTCCCACCATCCTCCGCACGTCCCGTTCCCTTCCGTCTCGTCCGTCGAACACCGTCCCTTCCCGTTCGGACCCTTTCCGTCCGACCCCGCAGAGGATCGGCCATGGCCCCCATGGCCGCCGCATCGGCGCATGGACGTCCATCGTCACTTTTTTTCTTCTTCTTCGGCTTCGAGCGCACGCGTATCGGCCTCGCGATGGCGAGCTTCACACGTCACGTGGCGCTCGGAGGAGCCTCCCAGGCGAGGTTCTCGCGTGGCGAAGGGATCGAGCGACTGCAGGGAACCGGACGAGGTCCCTGCGCACGTGGGAAGGCCGCGTCGGTGCAGCCGGTGCAGAGTGCGTGAACGAGCGCGACGAAGGGACGGACGTGCGTTTGCACGCGTGTTCGAAATGGACGGGAGGTGGGGGCTGACGACGTTTGGATCGCGTGCAGTGAGTCGCAAGTGCGATCTGACCGGGAAGAAGGCCAACAACGGATACGCCGTCTCTTTCTCGCACCGACGCAGCAAGAAGCTTCAACAGGCGAACTTGCAGTGGAAGCGCGTGTTTTGGGAGAAGGAAGAACGCGTGGTTCGATTGAAACTGTCCACCAAGGCCATCAAGACCCTCGAGAGGAACGGACTCGACGCCATGGCCAAGGAAGCGGGGTTGGACCTGTACGCGTTGCCGTACCAAGACGCCAGCGCGGCGCGGAAGGAGTACGTGGCCAAGCATCCTGGTTCGCCGAAAGCGAAGAACCCACGTGCGATGAAGGAATCCACGCGACAGAACAAGCTGAACGCCGCCCTCTCCTCGTGATCCGACCGTCCTCGGTGGGTGCCGACGCGCCTCCCGTCGCGGTCGTCGTAAACAAAGCGCTGCTCGCGTGGGTTCTCATCGACGCTTTCCCATCTTTGCCCACGCATTTCCCATCGATGGCCTCCCATCTGCCATCTATCATCTGCCGATGCCGACGTCACGTCCTGGGCCACTTCCATTCCCATCGGCACGTGACGCGCGCGACGTCCAACTCCGACGAGCGCGGCGTCGCGCGAGAGGGAGACGCACGCGAACGATGCGACGGACGTCGACGTGCGTTGGCCCACGTGGGAGGACGTCGACGCGCGTCCAAGGAAAGGGAGGGTTCGGCGAACGGTGGAGGAAGCGCGCCGACGGCGCGGGAACCGACACCTGTCCGTGCGGCGGTGGAGCGGAGAATCGGCCGTATCGCCAATGCTGCGCACCGTACCATCGCCACGAGAAGGCGGCCGAGACGCCACAGATCCTCCTGCAGACGAGGTTTTCTGCTTATGCCAAAGGAAAGGTGGAATACATCGTTCACACCACCCATCCCGACAATCCAGCCCAAGTGGGTAGCGTCGTGGACGACAAGCAGCTGTCCACCTTCCAGGCCGACGTGCGAGCCACCTGCAAGAGGATCAAGTTCACCGACCTGAAGGTCCTGCGCGTGGAAATGGATGGAGACGAAGGAGTAGAAGAAGAAGCGCACGTCACCTTCACGTGCAAAGCCACCGTCACGGGACAGAAAGGAACCCGAGGGAAGGCAGAAACCATGCAGGAAAGGAGCAGGTTCGTGCGTGAAAATGGACAGTGGTCGTACGTCGATGGTGAAGTGAAGTGGACGTAGTGGATGTGCGTCCATTGGATCAACCGAGCAAATGCCGGTTGGCGTGGGCATAATCACCCACCCGCTCTTCCAGCAAAGACATCTTCTCGGTCAGGGTGCGAAGCTCGGTCGGGGACATCAGCTCCTCGTCCTCTGGAGGAGGATACAAGTAGAGGGAAATGTTCTGCCATCGTCCTTCCATCCGCTTGATTTGACCGCGCAGGTCTTCCACCTCGCGGCGAAGGCGACGCAGGGATTGAGCGTCCTCGGCTTGCGTTTCGCTCAGTGCGGTCTCCAATGCGCGGAGTTCGTCTCGCACGGCGTCCTCTACAGCTCTGGGTCCCGACCTTCTCAACCTCTCCAGCGCATGTTCTGCTTCCTCCAACTCTTCGCTGGTGGCCGATTTCATGCATTGTTCCACCTTCCTCTGCATCAGGGTGGACACGAAGTTGGAAGCGTTCAGGAGGAGCAAGTCCTTCGATTCCGTCAGGGTTGAGATCTTACGCCTGAGCTCTTCCATCCACTTTTGCCTCGCAACAACATCCTCGTTGGCAGCTGCTGCTTCCTTTGCCCCGGACTCCATCACCTTCCATGCGTGTTTGCTTTCGTCTTGTCCAGCATCGACCTCCGCTTGGAGTTCCCGTACTTTGCTGTCGACGTGAGCGTCAAAGTGCTTGAGCTTGGCTTGCAACTTCTCCTCTTCTCTTCTTTCCATCTCTTCCTGGCCGGCAACGATATCGTCTCGCATTTGGACGACTCTTTGGATGGTCCTTTCGTTCTCATCCATTTTCTTCTCCAAGGGCTTGAGCTTGCCCATCCACTCCACCCTTTCGTCCTTGACGCTGCTGGACAAGTCCTGGATCCTCTTCTGGAGCAGCGGCAGGGCCATGGACGCTTCCACGACCTGCCTTTCCGCGAACACGGCGTCGTTCCGGAGCGTCTCGAAGTCATGGACGAGGTCTCTCTGCAGCCTCTGCAGCGCGATGCGCAGCTCCACTTGCTCTTCATCCAGTTCCAGATCCTCCAACGCGTCTGCTTGTGTCCTCACTTCGTTCTTCTCCCCCTCGTGGGTCCCTGCGCTTCGCCTGCGACGTCGCTGAAGCAGCTCCACGGCGTCCATGTCGACTGGGATCGACCTCGGTCGTCACGTGGATCCTCGAATGGAAACGAACTTAAAACAAACGCAGTTAACCGAAGGGGCAGCATGGAGACCAACGAGGAAGCAAAGGAGGGAGAAACAGGGAAGTGGATGGGAGGGGTGTGTGTGGTGGGGCACAGTGCAGCACCTGGACGAGACACAGCGGACGTGTTGTATGATGAGTCGTGTATAAATTAATCCCCCTGCCGTTGGATACATCCATTCACAGGTGGAGGGTGGATTTGGTCGCCAAATCCTCTGCCATCTCCGGAAGGAGCTGATCCGACAGATAAAACTTTGGACCGTCCATCCCGTTCCCACCAAGAGGTTCCCCTCCCATGGACTGAAGCAGTTCCTGGTCCGTCAAACCGTGATCCATTCCTAAGTTGTGGCCATGCATATTTCCTACGTGACCCTGACCGTGAGATCCCATGTTCTGCTCATGAATGTACATGTCTCCTGCTGAGGAGTGGGGATGCTGAACTTGTCTTCTCTGCATGCTAAGATCGTACTGGAGCACACTGTGCCCTGCTGCGTAACCTGAATCCAAAGACCCCCCAAACAGTTGGTCCAGAGGAATGTTTCCAGCGTGATCGGGCTCGAAAAGCTGATTCATCCAAGCATCATCTGCACCGGCCTCGTCGAATCCAGAATGGTGCATCATCTGATGCTGCATGTTTTCAAACTGCTGTGAGTGGCTCGGGTTCATTCCTGCATATCCTTGGGAGCTGTACACTTGGTGGTGGGGATGAGGCATCCTCATTCCTTGGTGCGAACTTTCCATTGGCAAATATCGGGGGTGTGACTGTTGTGGGTGCAGCATCTGACCGCGGCTCTGCACAGTGGGAGGCGTGCTGACAGCATGCTGCATTTGCTGGCTCTTGAGGTGATCCGGAAGCGGCCCTGGGCTACCGCTGTGTATCAGTTTCCGTTCTTGCGCAGCAAGGAAAATAGCAGCGGAGGGATTGAGGCGTTTGCCTTTTGCCATGCTTCTTCCGTTCAGCCCCTTCAGCTGTCCTTCCTTTGCAAGGTCCTTCAGCAGGTCTTCATATTCACTAATATCAAAGTTAGTAACAGCCTCCAACCCCCGCTGCTTTATAGCCTCCTGGTCATAAGCAGCAGCGGCTTCTACTTCAGTATCATACAAGCCAAGATACCTGTATTTTTTCCCAATGAGCTGTCCTATCCTGGCCTCCCACCTTCCTTTCTGATGTTTTGTGACCCCCCTGTACTTGGAAGATCCACGAGAGAATCCCTTGCTCTGTCTGCGTAGGGACATGACTAAATCGTCTTTTGTCACTTCCTGTAGGTTCTGAAGTTCTTCCTGATAGTTTTCCAATGCAAAATTTGTGACAGCTTTTGAACCCCTGCACTTAATGGCAGCAATGTCATACGCTAGGGCAGCCTGCTCCTCCGAATCGAAACCTCCCAGATACACTTGCTTCCCATCTTCCCAGATGTGCGCTTCCCACCTTCCTGTCCTGCAGTGATGAGTTACGCCCCTGAATTTGGAAGTATTCCGCACTCCACGGCGTTCTGTCTTCTTCAAACGTTTCGGAGGCTCAACGATATGTTTAGCATGCAGTTCAGTGGCCGGACGTTTCATTGGCATGCGACCCTGCTCCAGCACTTGTGGTCGGGTGTCCACTTGTCTTTGCCCTGCTGCTGACGCCTGAGAGGCCTGCTGTTTTCCCTTTAGGGGCCCTAACGCTGCGAGAAGGCTGACATGTTGCTGCCGGTGTAGTTTACTCCCAGGCGTATTCTGCCCTCCCATTCTCGCCAGCTGTTGTTCTGGGTCTGAGGTACTTGGCCCATCAGATCCGCTCTTTTGATTCATGCCACAGTCAAGCCTGTGACGTTTTTCTCGTTCTATGGGAACCCTATTGACCTAGAATAAATAAGATTGAATCGACTTTCTTCTACGTAAGCGCAAAACCTGACAGGTGCACCCTTCACGGACGCACGCTAGACTGAAGATCAGCAGGCACTTCTTGGTTATCTGTTGTTGTTGTAGCTAGATAAGGTTGTGTCGTTTCGTTGCAATATTAACTTCGGACCGCTGTCGCTGCCGAGGAGAGTTTCGCCTTGCACTGGTGGTCGAAGTCCAGGCTGCTCACCCACAAGTCTCCTGCGCAGCGTAATTAGACGCAGGAGCTAGCTAGATCCATGAATCCTGCACGTAACGTGCGAATCCAAACTTCGAGTCTGTGCAACGCTTGCAGGAGTCAGCCGGTTGCCACACGTTCCCGACGCACCGCGTTGCCGTCTCCTCGTCGGCGTCGCTCCTTCCTCGCGTCCACGTTCCGTCCTTCTGCTGCTTTCACGCCCTTCGATGTGGTCACGCACACGCTTGCCTCCGTCCTGGTCCGACGGGATCCTCGGAGTTCCTCCTCGAAACGCTTCGTTCGACCGCGCTTTGCGCCTGCGCTCGACGTGGAAATGGTCGGATACGAACTTTCGCCTGGGACGGTTCGGACTTGGCCCATGTCGGTTCGCGTTCCCCCTCGCCCCGTCGCCCGTGGAGGAGAGGCAGGGATACCTCCACGGGGAAAGGGGGGGTTCCTCGACGGACATGGCGAGAGGTGGATCGAGGGGGTGTGGATGGATCGGTCCGGTTTCAAAGTCCCGGGTTCGACCGACTACGAGCCGCCTTTGGGAGACGCGGGTAGCCCGGGTGAACTTCCGGGTTCAGAACGGATGGTTAGACCCAGGAACTTGACCGGGGCGGGAAAGGGAGCGTTTCCGATCGTGACCCGCCTCGAAAGGGAATGCTTGATCGGGGGAGCTTCGATCCCCCCGAGGATAGCCCATGCGAGGACACCGAGGAAACCGCCCGTCCTCGATGGCTCCGAAACAGATACCGTCGAGGAACCGGACATCGACCCTATCGTCGTGGGCATTCCTCTGCGCGACGTGGCACGCAAGGGCGCATCGGCAGTCCCGCTGGAGGACGTGCGCCATGTGACGCCGTCGAACACGAACTGCGTCGACGTCGAACACGCCGCCGAAACAAGAGTGATGGGGTTGCAAGGAAGGGCATGGTCGTACACACAGGTATGCACCTGGAGATAGTTCTGGATCCCGCCGACACGATCCGTTCGGAGTTGTCACATGGTCGTACTCCTCCGAGGGACCAGGAAGTACAGCGGATGAGCGAACCAACACGATGCAGGGATCGTGATCCCCGAATGCTTGCATGGAAGCAACAGCAAAGCCATGGAGGCTAATCCATGGGGTCACAAGGGGTCGTGGATGGTCGATGCAACCGAGGCCTTTTGCGATTTTGGGGATGGTTGGACGTAGTGCGCGTTCGGAGAATTTCGAAAACGAGACGTCCTCCTGCAATTCCTGAGGATGAAAGGTACACCGCAAAACCTCTCTCTTGAACCAGGGATCTATTAAAGCGACAAGGTTTTGTGGCTTAGATCCATACAGAATCTCTGGACACCTCCCGAGAAACCCACGCGTTTGCTTGTAGCTGTACAAAGGTGAGAGATCCGAAGAAAGAATCACACACAAGGTGCAAACCTAAACTAGGATCAGCAACCCTGAAGGCATGGATCGAGTGAGAAGAAGACACCAGCACGAGGAGTGTCCACATTTTCGGAAGTAGCGACCTTCGAACAGCTGGACTGGAAGAGAATGCTAGAGCTGTAACTACGACCGCCCCATAGGATATCACACCCTGCTCCAGCAGCACCGTCCTGCGCAATTACGAACAGGGACCCCTCACCACTAGCGATGGGTGCGTCGATGCTTTGTTTATCGAATTTGTCAGAGGACAACCCGTATTAGAGTTGGAGGCATGAAGGACATGCATCGCTGCCATGGCAGGATTGGGTGGGTCTGGAGAGTAGCAGAAAACTTTATCACATTCGCTCGACCAAACAAAAAGCGAGGAGTTTCGCGTGTAAACTTCCAACTACTTAGCTGTTGGCGTTAGGAGAGCGCTTCTTTCCAAAGCCTACCACCACGTTGACGAAGCGTCTGTTGTATTGCATGCGCTTCTTGGCGCGGCCCTTGGGCTGTTTCTTCTTGTCCTGTTTGTCCACCTTGGGAGTCTGGCCTCGCACCTTACCAGCACGGGCGAGCGATCCATGCACCTTTCCTGCAACGTACAGAAGCACACACAAATGCACAGCGTCAGACGGCCGTCCTACGGAGCGCAATCACATCGTTCGATTCCCTAGGGCTTTTTCGTCCTGGGCCGCGTAGGTCCCGCCTGCTTCGTCCTCCTTCCTCCAGCTTCCGTCCATCTCTTTCCCATCTTTTCCAGCGTCACCGAATCAACTCGCATCTCCGTATCTTTCCCACGCTCGTGGTTTCTCGTGCTCGGACCGTGCTCCACGCACGTCAACGGCGGCGGTCCTACCCACTCCAGCCCACGCCTCGACCGCTGCGCTTCCTCCCACCGCTCCATCCCCTTTCCAGCCGCACGTTCGTCCGTTCGTGACGCAGGAAGCCGCGCGAACGCACCCATGATGTGAGTTGGAAGTGCGCGACGTCAGGAATCGGATCGCGTCTGAACAAGACGAGAGGCGGCGGTCACCCTGGGACCCTGCCCCACCAATGGCCCCGATCGGGAGGGATTCGAACCCCCCTGGAAGGTCTCCGGGACCGATCGAGAGGTACGAGCGACGAGGGGGTACATGTACAGGTGAGGGAAGGGAAAGGGGTACCCATGGAGAACGAGCAGGGAGGACAGACAGAGAATGATTCGACGGGGGTACAAATGACCCAAGGGATCCGGAGGCGATGCATCCGCTCCTCCAGGGACAGAATTCGAAGTGGACCTGGGACCAAACAGACGCCAGAACGTCCGGTTGCAGGTGCGCCACGGGAAAAAAAACTCGAAGAAGCAAAGGTACACGTGTTACACAAAACATGACCAAGGGAGGGTCGTCGTGTTTGCATGGGCAGCCAAAACGGCAGTTCTGCAGGTGCGACAGTTTCCATACGCTTGCCAGTGCACAGGTCACTGCATTGGTGCTCCTACCGACGTAAAATTTGGTGTTCACCGGGGTCTGCAAGTGTGGCTACACCTGTGTCGCAGCAATGGTCGCAATATCTCCCCCGTGGACTGCGGTACCCTTCTCCGCTTCCTTTCTTTTCGTACCCGTACCTTCCGCTTTATTTTCTTCAAGATCACTCGTGTCTTCAGCCTCCTGCTCAGTGGCTGGAGGGCTACCGGTGCGTCTACTACCTTCCTCTCCAGCAGTGCATTGGTTTCCACACTTCTGGACTTTCCGAGAATCGCTGCTGACTTGCCCGGCCGTGGAATTCTTTCGTGGCGCGCCCGTCCCAAGGACCGGACTCTCGAGCTTGTCATCCTGACCATCCTCCATATGGACACACGAAGGCCCAGACAATTCTTGCTGTAGACGCTCATCGCATCCTTCAGACCCGTCCCGGCTGTCGCTCTTGTCCTCCTGTTGGACTTCTTTACCTTTGTGGTATTCCAAAGCTTGTGCTTTCTGTGCCTGTAGCTCGTCCTGCTGTCTTTGGTGATACTCCTGCAGTTCATCTTTGTACTCTCCAAGTGAAAAGTTTGTGGCTGCCACTGGGCCTCGGAGTCGCACAAGTGCCCTGTCGTAAGCACATGCAGCATCTCTCTCGTCGTTGTACAGCCCCAGGTAAATGTGCTTCGACCCAGGCATGCCAATTCTTGCCTCCCACCTTCCATTGGGATGGTGTGTCACTCCTCTGTAAGACGAAGATCCTCTCGCAAACCCTTGGCTTTGCCTTCGTACTGCCATCACTAGTTCCTCCAATGTAATGTTTTCCATGAAGGCCATCAGCTCGGTGTACTTTGACATGGGGAAGTTCGTTTTGACTGTGCTGCCCTTGCACTTTATAGCAGCGACGTCGTACGCTTCTGCAGCATGCTCCTCGTGTTCGTAACCTCCTAGATATACCTGCTTTCCTGTTTCTTTGACCCAGATGTGAGCTTCCCATCGTCCACTTCTTCTGTGCTTCGTCACACCCCGATATCGTGATGTTCTCTTTTTGGAAGCGGCCTCCCTTGAGTCTTCTCCTGAGGACGTATTTCTCTGTGTTGATGGGCAGGGGGGCCGAGGATCGGGAGACCCCATTTGCGGTGCAGGGTGCATGGTATACGCATCACCGGAACCCCCAGTTGGGACTAGCACGAAGGACTGTCCTCCTCCGCCAGGTGCGGTTATCCGGATGGGCTGGTTCGGTGGAACGATGCCTTGGGATTGTAGGTGACTCAGAGAGAGCTGAACCACCTGCTCCTCTTGTCCAGGATTATCCGCCAAGTACTTGGCGTAAGTTCCAGGATTCGGGTGGGCAGTGGTCTGGGGTTGACTTTGCATTTGAAAATTCTGCAGCACACTCATCCAGCTTTGCGGCATTCCCTGGTGACTCGAAGTCGGCTGTTGCGGGTGCTGTGCTTCGGTTCGAATTCTGCGATGCGGATCCCCTAGGTTCGCAGGAGCGCGCCACGAGATGCGGTCAGTACACATTTCACATTACTCTCGTCTTCTCGCGCACTCGTTTCTCCAGTAGTTTCGAATTGCGAAGCTCACCTCGCTGCAGGGTCTCCACCTCGGCGTTCAGCAGCGACATGAGCTGTTCTTCCATGGCTTGGTTCGAAGGCAGGTTCGCATGGGTCGCGTTGGGATCCATCCACGCGCAGAGGATCCCTGGTCCACCCCCTTGTTCCGTTCCTTCCTTCCCACCAGCGTGAAAGCGACGTCCAGGTGCTGGTGGGAGCACGTCTGTTGGACGCTGTGCGTCTCCGACGTGGCTTCGCGCGTGTGCTTTTGCCGCACCAGCGCGTGTTGGTTTGATGCGCTGTGTCGCTCCCTCGGCCACTCCTGGACGCATGTTGGGGTCCGAAGCACCCACGAACCGTACGGAACCTGCAGAGGAACACCAATGAAAATACGCACCATCCTCTGCGGGTGGAGGGGTGCGGTTCGTCCGTCGACGACGGCTTTCGACCGGGTTCGATCGGGTGGAGGTTCGGGTTCGATCGGGATGGGAATCCCTTTGGAGAACCGAGGAAGGGGTCCGGTTCGTGCGGGTTCGAACCCAGGTGAGGAAGGGCAGGAGACGTCTTCTCGGACGAGGCAACGACTGGGGCAACGAGGGCGGTCCCTGGGAATGAGGGTGCAAGTGAAGAAAGGGTGTGGGAAACCGTGCAGGAACTCGTCCGCACGCAGACGTTTGTACGGGAGGTAGCGGGGGGTGGGAGGGTGCATCTGAAGCCGTCGAAGTCGACCTCAAGATACACCCTGCTCGGAATGGATCAGACAGGATGGTGGATCTCGACCGTTTGGAGGCGAGGACCGTCGATCCAAGGAACGAACCGATGCCACGATACCGAACTCACGCGGATGCATGGAGCGGGTGCCAACGTATCACCTCGATTCACGCTGGCGAGACGAAAGGTGGATGGACGAGCACAGCTCTCTTGTCTCAGCGGAGGAGGATGCCTTTCCGTTGGAAAGCAGCCAGGATGGATGCTTCCGCTTCCCGTCGTCCGCGCATCTAGGGCGCACAAGGCCTAGAATCTCTCGTGCATCGTGCACCTGGGCCTGTTCCATGGGCATGACCTTTCGGCCTTCCCAGTGCCATTCACCCCAGTCCGTGTGTTGCGTCCGAGGCTTCGCCCTCGCCTCCTCCCACGTCATCCACCACCCCGCATCGATCGGACCTCCTTCGTTGTACCCCGGTCTTCCCCTCCCACCCTCCTCCCATCTGGGTCCTTGGTGGATCGGATGCCACCATCGTCTCGGAATGGTACGATCACGTGGCCCCTCCCCAACCCACCCTCGTTGGGTGGGGCGGGGGGAGTCGGTTGGGAGTCCAGGACGGATGTTTCGTCCGAGAATGGCTGGAAAATATGGTAGGTACCCTCGGATGAAACAAGGTCGTCGGAACGCATTCGGGACGGGAGATAAAGGGCAAACCGGCCAAAGACAAAACAGCACGTCCAAAGGACCGAGAGAGCAAGCAGTGACCAACGGGCACGTCCTTCCAGGATCCGACAAGCGGAGTGATGCAACGGCCAGGATCCGACAGACCTCGAACACGTCGATGCCCGGTCGCACCGGGCACGAGCTTGTGAATAAAAATAACGAAATGTCGCTGTTGGTGCTACTGTGGCGTACCCCCAAGCCTGCTCTGTACCATGGCCACGAGCTTCTTTGACCAACCGGCTTCCTTCGCTAGATGGAGCTGCTTCATGGTCAACGACAGTTCCAATATTTCTGTCAAAGAAGAGGTGATGAACGAATTGCTCCTGGCAAAATTAGTAAGCTCCTTGGCAAATGCTGACTCGTCCACTACGAGAGGATTTAATTCCTTCATTGCTTCGAAAACTGTTGCGTTCTTCAACAAGGCTCCCTGCATCAGGGGGGCGGATCCCATCACGCCAAGTCGCAATCTAGCAGCTGCCTCTGGTGCCGTGAATCTGCTCTTTTCCAATCCATCTATCCTCTGATGTTCAGCTGTCCATGAAGAAGGCCGGCCAGCACTCACTGGCATCTGTATATACCTGAACCCGTGGTCACGTCCACCTACAGATTCCGCAAGGTTGACGAGCTCTTGCAGCTGCAAATGCAGGGGGTCTTGCGGGCTTCTGAACAAACAATCAACCGTTGAGACACCGTAACTTTGAATGAGTCCCTGGGTACGTTTCTTTTCTAGGAATTCAAACGCTGCCTTGATTCTTAAGTGGAACTCCTCTCGGCCAATTGCTCCCAGCAATGCTTCTGCTGGAGTGTCTAGGAAGAGAACATCCAAGGTTGCTATGCCTAAGTTCGAAAGGGACTGCTCGAAACTTTTTTGCAAGCATTGTGGAGCGATGCAATAGTTGCCTAAAAAGGCGGAAGCTCCGACACTTCTTCTTTGCAGCTGCTCCCACCATTTGGCCAAACCATCGTGAAATGGATTACCTGGTAGAAATCCAGCCTTGGATGAAAGAAACAGATTTGATCTGGAAATGTTTAGAAAAGAAACCGTGCGCAGGACCCGACCTATGGACATTTCACTACGTTGCTTCCTGGAGACTATGGACGTGTCGATCACATTCACCCCATTTAAGATTGCCGTGCCAATGGCCTGTTCCATTCCGAAGTCTGCTAGGTCGCTTGCTTCCCCCTCTTCCGTTCCCATACCAATGGTGCTAAGGTGCAGCCAAGGGGTGGATCGAACTTTCTGATTGCGGACGATGCAAGTGCCCAGAGAAGGATCTCTGCGGTAGAATGAGCTTTCTATTGCTCTGGTCCTCTGAAGGTCCATTGCGAACTTCCTTGTGTCATCATCAGTGGCATATCCAGGAAGGCGGTCCTCTGTAGCGAAGGGTTTGTTTCTCACCCTGCAAGGATACATCTTGCATGTCTTCCGACAATTTTCCATCATGAATGTCGGGGCTGTGAAGCATTCACCTGCAGCTTCTTTTTCGAAGCACTGGGCGCTTGTATCTTCGCACGGGTTCAAGCATCCGTTCTCTTGACAGGAGAGCGGACATCGTTGCACAACCCAGGTGGCAGGTCGACCTTCATCGATCCCGGTGTCGCACTTGCCTTCCCTCGCCAGCGTCGGACAGTTGCCAAACTTGTCTGGCTCGCAGAGTTGTTGTGCACGCAGCCCGTGCGAGCCCAGTCCGAGGAGGAGGAGCGCAGGCCAGGTGCGTCGCACAATCTTCCACTTCGTCCCCTGGTTCGCGAGCTTCTCGTCTTCGACCACGACGTTCATCGTCTTGTGCTCTTTGTGGACGCTGTCATGTCCACACCATCGTCTTCGCCTTTCGAATCGACGGTCCCTGTTTCCTTGGAAGGAAGTCTCCCCTCTAGGATCGGACGACCCCATCCCGTCCTCCCAGGCTGGAGGAATGCGAACAGGGGTACGAAAGGATGAAGCGGATCATGAAATGCAAAAGGTCGATAGACAGACGACCTCAACCAGGCAATGGTGTGTAGAAGGTA
Source organism: Picocystis sp. L7 (assembly GCA_020975725.1). Taxonomy (NCBI): domain Eukaryota; kingdom Viridiplantae; phylum Chlorophyta; class Picocystophyceae; order Picocystales; family Picocystaceae; genus Picocystis; species Picocystis sp. L7. The sequence continues at coordinate 294,971 of QXJR01000012.1, forward strand.
CATTACATTGACACTACACGCTGCGCGTACATCGGTACAACATGTGAGAGGCTCATTCCTTCACATAGATCGAAAGGGGTTCGTAACGCTCGATGTCCAAAAAAGCCTCCACCGAATCGATGGCTTGATCACTGCAGAGTCTACCATCTTCAAGGGGATCGTCCGTGTCACATACTTGATGGCCTCCAAACACATACACAATACCACCAACTTCTGCAGCCCCAGTACGGAAACGTGGGTTGGTGATGGGAGCCTTGTCCACCCACATGTCAAGCTCTGGGTAGTACTCCTCGGTCCAATGTAAGGATGCTTTGTTCACACCCGGAGTAACAGTGGTTTCACCACTGACCACAAGAATTTTGTTGCCAGGCAGCGCAGTGGCAGCACCATCGCCTTTGACATAAGGCATTTCTGCACGAGTCCTCCATGTTCGAGTTGTTGGATTGTACGAATAAACAGAGGAGGTGAACGTGTCTCCATCATATCCACCAAGGGCGTACAACTCACCACCGGAGACTGCACACATAACATCACCACGGCCTTCTGGCAAATCGGGGACACGCGACCAACTTTCAGTGGCTGGATCATACTCTTCTACAGCTCTCAAAGTCGCGTAACTTTCTCCATATCCACCAATGACATACAGTTTCCCACCAAGGGTTGCAGCGCAGGTATCCCCGTGTGGGAATTCGGTGCAAGCACCTTCACGCCATTCGTTGTTCTCGATGTTATAGATGCGCAAGCATTCAGAGTGTTGCCCGTCGCTGCTTGCATTACCCGAAGTGTATCCACCAATAACATACAGCTCCTGATCTAGCACCGCTGCACCATGTCGAAACCTTGTTTCGGGTAGAGGTGCGACCTCTTCGTACAGATGCAAAAAGGGATTGTATTTCAGCACAGAAGACAAAATGGTACCGTTCTCGTCCAATCCACCCACCAAGTAAATGTCGTTTCCATCTTTGGTGATTGCGAAATCGCTTCTTGCTTCGGGGAGGGGGGTTTTAGCACCCCAGTTGCCAGTTCCTGCCCAGAGCTGCCCCATGTTGCGGTAACCACGTGCCGATGGATCGATTCGGCTGGAAAGCTGGACCTCTCCAGTCATGTCTTTCACCTGGTCGATGTCATTTTTGTTATCGACAGCGATGGCCAAGGCTGCAATTCCCAGCACAAGGCCGACCAAGGCCACCAGGAAAGTCACGAATGGCAAGTACTTGCGCATTGCGGTTTCTTTCTTGATTCCTATCCCTTCTCCGGGCATTCCACTTTGATAGTGGTCGTTGGAGTAGGCACCATTTCCTCCTTGCTCTGCGTCATCCACGTATGGTTTGGTCTGGCGATCCCCCATCATCTTGGCACGACGGGTATGGCTCTCAAACGTTTTGGAAGGGGCTTGTTTTGTTACGGGTGGTAGCTGCGACACCCTGCTGCAAATTCACGACGTTTTGCTGGCTCCCAAGTGCACTGGTGCTTCGCAGCAGCCACTTGACGTTCTGAACCAAATGGCGGCGCTCAGAGTCCCTAAACCCGAGCCACTCCGTACTTAACTCCGGTCGAAACCGGCGGAGCTGTCATCCAAACGGTTACCGTTATCGATGGTATCCGAGCCATTGGGACGGATGGCGACTTGGGGTTACTTGCCGAGGTTCGTTGGACTAGGCGGTGGATGGGCGGACGAGCTCGCACCACGAGGCACCACGGGACCGATCCTTTTGGAAGGACGGTGGCTCGTGTAGAAATGATTGAAAAGGGACGCTTGAGCTGGTTGGTGCTCGAGGCGGTCCGAGTGGACGATTCGGACGCGGTTTGTCACGGACACCTTTCCTCGCTTCGCCTCGGGTTCTTTGTCTGCACACAAGGGTCCAGAAGCAAGGGTGGGTTCGCACTGCTCGCTTCACCAGCCATCGCTGTGTCGTCTCTTGCACTTCGAAACAGGCCAAAGGGTTCCATGGACCACCAACCGCTCCCCACCTATCGACGAACCCAAGGTTGGCCAGTCGTTCCTGCTTTCAAATCTGGCGGGTCGACCTCACGTCACTCGTTTCCTCGTCGAAGGGGATCGACCAGGGAGCCGCCAGGCTGTCTTCGGTTCGGGAGATCTTTGCCCCACCGACTTTGTGCCCCAGTGAGGCTGGGTCTTGGGTCGCCGAAGGTCTTGCCCCTTGGCTACCCCGAAAGGACGGCCACGTGACTCGCCAGAAAACAATCCTCGTAACCCCGGGAGATTCTGGGCCGAGAAAGGAAGGCTGCGATCGTCCCCTTCGCCCACACGTGACCTGTGCCGCAGAGGAAGTCCTCCCCCGACCAACTGGCGGGAAATGCTCCTCGACGCCTGCACATCCCGAGGTCACGATTCCCCGATTCTTTCTTGCATAGAAAGGGTCCGATCTTGCATGTGCTGCAGAGGATGTTCCGATGGCATGGGCCGGTCCAAGCCCTGTCCCGAACAGATACGTCGATCTTCGGTGACGCACACGGCTGAGCAAGACGTCTTTCGGACGCGTGAACGCATCCAAGCGAACTTCCGATCGATCCAAGGGACACATCGAAGGTGGAACCGGACGCAAGGAAGGACTGGACAACACAAGGTCCATCGAAGAAGGGAAGATGCGCCTGGGAGAGACCTCGATCGGTCGGGCCGCCGACCTGAGCAGGCACGAAGCTTGCTATGCCGTACCCTCGTCCAAGTCGTTGTTGATGGCGGCGGCGATGCAGCGCTTCGTCCGAAACCACAATCACCACGTGGAGGGTGCGGAGAACAAGGCCGAATGCAAACAGCAGGGATTGGGCGAAACGGAACAAGGACCTCATCAAGGAGAATGGGCCAGGAAAGAGTCCCACGAAGAGGCTGGACCGCGGGAAGCACTGGTTGCACCAGCGGCCGGAGACTGGCCTTACTTGCTGGAGTTCTTCATGTCCATGCAGAAGTCCGTGGAAGCGATCGAGACGAACCTGGATCTCGGTCGCAAGATGCAACAAGGCTACTTTGACGAATCGTTCCTTGCGCTTCTGGACATCGTCGAGGGTCTCGGGACCGACACACAGGTCTTCTCAAGTGAAAGGGACAGTATCAGCCTGTGGAAGACGTTGGACCAACAGGCAGAGCGACTGCAGCGAAGATGCCCAGAACACTACTTCGCAAGGTAAAACCCACACGTCAGGTCAGCAAGCATCTGAGCGTTTCTGCAATAAATACATGATGTATCTCATGCACACTCTTTATTGATAGTTCACCCCTCCAATTCCTGCAGTAGCCTGATTGTTTGTGATATACAGTCTTTGCAGTGGTTCAGGTGGTCCATCGAGGCTGACGAACTGGTGACGGACAGAAAAAATTCGTGCGGTGCGACATGCATTGCGCTAGATGTGATGTTCGTCAGAATCACATTGAGGCTAATACTCAGCTTGTGAAAAGCGCGTTCAAAATCTTTGGCTGTAGCATCAGATTGGCGGAGAACTTTGCAAGCGTCACTGATTCCATCAGAAAGTGCATCTAGACTACTTATCAGCACACGAAACGGTTGGCTGCTGCCCAAATGTTGACCATGTGCTGGTGCGTGAGAGTCTCCCCCATAGAGCACTGAAATCCTATACGTCAAGGCATCGGAGAGCTTCTGGATGGCTTGAAACCCTTCGCCTGCCGTGATGCGCCCCTTAGCGTTGGGACAAATAAATCCCAGCTCCAGATCTTGGAGCAACCACGCCATCAGGGGATCCTTCCATTCCTGACTTTGAACCTTCAACCTTTTCTGGGACGTTGGGACTACCAGAAGCAGTGCAACAACATGCAGCTTCAGAACCTTTGCTCGCCCCTGAGCGGCTAAGCCAGGATTCAAACGTTCAGTTGGTGCCTTCAGAACTAAATGCTCAACGGCATCAATGCACTTCAAGGTGTCGAAGCCTTCCACTGCGTTACTTTTGGCGATCTTCCGCATGATCTGCTCTAGCACATCAACTTGTTGAAGCAGTGAGGGTGGCATTACGTCTCGGAAAACTGCGTTCCAGTGTCGGCGTATGTAGGAAGCAATGTCTTTCCCCTTCCATGGAGGCTTTGTGTCTATGACATCTTCCCACAGATCCCCCATGGCCCTTTCAAATTGGGCTAGGCAAACGTCGTTATACACATCCTCAAACACGGTTACTGCTTCATTGATGAGCTCGTACCAGTCCGTGGATTTGATCGCATCTGTGCTGGTAAAGGTTGGACAGTCTTCTTCTTCTAGAGGTGTGGGTGCTTCTACTCCTGTTGCCGTATTTTCGGCCTCGTGCATGAGTTCCTCGGCACCTGATGGGAAATCCTTCGTGCTACAAGCTGATACGCCGTTGGCTATGGCTTTCACGCAGAGATTTGCATCGTTGGAGAGAAGGACTACACCTGCACCAAAATCTGCCCCTTGGTTCTGTGTCCCCCCTTCGTTCATTTTCTGCTGGTAATGAATGCAGCATTGCAGAATTCGATCATCGTTGTTCACGTGGGAACCCACTGAGAACTTTTGGAGCTTCTTGGCCGCATCTCGGAATTCCGACATGGTCTGTACAAATGTGAAGCCATCTGGACGCATCGCAACCTGCTTGAGGTGGCGTATGGCTTGCCTCGCCAGATCTGCGACTCGCGATCCTGTCCCGTCCCCTCTTCTGGACGACTTGAGGCCGTCCAATTCGCAAACCACAATCCAAGGTACAACCACGAGCACCTGGCAATGGGGTGCATACCGATCTTTGAGGGACTGCACAAAAGAGAGGTGGGTGAGGACGACGTTGGTGTCGAGCACGATGCAGACCAGCGGCACCTCTGGGCTCGAAGCAACCATGGGGGCGTGTTCCCTCGCTTCTCCGATGTCCACTTCGAGTGTCACACCTTCCATGGGCTGTGCATCGTCGTTCAGCATCCAGATTGGCGCATGCCTGTGTTTTTCCAGCACTTCCACCACCTCCATGTCTTCCGTGGGTTGTTCCAGTTCGTCTTGGAGTGTGCACCATTCCTCCCTTCCCTCTTCCTTCACCCACAGATTCCCGTCGAAGTAGCCCTTTTCCTTCCATTTGACCAACATCTGCATTGGAAAGGGTCCCTGTTCGCGTCCTTTCCTATCCAGGTAGGTGTACATGCGCATGGCCGTGGCACCCAAAGGGTCCTGGTCCATCGGTCACTGCACTCTGCCATCCATACCTCCTCCCTTGGGATGAACCCCATGGGTCGGGTGTGGCCACTGGGTGGGAGGGGGATCGATCCAAGGGGCCCAACCCATCGTTGAACCTGACTCGACAGTCCGGAAAAGAAAAACACAAAGGGCTGGAGACCCAGGTCTGAGCCCTTTCGCATCGGTCGGGTGGGCAGGGTTGTGAACGTTCGGAAGGAAACCGGAACCGTACCAGAAGCACAGTTGTGAAGGTGGGTGCGAGGGACCCTGAGAGGGGGGTCGTGCTGCGAAGGAGAGCACGGAAGGACGCGATCCGACGAGTGATCTCCACCGACGATGGCGGACAAAGGATGCGTCAAAAGGCTGCAAAAGGAGTACAGAAACATCATGAAGGAACCAGTCCCGGGAATCGATGCACATCCTTCGCCCAACAACCTGTTGGAGTGGCACTACGTCCTCGAAGGGTGTGAAGGGAGCGAATACGAAGGAGGCTGGTACCACGGGAAGGTCGTCTTCCCACAGGAATATCCCTACAAACCGCCTGCCATATACATGATCACGCCCAGCGGAAGGTTCAAAACCAACATGAAGCTTTGTCTAACCATGTCGGACTACCATCCCGAAACTTGGAACCCATTGTGGAGTGTTGCCAGCATTCTCACCGGGCTGCAGTCCTTCATGCTCGAGAACCAAGCCACCACGGGAAGCATACCAGCATCTTCCGCGGAGAGAAGGAGGCTCGCGAAAGAATCCCTGGAATTCAATCTCAAGTCGCCGATGTTTAGGAAACTCTTTCCAGCTGTGATACAACGGGCGAAGGACAAGGAAGCCAAGGCACTGAAAACAAGACGAGGCGCCTCGATCCAACCGCCTGAACCACCCACCCAGCAGGTAGCAGAAGTCGGGACCCATCAAGGGTGGGGTTCGTCTTTCCTCATCATTGCGTTCCTTGCCATTATCATGGCCGTACCCCTGACCTGGAGGTGAATTCCCTCCAATGTTGCCGTAGACGCAGAGAAACATCTTCCCTTTATAATCGGAAGGTTTTACAGATATCGAGAGGGCTATCTATGCTTGTAGCAGTAGGCACACAAGTCTATGGCTTGAACTGCTCACTCACCAATTGCACTTGTGTATCTTACTTTGGACATGACTTGATCAAATGATACGCATTTTGATACCCACAGGAGTGTTCTGGTCTCCATGGGAAAGAACTTTGCTTTTTCTTAAGGCAGTCCTATAAACCGCCGTTTGAGCTATGGTATGGGCAGGGCTCGGATGCATCCCATCAACCTTTCCAGAGTACAGCGATTGAGCACGGATATCTCGTTGCAATCCTCGAATTTTCTCTGAAGAGATGCTCGTGTCCGGTTTTTCATCTTCGTCCTCGATGAATCAATGGGTAATTGGCAGATAAACACCGATCGACACTCAGTAGGGATCGATTGGGCAGTGTACTTTTCAGGGAAGCTGGCGTGTTTTGTAGGGATTGTGAATGAATTCTCATTGAAAATGCACACCAGTGGATGACAAAAGTGTGTAACAAGCTGTACAGATGCTCGAGATGAACTTCGGACATGTATCCACTTTGAGTCAGTTTGGCAAAGAAGAATACCATGCGGCAAGCTGCATCCTTGGATCTGCGGTCTCCTTGCTTGAGTTTCTGAAAGGAACCAGACCTTCGCATGCATACTATTCAAGGAGGTCCTCCACTTCATCAATACCTTCAGTCCCACCCATGCCTTCTGGTGCAGGTGTAGCGAAGTCAGGGAAGTAATTTGCCAAAAATTCTTCTGTAGCAAAAACGGGTTCGCATTCACCATTGCGTCTCCAGTTGGCTTTTACTGGCAGATTGCAACCGTAGGGTTTTGGAAGGGACGGTATGATGAAAGTGTCCCGCACTTGCGACTCCGTCATTCCCTGCTCCAACATGAATTCAACAACTCCATCTTCACAAAAGCATCCTGATTCGTCCACATTTGCGGTTGCTTCGCAACAAGTTTCGACCTGATCATCAGTGAGCGCTTCTGCGGAGGCGATGTACTGTTGTGCATCGAAGTTCTGGAGGTCCTCTTGTTCCAAGCCTTGGCAGGCTCTCCTCTGTCTCTGCAGTTGCAATGCGCATCTCAGTGGGACACCCGCGAGCAACTCATGGCTTTGTTCGAATGCGATTGCCACCAGCACGGCCAATCCGAATTGGATGCGCATGGTCGGCAAACAATGTGAACCTGTTGTGCCTGTAGCTCGTGGTGGTGGTGCGAGGTGGCTGGTTGGCGAACCGTCGGGCATGAGATTTGCGTGTCGCCAGTTCGGCACATCGCGACGAGGACGACCTCCCCTTTTCCACCGAAACTTGGCTGAGGATGCGGCGTATCCTCTGCGGCACGAGGAATCGCCGAGGTCCGTGTGGGGTGCGACCCCCCGAGCTACAGCCTCGTCCGTTCCTCCCCGTCCGCCCCTGTAGCACGAGCGTCCCTCGGACGATCCAAGAGAGTATGGGGTTGGTTGGGGGGCACATCTGGGTGCCTTGGTCCATGGTTTTCTTCTTCTTTTTCCCTGACCTCTTGGATCCGATCCGGAGGGCGATCCAGCCCCCCCCCACGTGCCCTGGGGGAAGGACCGCATTTGGACCGTATTTCCCACCTGTGACTCGGTCTTTTTTCGTCATCTCCCCGAAACCGCGGGCTTTCGAGGACGTCCCTGGATCCTCTGCGGATCCGGTCCCACCCGTTGGGGCGTGCGTCCATCCACCCCCTGTTCCTCCCTTCCCCAACCCTTCGGGCCATTGTCTCGTCGACCACGCGCCCAACCGTCCTCCGCGGCGCACGTCCACGTCCACGCGCCACTCGTCCAGGTACGCTGCCACGACGTCCTCTGCGGGCCCACGGGGGGACGCCTTCATGGCCCCAGGCCGCTGCGCCACGCCCCGTCCTCCAAGCGACATGGACGGGGTCTGGGCACGGTGCTCGAATCCGGACGGATCGAGCACGGTCGATCGGGAGGCGCATGGAAGCCAGCACGGAAGACGCCATCACCGAAACCATCGTGTGCCGGTCGAAGGGAAAGGATGGCAATGGGGCTGACGAAAGGAGAGGGAACCATGCAGGCGTTCAAGATCGTCCAAGCCGTGCGAGATGCCGCCGCCCAGGAAAAGGATGCCGGACACCCCCTTGAAAAAACAAGACCTGGGGCTCGAAGGAGAGCTCAAGAAAAGGAGGAGGAAGAACAAAATTGTTGTCTACTTCACAAGCAAGCAGGTGAGTTGCGCTTCAATGGACCCAACCAACCGGTCCCAACCATGGGCTGCAGCGTCGTGGCAACCCGTGGATGGTATGATTGGTGACCAATGCAGTCGCTGCTGCGCATACCAGCTGAAACAGCGATCGCGGTTCCTGTCTGACCCGATGCGTGTTTGCCGCTCTTGCTTGCACCACAGTTTGAGAAAATCTCCAATCTTCTGGAGGAAGAATATGAAAGCGATCCCAAGGAACTCTTCATGAAAACCTTGCAAATGAAAGAAGAAGGACACAAAAAAGCCCAAAAGAAAATGGCGGTGACCAAGTGGAGAAGGGTCAAGTTCGAAGATCTGAAAACCACAGATGCAGAAGAGCTGTTTGCTGCGTACAGGGAGTTGGTGGCCAACAACCAGACGGATGTGGAAACCTCTCCAGAGCTGCTTGACATCGACCCTCCCAACGCAAGCTTGGGCCAAATGGCAAAGATGCTTGATGAAACGAAGAAGATCCTTGCGGCAATGGAAAGGAAGCACGTTTGCGATGTATGCGGCAAAAAGTTCAATCATCCCGGGCAACTCACGGATCACATGAACGTTCACTCGGGACAAAAGCCTTACCTTTGCCAGGTTTGCAGCGAAGCGTTCTTCACCAAGCCACAGCTTCACAGGCACCAGAAAATGCACGAGCTGCCTTTCATGTGCCCCATTGAAGGATGCGGAAAACGCTTTGCCTTCCGTAACAGGCTGGAAGCGCATGGGAAAACGCACTCCGATGCTAGACCACTGGAGTGTCCAGTGGACGGATGCGGCAAAACGTTCAAGCATCGATCATCCCTTTTGGGTCACATGCGCACTCACACCGGGGAGAAACCATATCAGTGCACTTTCGTTTCACCCACTGGAGAAACCTGCAACCGTTGCTTTGGCTACAAGGTTGATCTGAGCAGACACATGCGCACTCACTATGGTCAGCCATCCAGGGCCAGCTGGGCCACTTCTGGTTTGCCCCAGTAACCCATCCTTTTTCCTGTAGAAAAGATTTCGTAGTTGGAGGATTGTTCCAGTTCTTGCAAGCAACGTTCTGTCACTATGTCACTTTCAACTCCCTCGGAATCCTCTGTGTTGTGGATGACCGAGTTTTGGAGGATAATTCTACAGGAAAGACCAGTTGCCACCCGCACAAAGAGCCCAACGATTGTAATCGGGATGTTAAGTGTAAACGCCTGAATAGTCTTTCCAGTTGTAATAGAGTGCGCCTGAAAGTTCACTATTCAAAGTGTCTATCTGCCACTTGTGATGCAGACCTGCATCACTTACACCTGCCCCCACCAGCCAGCACATGGCTCAATGGGCTATTTGCGAAGGTCAAGGAACATTCCAATATACGTGTCAAACGATGGGCCTTGTGACCCACCACCAATGCTACCTCCACCGATCCCACCGCCGCCAGTGCCGATGCTACCTCCACCGATCCCACCACCGCCAGTGCCGATGCTGCCTCCACCGATGCCACCACCGCCAGTGCCGATGCTGCCTCCACCGATGCCACCACCGCCAGTGCCGATGCCACCTCCACCGATCCCACCACCGCCAGTGCCGATGCCACCTCCACCGATGCCACCACCGCCAGTGCCGATGCCACCTCCACCGATGCCACCACCGCCAGTGCCGATGCTACCTCCACCAATGCCACCTCCACCGATCCCACCACCGCCAATGCCTATTCCACCTCCCCCGATGCTTCCTTCTCTAGATGGTGGAGCTGGATCTTGGCCAGGTGGCGGGGATGGTGCCACAGGGGGAGGAGAAGATTGCTCACTTTCGCCCGAGGGTGATGTTGATGGAGGGGATTCCTCGTCTTCAGGCGGGGTTGCTGGAGGGGATTCCTCATCTTCAGGCGGGGTTGCTGGAGGGGACTCCTCATCTTCAGGCGGGGTTGCTGGAGGGGATTCCTCATCTTCAGGCGGGGTTGCTGGAGGGGACTCCTCTTCTTCAGGCGGGGTTGCTGGAGGGGACTCCTCTTCTTCAGGTGGTGGACCCGGTTGAGGTCTGGGCGGAGCAATAGGAGGTGAGCTACCCGGCGGTTCAGCTTCGTCCGGCGATGGTGTGGAAAGTCTCACCCTGGTACAACTGCCATCCACACAATCATACAGCGGCAGAAATTGAGGAAAGAAGCTTTCGAGGAAAAACTCTGAGGGATAGATGATAGAACAGACACCAGATCTGTCATAGTCTACCCGCAGAGTTATCTGACAGCCAAATGGCGCGGGTACGTCAGAAACACTGAACAGATTGTACACTTCTGCAGCGGTCGTAAGCTGCCCTTGTTGCATGATTTCATCGACGACTTCTTTTTCGCAGAGGCATCCGGAGGTATCGAGATCGATGAAGCCTACGCAGCACTGGTCTAATTGCCCTGGTGGTAGCGTCAACGAATCTACTTTGAGTCCTTCGATGTCCAGTCTTGCGCTCGCACCGAATTGTCTCTGCTCTCGTTCCCGGTCTGGCACTAAGCACGCTTCTCTTTGTGCGGTGATCACTTCTTGGCACCGGCTGGAGACCTCTCCTCTCGTGCTTCCCATGAGCATCACCGTCGCCAGGATCGAGGCGATCGTTCGTCCACTTGCACTTCGCCATCTACCTTCCATGTTTGCTTCTGCGTTCATCCCATCGAAGGTGTGTTGCTTTTTGGACCGTTGGTGCCGCCACGAACTGTCCGCCATGGAGAGTTCGGACCTCGAGATCCTCGCCGGCACATGGCACCTCGACCGAGATGTGCCTTTGGATCCCTCGATCGGTCTCGTCCTCCAGCGACGATCCCCAGGCCCTCCTCCCCACCTCCCAGGTCCCTGGGGCCTCGACGTCTGGGTTGGATCGAGGCGGTGGGGGTGCCACGTGGCACTGAGGTGAGGGTGCCACGTGGCACTGGGTGGAGATGCCGTATCGAGGGGATCGCCACCGAAGCGGGGCGATGGAACAAGACAACCGATGCGATACGTGATCCTCGATGGATACGAGGTAGCGAAAGGACGAGGGAAAGGTACCCGAAGAAGCAGGTGAAACCTTCTCGATCGCAGACAATCCAACGTGGATGGAGAGTAGAGCGGCAATGCTCAACAAGCAAGTGGCAGGTCATGGAAAGGAGACCGTCCAAACTGGCATGAAGGCACGTGGCAGGGCGAGATATCGGCAGTGGCACAACGCAAGCCAGGGGCAAGGCTGAGATTGCTTCAACGAGGCAGACCAACATGCATCGGGGCGCGATGAAAAATCAACAAACGATTGGAAGATGAGAGCACACAATGACTGCAGTCGAAATTTCAGCGTAATACAATGGCTGACATGGTTCCCGATGCTCGGGTGCACTGTTTATTTAGAGGGTTCCTGACGGTCTCAAGTTGTCCGAAAAAGCCAGGAGAACATGCTTCAGTCTAGTTCGAAAGGTCATGGGCTGTGCTGTACTTGTACATCACCCTCCTGTAATCCTTGCCCGGCTTGCAGACAATGAAGTCCTCCAAGTCTCTGTAGTCGTCTTCTTCATCTTCGCTACCATACTCAGGGACTGCCATGACGGCATCTATGTAAGGATTCAGGCTTCTCTTCCTCTTGCTTCTCGTTTGTCGCTTCTTCCCTTTGGATTTGACCACTGCTTTCTTTGTCCTGCGCTTCCCAGAATGTTCTCCCGGTTGCTGACTTGCAGGGTCTCCACCATCCATTCCACCTACTTCTACTAGCTCGTACTCTTGTAAATCCGCCTGCTCAGCTTCTAACATAGCGTTGTAGAGCATGTCTGCGAGGAGTTGGAAGGGGTCACCCATAGAGCACGTGACTGGGCTGCACTCGCTTGAAGCTGGGCCATCTGATTGCATCTGTTTATTTCGAGCCAACTGCCTTCTGCCACACTCTTCTGACCATGCGAACAATTTAGCACGATTGAGACGAAACTGTTCTACCTCAAAACGAAGCTCTGGTAAAGCCCTGTGAGAGGGCCATGAAGCAAACCCATCAGATTCGATCATGAAACGAATGGCTGACACAAGGCGCTCACAAGCAGCAAGTGCTTTGACAAGGGGTTTCCATCGTTGCCTGTCCAAAGGGTTTTCAACCTCACTAGATTCGGCAAGCAAAGTGGAAGAGGCGGATGTACGTCCTTTTTCTTGCACAGCAAGAGCAAGCAACTGACCTTGCACACCAGTTACCCATTTCACACAGAGTAGCAATAGAAGCAAAAACTGGTGTGACGAGTCCTTGAAACAAATTGTTGCCTTGACCAAATCTGCTGGTAGAGGAGATTCTACTCCAGAGACAACAAGACAAATCCATCTAAATGGGGAACATACCTGGGCAAACTTTCTTGACTGAGCAGTGCAGGCTTCACTTAGTATTTCTGGTTGTGTCTGCAAGCTTGACAACATCTGGTTTAGATAGCTTAAGATTTCACTAAACGCAATGGCACCACACTCATAAGAATCAGGAATCTGCAGAGCTTTGCCACGTGCAACACCAAAACAAGAGTACAGCGAATGCACGGCATATTTTGCAACGGCTCCAACAGCTTCTTGATGGACTGCTTGCTCAATAGAATGCCCCTCTTCGGAACGGAATAAGCCCCTTAAGAGTGACTTTAACAGTGCAGGGGAAGACACTGGACACTCCCACATCAGTTTCAGGAGTACAATTGGAACTCTTGAAACCAACGGTGTCTTTCGGTCCACTAGCCTAAGTGAAAGCTGTCCTATTTCTCTTTCTGCTAATGGTGTCAGTGTCTCCACGATGCGACAAAGCTCCGTTGCCAATACTACCTTGTCGGGGTCGTTTTTACTGGCTAAATCTACAACAGCATTTCTAAGGGATAGTGTGAAGCTAAGCCTAGTTCCTTCTAGTGGGCAACTGCTGGCCACCTGCACAGCTGAGTTCCAGACACTCTTCCCTGCACTTGGCTGCGCGTATTTCACTGCTGATTTCACAGCATTTTTTCTTTCCTCCTCAGCCATGGCTATGTCGACGACATTTTCAATTGCACCAGGGCCCTGATCCAAGAGTCGATGGAATATGTAGGAGTACAATCGTAGTGATGCAACACACAGTCTAGAGGTGGCGTTATAGCCAGCTTCGCCAAGGGCATCATCATTGTTCTGATTTTCAACTCCACGGAGTAGATTGTCGTCAGGCTTAGATTTTGCACATGTAGGGGCTTGCCTATCATCTGACCCCCTCATCAATGAAGCCAAGTAGCTAGCAGACACAAATTCTTGGTGCTGGATTTGGCATGCTGAGCTGCCGATTGTTCTGTGGGATTCCAGCTCATCTACGGGTTTATGAAGGTCAAACGAGTACAGAATGAAAAGCTGGATGGCCTTGTTTGCTATGCCTTTGAGTAGGTGCACATCGGTCGCAGACTTGTCTGCCTTTACCTTTCCTGCAGCGAGGGCTACTGTGTAAGCCAGCAAATCAGGAGGGACTGGTTTTCTTGTACCACCACCCTGATATTCTGGCACAGTTTTTGCAGCAAGTATGCATTCATGCAGAATTCTCAACGATGCATCTAAACTCAAGTAGTGGGACATATTATCTACTGGGTTCAGCTCCAGCACTTTGCTTTCGGGCAAGAGTTCGGCATGGGCTGTACTCGACTCGCCAGAAAGCACCATGTGCATCGAAAGAATTTCTAGCATCGCCTCAACAGAAAAACCTACCGAAGAGGAGTACAGTGCCAGCTCGTTAAGCAGGAGTTCTAGAAGTGGTAGAACTACATAAGCGGCAGGCAGCCAAGCTTCAGGATGCGGATTCTTGCAGCCCTCCTGCATTCCAAGTATCTTACTTAATACCAATGGATTGCTCAGTTGCTGCAGGATACTGAGTGTCTTCCTAGCTAATCTGTTCCTTTTCCTAGATCCTCTTCTACGCGTGCGGAGCAAGCACTGCAAAAAAAGCGGCAGTGGTTCGATCAGTTTCAATCTCTTCTTGTGTAACCTAAAGCACAGACTGGGGCAAAGTATACTCGACGTGGACTCTGAGCTGTGTAGACAAGAGTATGATAACAATTGCTGCATCAAAACATCTTCTATGCCAGTGTATGTCACTGGATCGATCGTTACCGTGCCCTGAAGCAATGACGAAAGATGTTGATAGGTGGCCAGTCTAGTTTTAGCATCCTGCTGCATTGCTGGTACAAACAGTTCAGTAATAGTTGTCCCCATTCCACAAGCAGTACCCAAGCCCTGTTCAAGAAGCCTGCAAAGAAGTTTCACTGCAAAAGCTGAAGCTTTACCACCAGTGCCGATGTGAAACATGCAAAGATTCACCAGCGTATTGGTCGCTTCCTGCCAGCCTTTACAAGGATCAATCAGGGCCTTCATCAGATGTTTTTGCTTGCTTTCTGTGAGTTGAAATGTCACCATTGCACACTGGTTGTAAGCTAGCTGTCCTGCCGAAGTCCCCACATCTCTGAGCAGACAATCTGCCAGGTTATGAGAGACCAAAGCAAGTTCATCATCAGACACCGCCGAAAAAACCAGTCTATTCAAAAATCCAACTACACCATGTCTGCTTCCACATACTACTTCCTCGATGCATTGGGCAACAGGCAACAATCCAAAGCGACGATGCTCATCGATGTAGACTCGAAGTGAGAACGACAGCTTGCGAAGTACCTCTAAATCAGCAGCTGCTATCTCTTCGAACACATCCTTGAGGACAGAGACTTTCTGGACCTGCAAAATGTTGCAAATGGCAAAGTTCTTGGCCAAGCTTAGTTTGGAGTTCACCAGGAAGGTCAGCAGCAGTAGCAGTATCTTCCTTTGACAAGTACTTTGTGCCTCGTATTCACAGCCGACACAGAGCTGCTCGACCTCTACAAAAAATCTTTCTACAGGAACAGAACCAGCATTGAGGCTGAATGTCATCAAATGGACACAGTCCATGAAACGGGCAGGGGAAGCAAGAGCCAGAAAGAGGTTGCACATGATCTCCCTACTTGCAAACTCCACGTCCCGGCATAATTGGCAAAGATTCACAAGAACGGCACCGTGCTGACAAGCATATCTAGTCACACAATCTACATCTAGTTTGGAAAGGTTCTCCAGCAGGTTGCGTAATTTCATGGCTGCCGCCTGCGCCTGGATTGGGGACAAGCCCAGACGGAGGCACACATCTAGTTTTTCGAAGAAGAGCTCCCATTCCCAATCCTCGTACAGCCACTGTTCCACGACGACCCCTGCAATGCCTTGTTCTGCTCCAGACACACCAGCGAGGGCCGTTTTGACATGTGGGGGGAGTCGATGATGGAGCATGGCCATGCACCAGCAGATGGGTTCCAAGAGTTCCATGGTTCCTCGAGCATTGTTTCGTTTCCTATCGTCACGTTTTCCTTCAGGTTTCGCCATGCTCATGATTCTCTGGGCCATTTTTTGCAGTAGTTTGCTGGCGTGCACCGCTCGGCTTTCGACGTGTGCTTCGGTGGTGGTTCCGGTCCATCTGGTACCATCGGAGTCCTGGTCGTTTCTCTCGTCCCCTCGTTCGACCCATTCGATCCCTTTTCTGATGTTCCTCTGTGCTCTGTAGATTTGATCTTCCACATCGAACCCGTCCTGGTTTCCATCCTCGAGCGTTTGGAGTGCCTCTTCCACTCGCACGCACCAGTTGGGCGTCGTGTCCCCTTGGTTCCACGGCTCCAGTTCCATCTCCGCCCCTCTTTCTTTCCACCCGTCTTCTTTCCTTCTCCTCGTTCGCTCGCTTTCGTTTCGTGATCACGTGTGGGTCCGTTCCATGCTGTTTGGAGGGATGGGACACCCGTTCGACTTGGGTTCGTGTGGGTCTGAGCGCGAGGGTGAGGGGGGGGAGGCATCCTGTCCCCCCCCCAAAGGCCGAGTCCAGGGATCTCTTCCTTCGAAACCACCCTCCATCCCCCTTTCCCACCCAAGTGAGGACGGGGTGGAAAGGGAAGGCGGATCCCAATCGATCGGGTTTCCACGATGGGGAAGGTAGGGTGGATCCCTTCCCGCCTTCCTCCCTCCACCCCGCGAGAGGGGACACCCAGGGACGGACAGAGACCGACGGTCCACGAACGGTCCACACGAGACGGTTTCGTGGGGGAGGGATGGGGAAGGGTCGAAGAGGGACAGACGGTCCATGCCTGCACAGGGTGGGGTGGGGGGACACCATCGCGACACAAAAGGTTACAACGCGCTCTTCGACCGGGGTGGACCTTGCAACGAACAACCATCGATACAAGAAGAAATGGACGAAATGGATGAAGAAGAATGGGAAGAGGAAGAAGAGTGGGAAGAAGAAGAGGAAGAGGAAGACAGCGAGGATGAAATGGGACCCAAGAGGGCGTTCGAAGTGTATGGAGAACCCGAAGAAGGAACCGGACCGCCAGCCGACGGAGAAGAATACCTACGAAGAGTCATCGCAGAAGCGAAGAGGTATCCAGACGTGATGACCTCCGATGTAAACCCGAGGAGATTCGACGATCGACGGACCAGCTACGTGCCCGAAACGAAGTGGGAACCTGAAACGAACGATGAACAATTGCACGAAGAAGATGATCAGCTCGAGATCCTGCGAGATTTTGCCCAGCTGCGCCTGCACATTGCCAGCATGAAACGAAACGCAGGAGAAGATGACGTCGAGATAGAAGAGCAATCCCTCCAGGAAAACTGGGAGAACCTCTTGGAGGGGGAACCCGAAGCCAGAAAACTCAGTGCGTTGGACCAGCGTTCCCTCGGGAACCTTTTTCTTGAATTGGTCCAAAAAGCAAACGGAAAGGATGAAATCAGCGACAACGATTCACTCTGGATGTATTACATACTCGCGTTTTTAGACACACCCTTGAACGAACAGGCGGAAGCAGCCATCAAGTATTTGCAAGATCAGTGCGTCAGGCTGCAAAACCAAGCGACCGGTGCCAACGCACCCACCCGCAATCTGTACATGATCAAGCTTATTGCAGAAAAGGGCTTTGTTTGATTATGAGTCCGCGACCCACAAGAATAAACTCAGATCGGACCATGTGGAATACTTATCCTTTACGAGCGTCTCAAGAACTTACTGGTCTAAATGCTTGACTTCTTTGTCGCTGGACAGGCGAGGCTGCACCTTCTCCTTGCAGATATCACTCCAGTTGGTTGAGAGGACAGTCCCATTTGATTCCATGAAGGACTTGTTCATTGCTCGCCGAGTGTCTTCATCTGCACCAGCATAGATATTCCGGAAGAAGTTTTGGAGTGCTGCATCTCCTTCCAAGCCGTCATCCTCTTCCTGCAGTTCTCTTGCAATGCTATCCCATTTGCTGGAAGCAAGTTTACTATCTCTAGTAGTGGAAACGTTCGGGCTATCCACATCGTTTTTCACCTTTTCCAGTGAGGACCATGTGGACGCAATCGCTTTTTCCATCTTAAGCTCGATTTTGCTGGGGAAGACCTTGAAAGTACACTGGGAAGGAACGATCGAAGCGCAAAGGTTCAAAGGAATCACCCTCTCCCTCGAACCCTGCTTAAAAATCACGACCTCTACTTTATTTGCACTCCATTTGACTTCCACCTCTTCTTCCGTGCATCCTTTCACGAAGAGCGACACATTCACGTGCGATTGCGTCTGGTAATATTCTCTCCTACACACTTCCTCCTCGCTCATCGCATTCGAAGGCTTCGCCGAGTCCAGATTGTCAGGACACGGGCGCTCGTAGGCCTGAAATCTCCGACGCCGTTCAAGCACGTGGCTGTTCGGACGAATGCGATGACCGAGTGTAAGCTTTTTTATGGCCTCGGAAGTTTTTACTTACATGTGCCTGCGAAAAACCCGGATCCGGAGACTCTTGTCCTGTCCGATTCGACCTCGATTGTTGACCATTGACCCGGTTCTTGCACCGGTCAAACAGACGATTCACTTGGCCTCCACTTCGAATAATGTTGTGTGGCGTCCTACACGTGTCGTGATCTTGACTTCGGACCAAATAGGAATATTTGAGCGTTCTTCACGGGCGTTTTGCACGCATGCTTTCCGTAGGCTCTTCCTTTGGTGCGTGTCGACCCTGTCGAGCCTCATCCCCTCCAGCATGGTGTTTCGCAAGAAATGCGAGAAGGACGTGTATCGCATCGTGTCATAGTGGAGGGAAGGGATTTTCGAAATCGTGTTGCTGAAACAATAATGCATGTGGATTGAGGGACTCTCGACAGCCACAATTGTGACCACGGGTAGATATGCAAGTTTTGTTGGTTTTGGCATGGCATAGTCGACAACTTAGCCAATGAGCACGGAACGTACCCACGAAAATGCACGAACTTGAGAAAATCGCATACATCTCATCTCCACCGAAGGCGACACATGGAATCATTCACGAACAATGCACTTGTAGAGGCATGTCGGGTTGGAAAGGCAGCGATTGAGGAAGTGGGGGGGGGGGGGGTCTTTTGGAGGTAGATTGTACTTTCTTGTTGCCGAAAGTGCAACGGTTAGGTGGCAAAAACCTTCTTGCTGCTTCACTTGAAAATACGTGGCCACGAAAGGACTCTCGTGTTCGCGATGTTTTTTGAAAGCACAACGTGTGAAAGAGCAAAATTATAGATCATGGTTCTTAATCACGTTTTTGGACATGGAGGGCCCACAACGCACTAGGAAACATAAAAACACAACCTTCCTTCCATCCCACATACGATCCACGTATGCGGTTCTTCGGAATCGCATTGGGTATAATCCAATGATGAGAATGTGTTTAGCACTTGCGCGGCGGTGCACAATAGGGAATGTATGAATTGGGGCCATAACAGAAAATACAACCTCGAACACTTGCCTGTCTTTCTTCCCCTTTTTAGGATCGACTATATTTGGACGAGTTGTAAGATAAGTACATATCTTACAAGTATTTGCAAACATTGACGTCGGACCAAGTTTCGCATGTGATTTAATATTGCTGCTAGCTGTTGCAATCAAGGTCGCAACATAGCATACAGTTTATTGCGAGATGAGGCACAAAAAATTCGATTGGCCTATATCTTTAAAACGTTAGCAATCCATGTTTCCTCATTCGTTTGTCAGGGATACTAGTTTTTCGCGCTGTCTTCTCATGAACCCACCCTTGCACACTAGTGTACGGCACCTTTGAGGAAACCAAAGAATAGAATCGTCGCGTACCCGTCAACGAAGGTTTCACCTTGCTGCCTTGAAGTCATTCAATTGGCAAGGTACGCAATGAGCCATACCGTAGGGGCGATTGGAACATGGGCTGCTACGTGGGATTGGGGCTAGACTTGCGGAAGAAGCAGTCCCAAATGGTTGTTGCGAGGGCCTAGAACTAGAGGGCGTTGAGTGAAAAAGGGGCCGTATGATCCCAAACTGCACGCATGGAATTTCATGCGTCTCCAGTTCCAATCTCAAAGTAATGGAAATTCTAACATGGCTCATGGTGGAACGGGACACAAGAGACGAGTGGTAACCATGGGTTTTTATTTATGCCTTGGCTTTCACCTTACCCTTGCAAATCGAATCTTTTAGAATTGAACAAGCGAGGGATACCTTGATAGGTACATAACCGTCCAAAGAAAAGTAACGCAAGTGTGTGAGAAGCACACTTTGCCCTCAAGCACACAACGGATAGGTAATTGATTTGTGAAAGCCAAGCATTGTCCTCAAGCACAAATGCTATTTCTTGACATAGATCTTCTCGTCTCTCTTGGACTTTGTCCTTGTGTTGAAATATTTAGTTTGGGATGCCAAGGTTACATAGTCACCCAAGCAACTATGGGAACAAATTCCGACAATGACTACACTAAGAAAAGCCCATCGAATCATTTTTCATATTGTGGAAGGCGGGAACCGTTGCAAAAATACAACAAACATAGTACTACAAGAACTTTTCTTGGAATTGAATTTTTCGATGCTCGCGTGTTTGTCCACTTAGGAATGGCGACAAAATGGAAAGGTTTCTCCTACAAATTGCCCTAGATTGCATTTTGCAGAAATTAAGCTTGTTCTCCCTAGGATCGCTAACATTCAAAAATCTTTGCCATTTTACTTGATTGGCCTAAACGTTGCAATCGGTTTTGTTGCCCGTGTTCCATTCGTTTCCAACATGAGTATCTTTTATTGTTGCTTTCAATTCTTGGCATTGTCGATCGGTCGGACTCGCATCTTTTTGTCCTTTTCGGTCCTTGGAAGCCCCGGGCTGTGTTAAGCAACCAATGTACCCATAGTTATGACGGTGGTCTAGAATACAACCGTGGTTCCACTTCGTTTTGAGTGAGCTAGTGGTCCATCGGTCCTTGGTACACGAACGTAGATCATGCGTCCATCAAAGGCTAGAATCAGAGCCTTCTCTTCTTGAAATAGACTTAAGAAGAGCACACACGAGTTATGCCGTCTTCTTCCCGTATTTCCTCGTACACAATGCAGAACGGTGCAAAGTCATTGCGAACACCACTTGCCAAGGCGCTCGAGTCGAACTTCCTTTATACCACCTCCCTTCGACTCGGTTCTACGTGCAATTTCCAAGCGTTCCAAGGTGTTTTTCGCATCCGTTCTTCCTCCCGTTCTCTCCGAACACAATGCCGACTTGGTCCTTCACTGTGTGGGGTAGATGGCTGGGTGCTGGGCCTGGGAAAGACGGGTCACCCAGTCATCCACATCGGGCGAGGAGACTCCAGCGTCCAGGTTCACCTCCGTGTCGACCTTCGAGGCGGCGAAAGAAACGCCTCGAACGCCGACCATTGCCATGGCGATGCGAGCCGAATGGACATCGAACAGAGGGAGTGCTTGCAAGAACGCAATGGGGAAGCGAACGGCTTCCGAAGCAAGGACATGGAGGACGAATCGTAGGCTGGCGGCTTGTTCCTCGGCTGTCGAAGGGAGACACACGCGCGATGGACGCAGGTCCACACCACATACTTTCAATTGTGCGACTAGGGGGTATGGGAAGAAGAGCCTAGGTGTGAAGCAAGGGAATAGACCTGGAAGGAGAGCCTTCCGATGCTGTGCGACCGAAGACCTTTCGGAAATCGCCGTCTTGGTGAACAGCTGCGGGGGCAAGGTGAGTCAATCCACACCGTATGCACAGTGTGCAGGACGCGGCCGCTTGGTTCTGAATCGAATGAACTGACAAGGGATTACAACGGTGCAGATGGGGCATGCCGTGGCCGAGACGGCAGTGAAGAGGGGACTCACGCTGATTCCTTACTCCTTCACTGGCAATCGCGAGGAAGGGAACATTGTCTCCTGTGAGGGTGTACGAGTGGAACTTAGAGAGCCTGAAGAATGGGATGCAACTTTGGAGGAAGTGAAGAAAAACTATCCAAACTTTATTGTGGTGGATTATACGTTGCCTGCAGCGGTGAATGGTGCGTAGCTGTCTGGTGCAAGTATTTCGATCGATTCTCATTGCCTGGGCCACCCAGCCACGGAGTTGCTCATTCTGACTGATTTTTTATCTCCTCGCCACAGGGAATGCAAATTTTTATGCAAAGAACAAGTTACCATTTGTAATGGGAACGACCGGTGGGGATAGGGCCTTACTTCTGAAGACAGCAGAGGATTCAGGTGTTCATGCAGTGATCGCCCCGCAAATGGGCAAGCAGGTTGTTGCTTTGCAGGCTTCCATTGAAGACATGGCCACTCGGTTCCCTGGAGCATTCTCTGGCTACAAATTAAAAGTAGTCGAATCCCACCAGAGCAGCAAAGTGGACACTTCAGGCACTGCGAAAGCCATCGTATCCTCCTTCAAAAAGCTAGGGTTGGACTTTGACGAAAGTGAGATCGAGAAGGTGAGGCATCGGGTGGAGCAACACGAACGGATGGGTGTGCCCGTGGAGTACATTGACGGGCACGCTTTCCACACTTACACCTTGACGTCTCCAGATGACACAGTATGCATCGAGTTCAAGCACAACGTGTGTGGTAGGAGCATATATGCTCAAGGAAGTGTTGATGCTGTCATCTTCTTGCACGAGCAGATTCGGTCTGGAGCAACGAAGAAGATTTACAACATGTTTGATGTATTGGAATCAGGCAAGATGATGTAGGACGGTCTAGTACCGCTCGTCTTCTCCACACATAGTTCGCCTGTAGTCAACGTTATGGTTCCGATGTGTTTTTTCCTTCCAAAAGTTTCGGTGTTGACTTTCTGCATGGATGTTTAGCGTGATGTTTCTTGGTTGTGTTCCTCGTGGATCTCTCCGCTCTTCATCGTAGGGGTGAGTTCTCCCAGGTTTTGGATCCTTGCCATCCCCACCTGTCGAGGGTCCCCCTCGATGGGTTTGCCGCCAATTTCCCTTGGGGTCGCGGTGGGAAATCCACCCCCTTTTTTCCCCCTTTGCTTGACCCAGGGAACTCCCTTGGTGATGGATCATCGATAGATGGGTGGTCGTCTCCCTCTCCAAGAAAAGGGGTCGAATGAACCCGACCACCTCCATCCTTTCCAGAAAAAGGAGAGGACCGTTCCAAGGACGCCAACGGTCCGCTTTCGCGCCATCCTCCAACCCATCGAAACCGCCGAGGAAAGGAAACGATTCTCTGCGGGAGGAAAGGTTGCTAGCTCAAGGAAGAAAGAGGACCGAAACAGAGGACAAACGCCCCAACAGCCGCAGGAGAGAAGGACGAACCTGTACGAACCCGAAGGTTCGGAACAGCGAAGCGTACCATCCAGGAAAGTTCGCCGACAACAACGAGAGCCACAAAGACGCTCCATCGCACAATACCTCTGCAAAGGATCACATTCGTCAGAAAAGCAGGGATATGGTATCCAAACGAGTGCATGCACCCAAAGATGGATTGTGGTGCACAGAAGAACTCCCTCGAACCACCATCTGTTCGAAGCAAGAAAACACGCAGGGAGCGGGGACAAGCAGCACCGTAGGCATAGAGACGGAGAGAATCATACAGGAGGAAGAAGAATTCTCAGATGCAACTTCCGGAACACTGCCAGGAGTCGATGCAGGAGTCTGCCAATCCTCGATCCAGGAGTGTAGCAGCAAAGTCCAAGAGTGGGACGGAACCGAAGCCGGCCTGCTGCTAGTACCCCCTAATGGATGTGTTGATTGGATGGATGGAACAACCCTACACGACTTTCATGCGAATCAGAAAATGGTGGAAGCGGAGGATGAAGATCACATACAGGATGAAAGCAAGACAAACAACAAGGATGAAGATACCAAAATACCACCGCAAGACTGCAAGATTCCTCTGGACAATGCGCCCAGCGATGCATGTAATGTCACATGCAAGTCTTTGAAAGGAAAACGTATCCAGTTACAAAAAACGATGATGACATCGCACTTGTCTTCCTCATGGATGGATAACTCCATGCAGGTATCAGGCATGTGGAATCCAGAAGATACACCGCCCTCTTCCAAACCAGAAAGAAAGCAGGGTGGGGTCAAAGCTACCTGCAGTCCTTCCCAAAGACAATGGACCATCGAACCTAGCACCACGCTTTTCAAGAAGATCCAGCAACCAAGGCGGTCCAAAACATATAGAATTCTACACGGAAGACTCTTCCACGTGAATGGCGCCAGAGTATCAGCTGACGAACGATTGTGCTGATCCATGTAAATCGATCTCCATATATGTACAACTCTCCATGCAGCAATCCAACTTACGTCTTCTTCATCTTCACAATGATTTACGAGGTTTGCTTATTCATCGATGGTCATTGCTTCTACAAGCTCTTCCAGAGGCACTTCTGGCACACTATCGTCTGAGGAATAGTCTGGCAATTCATCCTCTGCTTTGCCGACTTGCTGATATTCTGGGTCCTTATACAGCTGAACCTGGGCACGCATTTCTGGGTCTTCCTCCAACTCTTCCAAAAATCTTTCTCTGTCCGCCAATGCACTTGCATGTTCTGCCTTGTTCCGGATTTCTGCAGGCTCGACGTCCATTTGTTTCAACTTCCACGCCCTTCCCCCTTTACCCCTTTGCTTTCTCTTTTTCCTGCTTTCTGCGTAACTTTTTCTCACAAGGACAACATCAGGAATCTGCAGCCCTTTGTACTCATCAATGCTTTCATCCACCAAGTTAGCTCGCGAAAGGTCATAACCAAGTACAGTATCCCCAGGACCGATAATATTTCCTAAATGTGTCTTGCAGCACATAACCGCCCCATCATTACCCACGTCGGTCATCCTACAGCACTCTACCTGGGCCAGAGCAATCTTTCCTCCAGCAATTTGAGTTCCCACAAGCTCTACATCCAATATGTAAAATTCGATGAGAGCGCGGCTGGCCAGCATGGCTTTGTAAGGTTTACGCCAGTAGGCCACAGAATCCACCCAGGCCACTTGCAAAGTCTGCGGATCCATCAACTGGATATTGTTGGACACCTTTGTACACAACACAACCGGACCTAAACTCCCCAGTGAATTGGCCACTGCCTTTGGAAGGCAAATGACATCATCCTTACAAACAGGCACAATTTCTACACTGAATGTATATTTGTAGTTGTAACTATTGTTATGATCGTCCTGCGAAACCAGCTGCTTATCGTGCCTGTGCTTCTCTGGTACCGTCGAATGCAAGAAATCTATGAATTTCAAAGCATGACTCCTGTTTCCAAAATAAAAGTCGACACCGCCGTAACGTTCTTTGATGTTGATAGCCTGATCCGCCGCTCCGTATTTGAGAATCAGTTGCTCCAAGTAGAGGAACGTCCTTTTATGCTCCACTCTTTGCCTCACTTGGACGCAGGCAACCCATTGATTTGGATTGGCAGCAACCCTCGAGCAGTGATCACATGGGTAGTTTTCGACCACATATTCCACGACAAACTCCTGCTGCAGGATGGCACCGTTGAACACTTCTTTTTGGATGGACAGTTTGACCTTGATTCGCTTGGAGTGAGGTTCTGTCCATATGAATCCTGCATCCACCAGTTTGACTTTGTTGAGTCCTTTGAGTTTTCGTATGCAATGGGTGAGCAATTCTTTGGACTCGGGATCGGCCACGAGCCACGTCTTGGGCGGTTGCAGCCATCTTCCGCAGTCTTTGCAGTGCAGGAGGCTGCATTGTTTCTGTATCCCTTCCGTGACGTCCACTTGCGACCTCACACAATTTACGCACATGTTGGATGGATTGGGTTGTATCGCTGTCCCGCAGAGGCAGCACAGCACGTTGGGCAAGGCACTCGTCCTCACGCCTTCCATGCCGTGTTGTGTTCTCTTCTAGTCCTTGGTACCGACGGCTTCGGTTCCTTCCCGTCCACCCCTCTTTCCTTCCTCGACTTTTTTTTCTCGTTCCTGGGCGTCGGAGGAGGCGTAGCAACGCGTTTGGTTGCGTTCCAAGGCACCGCCGCCGTCGGAACCGTTTCGAGAGAATGCCGAGTTCGATCGGTGCTCCCATCTTTCCTCGTATCCATTCCTGGTTACGAGCGATACCCGTTCGCAGCAGACGGTTGTCAGTGGGAAGGGGCTCCCGGGGCACCAATCGATCCCCCCTTCATCTTGGGGTGAACCGACGGGTCTGTTGGATCTCTTCGATCGGGGACCCATCGGGTCGAGTCCCCTTTCACCCCTTCCAATGGATCCGGTCGAGGTTGGCCGATTGGCGGCGGGGGTGTCCCATCCACCCATCCCTTCCATCCCCCCCTTGGATTCGAGGCCACCACCCACCCCCGAGCGGTGTCCCACGATTGGAAAACGAAAGGACGCTTCTCCCTTTCTTTTCGTCGGTTGACCCCCGGATCCCGTCCGATCGAAAAGGAACGTCCTTCGGGTCTGTTCCCCGATGGGTACTCCCTTTCCCCTCGTCGCACGACGGTCCGAGACGGTCGAGTGGCGGCGGATTGGACATCGCTCTCGCGACTCCTCGGGAAGAAGGAGCGCACACGCGGGTCCTGGACATGGCCAGACGCATCGTGAAGCCTCGTGGGAGTGGAGATGTCAATGGACACGACGGAGGGACCGCGCAGGAGGCGAACGGAACGCATCACAAGGAGGTAGACGAGGCCGAACCGATGACCAGGTCCAAGACGTCCGATGGATCCAATCCGCGCGAGAAACGAAGCAAAAAGAAGGCAAGAGATAGGAACGAAGACAAGCACCAGGTCGTAGGAGAACCAGACAAACCATCCATCCGGATCAAGGTCCGAAAGACCCGGTTCGTGGATTGGAAACCCGGTGCAGTGTCCGCCATCTCTGTGGCACCCAACCAAGCACACCTGGCCGTTGCGAGAGAAGCAGGCGATGGTAGGAGCTGCAGGGCTGTAGAGGTCTGGGAAACCGAGTATTGGACCAAAGTGTTGGAAATCAAAGCGCCACATGTTGGAGAAGATCCTGGCATACATGGAGGAAACGGACAAGAAGAAGGAGGGCACGGGGAAGTCACCGGTCTCGCCTGGGTGCAGGATGGTAGCGGGAAATGCAACGTCCTGGTGACCAGCGGACTGGATGGCATGCTGGTCGTTTGGGACCTGCAACAGAAACGAGCGGTTCGAACTGTAGAAGCGGGAGGCGGAGCTGTTTGGGACATGGCCGGTGCTCCTGCAGGCGCCAAGCAAAACGACCCTTCAGCAGATTCATCCAGGGACCAAGACATCCAACCATCTAGAATTGCTTGTGCTTGCGATGATGGGAGGGTCAGGGTCTTTGCTTTCACCCCACAAGGACTGGAGTTCGAGAAAGTGATCGGACGGGCTGAAGGGAGGGCCCTCAGCGTGGCCTGGCAGAGAGATGCAGCTGCCCTTGCCGTTGGAACATCAGACGGGTTCATCCGACTCTGGAAAGCAAATCAGCTGTTAGGTTGCGAATCGGTTTGTATTTCGTTGGGGGACTGCTGCGTGTGGTCGCTCCTCCTCCTGGACGATGGCACGATCATCAGTGGTGACAGCAACGGCACAACATCCTTCTGGGACCCACAGTTTGGTACTCTCCTGCATGAGTTCACGCAACACGAGGCCGATATCCTCTGTATCGCCGCCTCTCCCTCGGGCTCCTCCGTTTTCTCGTCTGGCATTGATAGCAAGATCTGTAGCTTTGAAAGAATCGAACAAGAACCAGGCTCTTTTGAGTGGGTCTACACTGGCTACAAACGTACACATTCCCATGATGTGCACAGCCTAGCCGTTGTACATGGCAGCCTCTTTGATGGGAGTGCAATCATATCTGGTGGCAATGATGCCCAACTATTCGCTTATGCCGCGGACAGCTTTCCCTCCTTTCATCCAGTGCGGTTCTGTAGGTGCCCTCAGTTGCCCAGAGTTGCTGCTATGGTTGTCCGAAACGAGAGAGGGGAGACCTTGCTGTCAGTGCAACGCGACCTTTGCATAGAGGTTTGGCAAATGGACCGGCCGAAAGGGAAGGGAGAGCGTAGGAGACGCCCGGCGTACATTCCCTTTGAAGAAAGCCCTTCTCCTTCTCTCGTAGGGAGGGTAGATAATCCTTCTCGACATCCAATAATTTGTTCAGCGCTTGCTGTGAACGGAGGTATTCTTGCTTTCTCTGATGAATGCTCGACCAAGGTTTTCAGGCTTGAAAACCGAGACAAGGGCCCAAAACGTCATGCACTAGTGGGAACATTCCCCAGTGCATCTGCTTTGTGCATCACTGGAGATGGTACCAAGTTGTGCCTTCACTGCAGTGATGGGTCCCTTGGCGTGTTTGAGGTTGGGAGTGCAAAGCAGGAACTTTCATTTCATTCACACCTTGCAGATTCGGAGCCATTGTCTGAATTCGCTGATGAAGTTATGGCAAGTAGCTTGAATGGAAAGTGGCTCGCAATCACGTCTGGAGGGAAAAGGAAGATTCACATTTACAATATGAAAGGTATGGAGTATCATGGTTCCCTACCACTTCCATGGGAAAGTCTTGCTCTCATTACAGCCATTGCATTCGATGAAAGTGGGGATCATCTAGGTGCTTGCACGACCGATGATTTCTTTTGCTTATTCGATGTCGAAGAAAGGAAACCAAGTGCTTGGAGTATAAAGCACAGTGCGAAAGTTTCCAGAAAACTAGAGAGAATGTCGGGCCACGCGTGTTATCTGAGTTTCTGTCGCACGGAGCATGCACACCTGGCCATGATTGCAACACCCAACTCGATGTGTGTGTTCGATATAAATGCACCAGTTGTTGAGTCAGAAGAGGTGTCAAATAAACGCAAGAGAGTTCCAGGAGGTTCCACTGCAGGAGACCAGAATTTCAAGGTCCTCAACCTGTCAGAACCTTGCCTTCACATCTCACTGCTAGATCAAGCAGAGCTCCTGATAGTGGAAAAACCATGGCTTGATGTGCTGGAGACCCTTCCACCACCCCTCTACAGACATAGGTACGGCACATAGTTTCACTTTTATTTCAATAAACCAATGCATCAGATCCAGCATCATGTAGCCGTATCCCATAGTTTGGATCCACAGTCGAGCTATGGGATTTTTCCTTCACCGGATCTCTTATGCCTTGTCAAGGCACTGGCCTTATCCAAAAATTGCGTCGCTGATCCTTCTGCCTGTGGAACGGGCCGAGAGGAAAGTTCCTTTCTGCGTCTCCTAGGCTTCTCTTTCTTTTCGCAGCCTTTAGCTGTTACATCAGAAGGGTTTTCTGCCTCCAATTCAGGCAATGCTTGGCTTTGTGCCCCGAAAGACATGTCTTCTCCAGTGATGGAACTGGATGTGCTTCCCTGTGGGGCTACTCCTGTGTCCCGTGTGCAATCATCACTTTTCTCAATACAGTTGTCCCGAGACGGGACTGATGAAGCAGTGCGTTCAACCTTGCCAAAACGTGTTGTAGGATTGCCCGGAGGCATGACTGTTGCCATGGCGGCGCTATTTCTTTGCTTTCCATGGTCGACATCCTTCCTACTCTGCAATGATACAAGACTAAGCAGTTCATCCTTCTTGGAGAGATCCGGGCACAAACCTGCAATGTCTGCGACCATTGCTCCGAGGCCCAAGTTATCGATCAAACTCATGTAGGCATCTCCATCCACTTCACCGCGTTGGAATGCTGCAGTCGCATCCCGGAACGAAGCAAAGCACTCAGAACCCAGCTGCTCCTTGATATTTTGAACAAGAAGTTTATTTGCTTTCTTAATCTCAACATCATCATCGGCATTGGACAAAGTGTAGCTTGCCTCTCTTGATCCGCCACCATTTGTACGATCTATTTGTGGCCAATCAACAGTTGTTAGGGATTTGGCAGAACCAACAGTCCTCATTCTAGAACTTGCAAATCCTGGAGGAGGTTTTGTGGAAGGAGTGCTTGTCTGCCAAGAAAGAAAGCTATCCCCTGCCTTCTTCTCTGGCAGCGGTCTACTTTGTGATTTCTTAGATGGTGCCCCTACAACCCATGAGGGTCTCTGATCAGGACCCTTTCCTTTCCGCTTTGCTAGAGATGGAAACTCTTCACTGCTTCCTAGATTGCCCATTGAACCACTGCTTCCAGCAGCCGATGCCCATGCTCCTGTGGTTTGAATCTGAGGATAGTTGACCTGTGAAGAAAGAGAAGTTTCTGTCAAGTCTTCAGTTTGATTGGATATAGAATGCAGGCTTGGTGCCCTCGGTAGTTTTTTCTCTGTTGTTGTGAAGCATGTTTGCAACTGCATGGCCTTCTTTTTCTCGGCCTTGCTCATAGATCCTGGATGTTTTGTTGCTCTGTGTCGCTTGAGCTCTTCTGCTGTCCTAAAGACTACAAACTTCTGCTCTCTACAGTCTTGATGAGTGCAAACGTGGTGTTTTTCTACGAAATGTTTCTCAAGATGTGGGTAATCCTTGTAGTATGTGTATTCTCGAGGATTATCTTGCCGACACAGAAAACAATGTTCATGGCTGCGCTCCATGTGATAGTATATTTCTCCTTCTCCATAGAAGTGCTGATGGCAAAATTTACAGCAGGGATGCCCTTTGAATCCATTGGCACCATCGATGTGATCGACAAGTGGCTCCCCTCGATCTACGTGGCGCTTAAGCTCTTGGGCTGTGTACAGTTTCTGCTCCCCAATGAAGCAATGCCTTCCTTCCAAGCACAGCCCACAGAAGTACTTTTTGTGCTCCTTCTTCAGATGTGCTTCGAGCTGGTGTTTGTGCTGAAACGTTTTGTTCTCTTGGCAGATCAAGCACACGGGCCTGGATATTCGCTGCATCGATTTGAAGTGTTCTCGATCGGCAAAGTACACGTCTGCTTGCTTGTCTTTCCACATGCTCCCTTCTTTCACCCTTTGTTCCAGCGCATCCCACTGGATCAGGTCCTGACGTGCAACGTTGTTGTGTAGATGGGACACGACGAGGGCCGCTTGGCACTCCTTCTGACAGATGCAGCACCTCTTGTCGTTCAGCACGAGCCTCAATCGTAGTGTGCATGCACTGCAGACTTGTGCTTGGTGTTTTCCCGCACAAGCTTGTCCGATTCCCACCCAAAGGAGCGGTTCTGCACACACCACGCAGTCTTCCACGTCCACCGCCATCGTTCCCATCCGCCGCCTGTGTGGGGTGTGTCTGTCCTTCCGAGCACCCCCCCTTCTTTGGATAGGAGAGAGGCAGGGAGAGAGGGGACGAAGGGAGGGTGAAACCAGACACACCCTTCACACCTCCTTGGACACCCCCCCTCGGAGGACCCCCCCTGGCCCGGTTGTGGGTGGTGGCATCCTACACCACACCTTCGTCCATTCCCACGTGCGTCGAAACACCACGATGGAACAGAAAAGAGAGTCGAAGCTTACGAAACCATGCACCGATCCAGGAAGGAAGGAAGGGAAAAGAATAGAAGGTGGGTTGAGCACCGTGCATCGGCACCCTGCGCGTCACATGAACCATATCGACGCAAGGAAAAGGGGGATCCAGGGGAAAGGCTCGGGACATCACAGAAGACACATTGCATACAAAGCAATCCAAGAAAAAGCTCGTGCATGAACCGATCGTGATGATGGAGCTTGCATGCGCCGTGCAGCGTAATCACATCCAATCGCGCGTGGATCGTGTCCCAAACACTTCAGAAGAGCTCAAGCGCTGGAGCTCCCAGACCGCAGGCGTGCGGCCATCCTTTTGGGCAACTTGGAAACGATAGCATTCTCCGGCTCTTTCGGGACACCGGTCTCTTTCTCGCAGAGGGTGAGCTCCACGTGGCATGGATGAGACAAGTATGGGTTGATTCTACCGTGGGCACGGTACGTCCTGCGCCTCTGCTTCATCGCCTGGTTCACTTGGATGTGAGAAATGTACAGGGCATCCACATCGAGACCCTTGACCTGCAAACGATACGATGGACCATCCATCGCGTCAGTCGACTGTCGCACGAGGGAACTCGTTCGTCGTCCGAGCCCACGTTCTGCAAAAGCCCTTCCACGCGGTTGTCGCGTCCATCGCACCGCGTTCGGGACGGTTCTCCAGACGCACCTCCGCATTGCTCTCTGCATTCTTCAGGAGTTCCATCAGGAACTCCACCGATTTCTTCGGCCAGCGAGCCTGTCCGTTGGTGGATCCCTCGTTCTTCGCCTGCGCCGTGCGTCCCACTCCACCGCAAAACCTACGAAAGGGGATGGCTCTTTCTTTGCGGAGCACGGCTTCGAGGTAGCTCTTGGCCTTGGTGAGCTCCATCTTTTTGATCGCCATGGCGGCTTCTCGCGTGTTTTTGAAGTGCACGCGCAGGTACGAACCGCGAGCCTTGGCGCTCTGTACGTCCGACGAACGGTCCGTTCGTTCGTCCGGTCAGCCCTTCGAATCGTCCTGTCTTGTTCGTGTTCTTCGTTGTTCTGGATCGCGTCTCTTTTCTCCTTGGTCACGAGCTCCCTCGTGTGCTCGTTCGCACCCTGGATCGTTCGCGACGGCATCCTTTCGTCCTTTTTCGTTCCACTTCGTTCGCTTCTTCTCTCCCTTCCCCACTTCCGGCGGCGGTGGTCGCGTTCCTTCTCTTCTGTTTCCTTCCGTCCTCGTCCTTCCTTCCCTTTCCCACCCCCTCGTCCTCCTTTCTCACGCTCACCTTGGCTGCACTGTCGGGTTCACGCGCGTACTTGACCATCGCGTCTCGTGGTGGATGGCAACACGAGGTGGATTGTGTGGATCGGTGCACCAGAGAAGGCGGCGCACGCCACCCCC
The DNA here is from genome assembly GCA_020975725.1 of Picocystis sp. L7. NCBI lineage: Eukaryota > Viridiplantae > Chlorophyta > Picocystophyceae > Picocystales > Picocystaceae > Picocystis > Picocystis sp. L7. The sequence goes on from QXJR01000012.1 coordinate 327,348, forward strand.
TGCCCTGTCCCACAATCCCCAAAGAAGGGGGGTATGGGAAGGTGCCTCCCCCGTCCCCAAGAGGAAACGGGAATGCCCCCCCTTCCCCCCTTCCCCTTTCCCTTCCGTTTGACCGGATCGGGGTGGGCCCCCGTCCTCCCTGTCTGAGGATTGGGTCTGAGTCCTCCCTTCTGGAATGAGAGACAATTCGATGGGCTTGGACCTAGGGCTTTTCTTGCCGTAGGATTGGAACGCTTCTCCGAAAATGTTCGGATAGATCGCGTCTCACGTTGTTCACGTGGTGGTGTGATGAGAGCAGATGCAGATGGTAAGGCGTTGCTGTTGTCGGTAATGCAAAAACTAGTTACAGATATGGTTGCGAGCGCTTTATATAGTGCGCTTCAGCGAGTAAAACGAGGTCACGTGTCTTTGGAGCATCCGCTGACCATCGTTGATTTTGTCTTGTTCAGAGATTCACTATGAGGGCGTTCGCCTCGTCGTCAGTGTCGGACTTTCCGTCTCGACTGCTTGGGAGCCCTTCGTTTGGCGGGTCCCCAGTTCGTCTTGGACCATGGAGTATACCCAGGGAAGGGGTATTACTTCCAACACTCCCACTCTCCATGGTTGAAGGTAGTATCATTCCAAGATTCTTCAGGCATTCCTTGAATTTTGGTGCCGGTACCTGCTTGGTTAGGTAGTCTGCCCACATTGTTTCAGTGGGACAGTAGGTCAGTTCGATTTCTTCTCTCATTGCTCTTTCTCTTATGAAGTGGTGTTGCACATCAATGTGCTTGGCCTGGGTTACTGATTGTGGGTTCTTCAGGAGTCTCAATGCAGATTGATTGTCAATCATGATGGTTGCTTTCACTGATTTTGGTTCAAACAGTTGTTTCACCAGGTTTCTGATCCAGAGTGTCTCTTTTATGGTTGCTGCGGCAGCTTGGTATTCTGCTTCTGTGGTGGAAGTTGCAATGGTGGCCTGCAGCTTGCTCTGCCAAGAAACCAGTGCCCCCATGATTACAATTGCATATCCAGTTCTGGATCTTCGGTTTTCCTTGTTGCTGGCATAGTCAGCATCGCTGTATGCAGTTACTTGGATTTCACTTTGAATGTCTTCTTTTGTCCCAGCGTACTGCATGGTCAGTTGTTTGGTTCCGTTTAGATACTTTAGTGTTCCTCTTATGGCATTCCAGTGGGTTTTGGTTGGGCAACTGTTGAATCTTGCCAATACAGATGCAGCTTGAGTAAGGTCAGGTCTTGTGGTGGCTCCCAGGTATTGTAGTTGTCCCACGATTTTTTGGTAGTTGAGTTGCTCCGAGATTACTTCGTCAGTTTTGTTTTCAAGTGGTACTGACAGGGGTATTTCTTTTGACTTGCTGTTTGTGACTCCGTGTTGTTCCAGGTATTCTGATATTTTGGTAGTTTGTTCCATCTCTAATTTTCTCTGGGCTCGGTCACGTCTGATGGTAAGTCCTAGAAAATGCTTTGCTTCACCCAAGTCTGTCGCTCTGTATTCTTTTTGAATGAGTTCCTTGATACTTTGAATGAGATCCAGGTGCTGACTCGCTATCAGTATGTCATCTACGTAGAAGCACAGGTAGCAGATCCCCATGTCTGCTTGACACTTCAATATACTTTGGTCTACTTCAATGCATTCAAATTTTAGCTTTTTGAGGGTGGTTGTCAGCTCTTCATTCCAGGCTCTTGGTGCTTGTTTGAGACCATAAAGGCTTCTGTTCAGTTTCAGAGCTTGCTTTTGGTTCTCGATTGTCAGTCCATGTGGGGCCTTCAGATACACTTCTTCTTCCAGATCTGCGTTGAGAAAGGCAGTTTCTATGTCCATTTGGTGTAGATGGAGGTCTAGGTGATTTACTGCTGCGAGGAAAATGCGTAGTCCTGTCTTGCTGACAACTGATGCATAGACTTCGTCGTAATCCACCCCAGGTTTCTGGTGGCATCCGAGTGCCACTAATCTGGCTTTATATTTGGTGATGTTCCCATGTTCATCACGTTTCACTCTAAATATCCACTTGGTCCCGATTGGTTTTCTGTCTGGAGGCAGCTCTGTTATGTTCCAGGTGCGCATTTTGGACAGGGCATCAATTTCATTTTGGATTGCCTCTTCCCAGAGCTTCTTGTCTGGTCGATGCATTGCTCTCTGATATCCATCAAATTTGTCAGGTAATGCACCTGCTCTGTATGCTGTGAAGTTCGTTTGTCTGTTGGGTCTCAGATTGTAGTGCTTACTGTTTGTTTGCTGTTCATCGATCTCTTCGTTTGTGGGTGTTGACCCTGCTTCTGTATCGGACTGTTCTTCTTCAGATTCACTGGAGCTTTGCTCCCACTGATTTGGCTCACTAATTAGTTCATCTTGGTACGGTGTGATGATATCATCGGTTTCACGGTTGTATTGGCCCATTTTGTGTTCGTTGAATCTCACATGGTGGCTAGTCACCAGTCTATTGCTGAGAAGCACTCGATAGGTGCTGGAATTTTCATAGCCAATGAATATTCCCTTCTCACTTCTGGTGTCAAATTTTCCGTTCACTTTTGGTTCTGGTTTCAGTACCCAAGCCTCGCATCCAAACACTCTCAGATGCTTGATCGTTTGTTTTCTCCCACTGAGCTTCTCTAGGGGTGGCCTCTTGTCTTCCCCATGTGTGGGGGTAGTACGGTTTCTGGTATAGCAGTAGGCCCTCACCGCTTCCCCCCAGTATTTGTTGGGTAGGTTAGTGGCATTCAGCATGGCGCTTGCGTGCTCGCGCAGGTCACGATGTAGCCTTTCGGCGTCGTTTTGTTGCGGAGTGTATCCGGCCGTCTTCTCGTGAGTGATCCCTCGTTCTGACAGGAACTCTGCAAGTTTGTTTCCCAGGAATTCTTGGCCGAGATCTGTTCGAATGGCTTTGACTCGTTTGTTGCCTGAGGCTTTTTGTTCGAGTACGTTGATTGCCAGACGCGCATATTTTCCTGTTGAACCTTTTGAACTCATCAGGTATATTAGGCTGGTTTTGGTGGCATGATCCAGTACTGATAGGAAGTATCGTTGTCCTGCGGGCGTTTCTGGGTGAATGGGTCCTACCACGTCCATGTAGAGTAGGTCCAGTGGATGGTATTCATATTCCTTGCTCTTGAATTTGCTGGCACATTGTTTGTTTTCCATGCACGGTTCGCACACTTCTGTCAGTTGATGTGGAAGCCCCATCTGTTTGACGCGTTCACTGTGGATATGACCCAGTCTTTGGTGCCAGATCTTTGCCGTGGCAGCGAGGCTGTAATTGTCTCTTCCAGTGAGTTTGGCTATCAAGGTTTGCTCATCTTGCTTGATGGTGCACTGACCATTGTTAAAGTTCACTGATGCTCCATTTTTTGTCATGCAGGTAACAGAGAGCAGATTTGTTGCAAGTCCAGGTACGTATACCACATTGTTCAGGGTAATTTTAGTTTGCAGGTTGTCATCCAATGTTAGTATTACGGTTCCAGTGGCCTCACCAGTTAGGTATGTTCCATCTGCGATTTCGATGGTTGCATTGAAATCTTTCAGTGTGCTGACCTCCAGGTATTCATTACGTCCAGTCATGTGCCAACTGGCTCCAGAATCGATGATCCATTGGTCGTGATCATCGCTCTCCAGAAATGCTGCAGATGCCATCAGGCTCATTGGTTTGTCACTTCGATTGGGATTGCCGGTTCCTTTAGGTGGGTAAGCTGCTCTGAATCTATTGCATTGGTTCAGAGTGTGCCCGGGCTTGTTACAGAATTGGCACCGTAAGTTTCTGGCTTGTTGCATGAGTGGCTGTGGTGGATATTCCTCTGCTTCTTGTGCAGTGAGGGCTTTAGCTCTTCTTTGGTAGGTCTCTTCATAACACAGCGACAGTCTTACTCTAGACATTGTCAGTTTTTCATGGTAGTGCTTGAGTGTCAGTACTACCATGTGGTAGTTGTCTGGTAGACCATCCAGTACTGTGTGTGCAACCTCTTCTTCAGAGAGGTCTACATTCACTTGTCTGAGCTCATCCACTATGGCTACGATGCCATTCATATATTGGTCTACCGTTTGGTCGTGTTTCTTTCGAGTTTTTGCCAGCCTTTCCCTCAGCTCACTTTCGCGCATTGAGCTGGAATTCTGGTACAGGTCCTTGAGAACCTTCCAAGCTTCATGAGCAGTAGTGCAGTGATTTACATGTCCACTGTACTCCTCATTTACACTGTTGATGATCCTGCATCTTGCCTGTTGAATGCATTGTAACAAGATTTTCTGCTTTTCATCTTTTTCTTCTTTCTCTGCATTGTTTAGTTCAGGTTCAGTGCAGGTAACTTCCCAGAGTCCATAGATTCTGAGGTAGTTCTCCATCCTTATAAACCATTGTCTCCAGTTCCTCCCATTTAGCTCAGGGACAGCAGCTGCACCAGCAGGGTCAGTCATGTCTGTCACGGTGGCTTTCAAGGCTCTTAACCTGTCTGAGGATTGGGTCTGAGTCCTCCCTTCTGGAATGAGAGACAATTCGATGGGCTTGGACCTAGGGCTTTTCTTGCCGTAGGATTGGAACGCTTCTCCGAAAATGTTCGGATAGATCGCGTCTCACGTTGTTCACGTGGTGGTGTGATGAGAGCAGATGCAGATGGTAAGGCGTTGCTGTTGTCGGTAATGCAAAAACTAGTTACAGATATGGTTGCGAGCGCTTTATATAGTGCGCTTCAGCGAGTAAAACGAGGTCACGTGTCTTTGGAGCATCCGCTGACCATCGTTGATTTTGTCTTGTTCAGAGATTCACTATGAGGGCGTTCGCCTCGTCGTCAGTGTCGGACTTTCCGTCTCGACTGCTTGGGAGCCCTTCGTTTGGCGGGTCCCCAGTTCGTCTTGGACCATGGAGTATACCCAGGGAAGGGGTATTACTTCCAACACTCCCTTTCCTTTGGGACGGGGGGATCCATACGGGTCCCACCCCAAGGGAAAAGGAGGAAGGAAACCCCATGGGATTGGGGTGGACCAGGAGGACGGTCCCCCGCTCTGTCTCTCTCTCACCAAACCCCAAACCCCACCCGCCGAGGATGGAACCGGAATGGAACCGGCATGGCGGATCCAACACCCACGTGCGCCATCCTCGCCTTCGAAACGCACCGCCTTGTCCGATCGTCGTGAATCCGAACGTACAGGTCCACATGGGAAACGGAAACAGACCAGACGCGCGGGAAGGAACGGGTTCTTGTGCCTGGGGTTGGTGCTGTGGTGGATCCGTTCCATCCAAGCATCCGGAATGAGGCAAGTGCCAGGCGATGCGAAAACTAGAAAGAGAGTCGAGAAACGCGCCACGAAAGCGATCCACGAGAAGGAGCACGAACGAAGGCGACGCGTCGAGCCCGAAGCCGATCCCCACCAGACCGAACGGATACGCGAGGTGGACCGGCCGACACGCGTCGACGTCGACGGGAAGCCGGTCTCGAACACCGACCGCGATCCTTGCGCATCGAAACGTCGACGGGGACGCTGACTCGAGACCCGACGCACGTCGTCCCGACTCGACGCGCGAACGCACCTCGTGGAATGCGACGCGAACAGGTGCCGGAGCACGGCGAGTGGAAGGTGAGAAGAGCGACGTCGGAGTTCCAACCGAACAACGGCAGGAATCGACCAAGACGAAGAAACGGACGGACTGACGCCATGCCAAACAGAACCTACGTCGCAGACGACGCTGGAAAGGTGTGCACCTGGGAAGAAAGGGATCCTTGGACGGGATGCTGCGAAGGGGGCGAAAAGCACATCTGCGAACGATGTACGAAGCAAGGTTGCTGCGACGTGTTCGAACAGTGCGTTTCATGTTGCTTGGGAAGGGCAGAACAAATGGCTTGGAAGGACCAGCCGCGTATCATCGGTCGTCCCGACAAAGGAGAGTGGAACAATCCTTTCGATTTCTGCAGCAACGCATGCCGAACGAAACCCGGAGTGACGGTGCACGAAAACGCATACCGTAGCACCTATCGCTTCTGTTTCAACCAAACAGACGAACCTCCACTGCACATACAGCAGGAGTCGAACACGACCGATCCAACGGTCACGGTTGTGGCGGGGGTGACCGGTCAGAACTGCAACGATGCATGCGGGAAGGCCGGGAAAACGTGCCTGGAGGAGATGCTTGCATTTGCCAATGATTGTGGCTTGTTGGAACGATACTTCGGATGCACGGGAGGTTGTCAGATCGGCAGTAGCCCGTGGATGCCAGCCTTCACTCCAGGCAAGAATGCAAAGGGAGATGCAGAGTACGTTTGTAGGCTAGGGGTTCGGTCGTCGTTCAACTGCTCAAGCATGTCCTTCAACAGCAATCGCGTGTGTGCTTGCAGAAGATAGGTCAGAGAACGCAGCGTCTCGTTTGTTTATAACACATCCTTCCTTTTCAAGTGCAGCCCGTCTGGTGCTGGCTCTCGCAGAGGCCGCTCTTTCCCGCACGAACGTGCCAGCAAACAACTACCACCCAGCGGCCAGCCCGGCCTGCATCAGGGTTTCCACGGTCGAGGTTTTCTACTTCCACGGGTCCTCCGGGTCAACGACCTCAGGCTCCACTGCGGTGGAGCTTGTGTCGGAGGAATCCGCCTCCGAAGAGAGGCCGGCCGCAAATGTCATGGTGTCATAGATCTTCTTGGCAAAGTCGCGTGGGTTCTCGACAGGAAAGCCTGAAGTGAGCAGTGCTGTGTCATACATCAGCGATACAACCTCTGTTGCCTGCGGGTCGCTTTTATTGTTGGCAATCCTACTTTTGATGTCCTTGATGATGGGACTGTCAGGGTTGATTTCCATGATTTTCCTGCCCTTCATGTATTCCATTGCACTACTATCTCCCATGGCCTGTGCCTTCATGATCTTTTCCATGTTCGCACTCCAGCCGAACTTCGACGTGACCAATATGGCCGGGGAATCACTCAGTCGCTTTGAGATGACCACCTTTTCCACTTTCCCACCCAGGACGCCAGCCATGAACTCGGTGACGTCTTTGAATTGCTCTGCCACCTGCTCCTCCTTTTGCTTCTCCTCCTCTGTCTCCTCGCCCAAAGCAAGATCTTCCTTGGAAACATCCGCCAGCTTCTTTTCTTGGTACTCGCCGAGGTTCGTGAAGGCCACTTCATCGATGGGCTCAGTCAGATAGATCACCTCGAAGTCCTTCTTCCTGAGCTGCTCAAGGAACGGGGCATTCTCTGCGGCCTCCTTGTTGTCGGCAGCAAGGTAGAATATGTCTTTCTGCTCTGGCTTCATCCTACCGATGTAGTCGTCTAAAGAAACAGTCTCATCACCGCTCTTCGTTGTGTAGAAGCGAAGGAACTTGGCAAGCTCTGCCTTGTTATCAGGATCTTCGATGATGCCAAGTTTGATGTTCTTCCCAAAGGATTCCCAGAAGGTGTTGTAGTCGGATTTGTCTTCCCTCTTCGAAATCTCCTTAATCATGTCGAAGGATCGCTTAATCAGTTGCTTGCGCATGATACGGGTGATGCGGGATTCCTGCAAGATCTCTCTGGAAACGTTCAGGGGAAGATCACTGCTATCAATCACACCCTTGATGAAGTTCAGGTACCTGGGCATAAGATCAGTATCAAACTCGTCGCTGATAAAGACCCTCTTCACATAGAGCTTGATGTTGTTGGATTTCCCCGAAAAATTTTGCTGGCTGTCGAAAGGCGCCATTCCAGGCACATACAGTATGCCTCGAAACTCAATTGTGCCTTCGACGTTGAAGTGATTTTGCGCGAGGGGGTCCAAGAACTCCCTGAATGTGGTCTTGAAAAACCCATTGTACTCCTCTTTGGATACTTCCTTTGGGTTGCGAATCCAAATTGGTTTATTCTCGTTCTGCACTATCCAATCTGGAACATTTTCGTACTCGGTTTTCATGATCTCTTTCACCTCCTCTGGCTCCTTCCCTTCCTCTTCAGCCTTCTTCTTGGCTTCTTCTCTGGCCTTTTCTGTTGCCTCTACGTCGACCACTTCTTTGGGAACTGTTTTCTCGCCCCACACCTTGATTGGGAAGTTGATGAATTCCGAGTAGGTCTTGACAAGATCTTGGAGCTTGGCTGGATCACAAAATTCTTCAGCATCTTCCTTCAGGTGAAGCGTGATGCGTGTTCCTCTTCCCAGGGGTTCGCCATCATCGGGCTTGACAGAGTAGCTCGTGCTCCCCATACTTGACTGCCAGATCCACTGTGTATTATCGGCGTTGTTCTTGGTTTGGACGGTTACCCTGTCGGCCACCAGGAATGCAGAATAGAATCCCACCCCAAACTGTCCGATGAGATTCGCATCGTGCGTTTCCTGCGAGTCCTTGATTTTTTCCATGAACTTCGCAGTACCTGAACGGGCAATTGTTCCCAGGCTATCCATTAGATCACTCTTTGTCATACCGACTCCTGAGTCTTCGATCACGACTGTGTTGGTATCTTTGTCGGCCCTGATCTTGATCTCGAGATCTGGTCGATCTCCAAGCTGTGTTGAGTCGGAGAGCGCTAAGAATCGGACCTTGTCAAGTGCATCGGACGCGTTGGAAACGAGTTCGCGAAGGAAGACGTCCCGGTTGCTGTAGAGACTGTTGACGATGAGGTCCATCAGGCGGTTGGTCTCGGTCTGGTACTCGAAGGTTTCTTCCGTGGGTGCATCCGTGGCCGAAGATGCAGCAAATGTCCTTTGGCGTCTCTCCATAGCGCCACAATTCCCTTGTCTTGCATTCCATTTGCATGGATGGACCAGGTTGGTGGTAGGGGTGGCGGCGGAGCTGAATTTACGGAGCACCGGTCCACAGGTTTCCACCCTCTTCTTCCCTCCCTTGGAAGGGATGTCGTGGTAACCACGTGGGATCGAAGTCCCACGCATACCCGCCTTCGCGGTCGCTGTGGTTCGCATGTTCTCGGACCAATGCGTGGCGGCGAAGCGGAGAGCCCGTACGCGCATGCAACGCTTTGTGTCGTGTTTGCATCCAAGGGGAGGGTCCCCATGCCCCCCCAACCCAACCCCACCCAGGCACACCCCCCGATGGCAGCAGCACACGTCCCTTCGAGAGACCGGGATGCATCCAGAGAGTTCCATCACGAACCCTCCCTCCACCCCAGTGAGAGGCAGTTCAGACGGGGTCCATCCTAGGGACAACCCAACCTCCTTCCTGCGGAGGATGGTCCGTTCCATCCAAGAGACCAAGAGGACAAAACAAGAGGGCAAGGATCGAAGAAATGCCACGACCAAACCGATCAAATTTCGGAAGAGAAATCGAGAGATCAGAAACGTTCTTGCAAACACCGAGTGAGGGATCATCCGGAGAGCCGTCCCCGCTTTGCTCCCATGCTTCATCAAGATGGACGAGTCGGGACATGGCACTCTGGAAGATGAACGGCGTAAGTTGCAATGCCAAAGCATAGTGAAACGTTGTGACTTTGGCGACGGAGAATCTCGGGCTGCTATGTGGAAATTGTGGATGATCGAAAGGTGAAGGCATGAACCACTTCGAGGGAGCGCGTGAAGATCTTCTCAAACAACATTGGAACCGCGGCGTCATGAGCATTTGGCAAGGTTCCGGATTCTATTCACATGCTTTGAAGGCACAACGAGACGGGGAAGAACCGTTCACCTCGTTGTGCCGTGGCTTGCACCCATGCAAGTGTGGGCGACTCAAGGAGGGACCAAGGGACGGGAGGGTGTATCGCCAAGGTTACACACCTCGACGGTCGAAGAAACCACACGTTGTTGCCATCATTGGATCGCTTTCCTACCGCTTCTGATTTCAATTGCTAGCGCCACCTCGTTTCGGATGGTTCAAGCGTAGCATCAACCCAACCACGATGGAGGAATGGTGGTCGACATCGAAATACTTTCTAGCATAGTCCTACATTGCTTTTAATTCTTTTCCCTTTCCGCCATTGCTCTCTCTCCTGTCTCGCTTCGTATCTAGGCACGACGTCCTTCCATTCCATTCGATGTTCCAGTGCATCCACCCTAGTTGATACATGCTTCGTCTAGGGGGTCCTTTCCCATGGGTCGGAGACGACCGGCCGTACCACCCCGCCAAGGGATCCAATCGATTCCCTGTAAGGAAGCAAGGTCAGCATACCACGTGGAACAGACGAACGAGTCGTACGATCGAAGACGAGTGTGCCTTTCGCGTTCACACGAAGAACGATCGGGTCTAACCAGGCGAGGTCGGACGATCGCAACAAGTGCCTGGTGAAACGGCGTGGACGAGAATGGCCTTGCGTCAAGCCCTGCGTGCCTGGGGAACGCAACGCACGAGAGGCCTTGCCGCCCTTGCGAGCTCAGAATCCGACATCAAAGAAAAACTACTCCGCCACTTCCCTGGGAATCAGATTGTCGAGGTTCAAGACACTTCCGGAGGATGTGGGACGTTCTACAGCATACGGGTGATTGCTGACGAATTCAAGGGAAAGAGTGTCATCGAACAGCACAAAATGATCAATTCTATTCTGAAGGTGAGAGCAATGTGCGAACGATACGGTCGATCAATCTGCCAGGGTGGTGCAAGAATCGAATGGTCTGCAGAGCAAATGCTGGTGCGGCTGAAAGGGATGAATGCCTGGACGGTGAATCACCGTACAGATGAAAATCTGCCTGGAGTCCGGCTTACCTGCAAATGCCACCATCGACTGCTTCAACATACGGAACGTTTTTGCCATGAAAGCGCCGCAGAAGCAATGTATCCGTGCATCACCTTTGTAAATGCTGACACGTGAATGCCGTCATTTTGCTGCACATGATTAGGAGGAAGTCGCAAACTGGCATGGGATGACTCTGATCACAAAGGGAACATAGTGCAAAACGCATCCTGGCAAAGAGCAAAGATTTACAAACACACATTGCAAGTTTGATGCCCCCTCAAAACAGAGGTGCCTTCTTTCCTTTTTCGGCTGAATAAAAGTGCCCCTGCTGGATGTCTGGATATGTCTTCATGATGAAAGCGGCCAGCTCTCGAGAAAAATCTCCTTGGACATCGATCTCCTCCTTCCCCGTAGCATCCTTCACGACCGAAGCACCGCAAGCAAACTTCTTTCCAAACTTCTTTGCAGCATCACTCAGCTTCACGCCAAATAAATCCAACCCTTTCACCGTTGTAACACACTTCTTCTTATTCCTCACATTCCTTTCCAATACGACCTCCTTCTGCGGCACCTTCTTCACCTTGCCACCTGGCATAAGTTTGACGGGCGGTTGGCTGCTGTCCCCGGTTGCCGCCTTGCCTTCGTCCTGGGAAAGCTTAAGTTCGTCCATCTTGGCTTCCAAAGTGTCTTCGTCAGCAAAAAAGTCCGCGTAATTGGTGCAGTTCTGCTGGAGCCATTCGAGTCCCATGTTTTCCCGTAGCCAAGGGATAGATTTGACGAAATCCTTCAGACTCAGAAATTCACAGTACTCCGGCGGCATGCCGGTTGTTGGTTCCACCACGAGTGGTTTGGGCGCTCTCACGTCTCCTTCTTCGACTCCTGCTCGATTGACGTGCCCTCTATCCACGCCCATCGTTCCAATACGTAAAACGCACGCTCGCGTGTAGATGGAGCTTGTTCGATTTCCGTGAACGAGAGCGCGTGAATCGCCTCAAAGGTCACGCACTGAAAATCGGTTCTGGGTGAGAAGGAATGATTGGTCCTGATATTGAGCCAATGGGGCGTGGGGACTCATTGAGCTGTTCCTGTACGTGCAATGTCAGGTTGCACAGATATTCTTCCGGGACATCGCCCTGCTCAAGAGTGCGAACCACTTGAAATAGGTTCATGATGATGATTTATCACAGATAGCATCTTCACTCCAACGATGAATCTTTGTTACCACTTAAACAGTGCGAGTCCTTCGAGAAAGGGTTCCACGTCGACCTCAACAATTCCCGACTTGCATGCACATTTCTTGATATAAAGGTTTCGCTAAAATAAGTCAAACTCGCTTCTTGCTGAGCCAACCTGTCGAAACACAAGGTAGAAAACTCTTGAATGCAAGTATGTGCTCAACTTAGAGCTCTCAAACTAGAATTGACGATGCACGGAATCCTACCCATTTCGAGCGAGGAAAGAAGCCAATGTTTACGGCTAAAAGCCCGCTATTTCACGCATGTACCTTGCCAAAGCAACAAAAACAATCTTTAGCTTAAACTAGGCGAGACGCGAATTGAAAATACAATGAGAATACAATGCTAAGGCTAGCGAAGCCGCCGCTTCTAGCGTGAGAAAGGTAGGCTTAGCCGCGGACTTGCTTATGGAGAACAATGTCACAACGCAGTTGCGAAGGGAACTGAACACTTGATCCGCCGAGTGTAACGGCCAGCGAGGCCTCCCAGGGTCCCTACGAGACCCTGCCCTACGGGACCAGACCCCCGGGACCCCATATGGATGAAGGGCAATGGTGTCCCCTCTCAAACAACGACTGTACCGTTCCGGAACTGGAGTCAGTCCCCTTGGGGGTTCGTATTGAAGGAAGGTCGCCCCGGTTCAGAACGGGTTTTCTGTAAGGGACATCGAGGATTTAGACCGAAACAGACCGACTGAAGGGGACCGACCCCATCTCTACCTTTGCTTCTGGAAGGTAGGGCTGGGGTGCTGGACGGTGTCGATGCGACTGCCAGCTCACGTTCGCCCCGGGGCGAACGCAACGGACGGTCAGATGTGACTCTAGGGAGCACGTGGGTAGCCATGGCACCCCAGTTGCCCCAATTCCAACCGCCAGTGAGAGGCGGTGAGAGAGGTAGACCCTTGGTCCCTCTTTGCTTTGTGATACACTTCTTCTACTTGCCAAGCCAAGTGCGCAACACGCCTCCTCCTCCGACCCTGACCAACGCAACAGGAGAAACCACCTGGACGCTCCAGCACGTCCGTTCTCGCCTCCCACGCCGGCCGAGGCTCCTTCAACTCAAGGGAGAAGAGAGAGAGAAGAAGACCCCGGTACAAGGGGTGAGAAGCCCGTCCTCCACGAGACCCTCGTCACCAAGAGTACGTGTGTTGGGTCATTCAACCACGGACGCAAGTCTAATACTGTCGAAGCTTACTCTTGGGAGAAGACGGCGTTTCGTTCGCAAGAATGGACGATACGGACCACGCCACAAGAATGAGCACTCTCCGAAGAGAGCTTGAACAAGAACGAAGCGAAGGGCACACACTTCGTGAAAGAGTCGCTGATCTTGAAGCCCAAGTCGAGGCTCTTCAAGCCATACCACCTGATGGTAATGAATTGGAAGCCACGAAAGACCTCCTCGAAGGAGATGACTCTCCAAGTACCGATCAAGGCGCTCCCGCCGAACCCATCAGTTTGTCCGAAGAAAAGGGGCTCCCACACCTCACAAGTTTGTATGGGACAGCATTGCAGGACTCCAAGAACATACAAAAGGTCTCCCTTGAAAAACCTACCAAGTTCACCGGGTTGGAGCTTGAGGAAGACCCCTACTCTCTCACCTATTGGTATAGGGATGTGTTGTGTTGGTGCCAGGCCTACGCCTTCGATCGACCGAAGGAACAATTGGTCCTAGCCATCAGTCAAGCACTTGGAGGAACAGCCAAGTCCATGGTCCAGAACCTCATCATGAAGGATCCTGATGCTTTGCAATCGGTGGAGGACCTGCACTCATATTTGAAAAAGACATTTCAAAACCAAGATCCAGGCCCCGAAGCGTGGCGCGAGTTCCACACCACCAGAATGAGAAGGTCAGAAAATGTCTTGCAATTCTTGAACAGGTTGGTGCAGCTCAGCTTTGTGGTGAATGCCAGCAGCTCTCCTGTTTGCCGAACTCTGTCCGAGCATGACATATCAGCCAGGCTACAACATGGACTGCCAGCATACCTCCAAAAGGCTTTGTATAAACACCTGGAGCATCTAATTGATGTTGATAAGGTTCCAGACATGGAACCAGGCAACCTGGCAGCTACCATATTCAAACTTGAACGCGAGGCGGCTGAACCAACAAGGAAGGATATCAAACAGCCCGATGAAAAGTGGAGAGGACGATCGCCCGCGAATCGCGAGTATCGACCGACACCGCAGCGAGCGGCGTACCGCTCTGCAGCCATAGCAGCTGCCATGCCAACTCAGCAGCAACAAACAGCAAGGAGCGATGGATACCCCAAGCGTCAGCACAAGCGGTTTGATGATTTGGAAGAGGAACAGAAAAATGCGATCATCAAAGTCCAAACACAGCTGGCCAGCAAGCCACTTGGGGGTAAACTTACCCCAGAGGAAAAGAACCTTTGCCTTGCACATGCTCTGTGCCAGCGATGCCGTCGATATGGTCATGATCAATCAGTCTGCAAGATGGCATCAGTGATGGGCGCGCCAAAAAACTGATGGCTCTCCGTCCGGTAACGCAGGTTACCGCGACGGAGCCGGGAGCGAAAACTGCAGCCGCCCCGGTGAACAACAGTAGAGATCCAGTCTGCTTACACTCATTGACTAATGTGAAACCAAGACAGGAATTTCTTGCTGCAGAAACATACTTTGGAAACAGGAAACAGAGAATTAGAACCCAGGCCTACCTGGATACTTTAGCAAGTCACTGCTTTATCAGTGAAAAGCTTTTCAAGAAACTGCAGGATGCTGACCCGTGCCGTTCATCTTGGCAGTATACGACAGACAGCGTAGATTTCACAGTGGCTGTGGGCCAAGATGTTCACACTGCACCTGTGATTGAAGCTACGTTTACGATCGATGGATTCCGCACTCGCATGAACTTTGGAATAGCACCTCTGGAAACGTTCGATTGTATCCTGGGAGCCACCTTCTGCCATCAGCATTTGGAAGCACTGGACTGGCAGCAACACAGAATGATCCTGCGCGGACGCAATGGAACCAAGTTTACAGTGTATGGGGATCATCAGTTCCTGTCTTCAAGGAAACTGGACCTCATCGTGCCCCGGAGCGAAGCTCGCGCAGCAGTCAAGGACCCAGGCTGCTTGTTACTCATGATACAGCCTATGGACCCCACTCCAGAAATGATAAGTGAGGAAGAAGACTTCAGCAGAGTGCGCAGCCAACTCAGCGATGCATGGGACCTGGATGACCAAGACCAGGCCCGGCTAGATGACCTGATAGAAAAGAAATATAAGCACCTGTTTCAGCCTCGTACCGAGTTACCGCCCGAACGAGTACCAGGAGAGATGTTCAAGGTTCAATTGATGGAGGGCGCTACGCCCCAATATCGTAATTACTACCGGCTGTCCCCGCAGCAGCAGACTGCACTGAAGGAACTGATCGCCGAGTACGTAAACGCAGGTAAGATGGACCTGTGTGCTGGATCCAGCTGGGGAGCCCCGGTCATACTGGTTCCCAAGAAGGACGGCGGATGGCGAGTCGTTTTCGACTACCGCCTTCTCAACAATGTTACGGTCAAGGATCGCTATCCTCTGCCGAGGATCGATGACTATCTGCAGAACTTGAGGGGAGCCAAGTACTTTTCATCGCTTGATGCGATGGATGGCTTCCATCAGATCAGAATGGACCCAGATGATGTGGACAAGACTGCTGTGGTGACCCCCTTTGGGTCATTTGTATGGAAGGTCATGCCGATGGGGGCTGCGAACGCGCCATCGATGTTCCAGCGCATGATGAATAGAGTGTTTGGGCACCTGCTATATTTAAAAGTGTACATGGATGACATCTTAGTACACTCAGAGACAAAACAGCAGCACTTTCAGCATCTGGAGGAGTTCTTCGCCGTATGCGAACAAGCCGATATTCGGCTCAAGCGATCAAAGTGTCACTTTTTCATGAGCACCCTGGAATGGGTAGGCTTTCGCATTCGAGACGCGCAGTTGGCCTGCACAGGCCGTCTCCTCGATAAGATCCAGCAGTTCCCGCGCCCCACATCGCAGCGCGAAAATATGGCTTTCCTGGGGTTATGTCAGTTCTACATGCGGTTTGTTCCTCACTTTGCGGAGTTGGCTTCCCCACTTACAGAGTTGAACCAAGCATCATTGAAATACAACTTTGCTGCATACTGGAAAGAGCCACAGGAGAAAGCCTTCAAAAAACTGGTGACAGCTTTAAATAGCCCACCAGTACTGGCTCTCTTTGATGAGGACAAACCCATCAGGGTAGAGACAGATGCCTCAGATATTGGTATGGGTGCGTCGCTGATGCAGCAGGATGAGCAAGGCACATGGCGACCCGTCGAGTACTGGTCGAAGAAGTTCAACAGCGCGCAACAGAACTACCACCCTGCAGAAAAGGAAACCTGCGCGATACTTTATGCATTACAACACTGGAGACATCTTTTATTTGGGCAGAACTTTACGGTCATCACCGATAACAAGGCCAGTCATTTTCTCAATACCAAGGCCACTGAACAACTGTCCCCCAGAGAAATGAGATGGGTGGAGAAGCTGGCTTACTTTGCTCCATTCACTGTGGAGTACAGACCTGGCTCTGAAAATATTGGACCGGATTATCTCTCTCGCCATTCAGCCCAGGTTAGGAAAGGAACAGTATATTGTATACTTGATTTGTGTGCTGGGATGGGCACTACGCTCCGTGCACTGGAAATGGTCATACCAGAAACTGCAGACTACACCTTGGACTACATTGCAGTTGAGAAAGACGCGGACTGCAGAAGCGTCATCCAGCGCGTGTTCAATCAAGTGCGCCTGGCTCGGCCAGGCCTGTTCGTTCGCAAGGACATCTTCCGATATGGTGACGATGTTGCTGCTCTGGCGCATCGTCGAAAGCTTCCCCCAGTTCACCTGCTCATTGCAGGTGTGCCTTGCCAGCCGTTCTCGCGCGCAAACACAGATGCAAGTAAACCTCCGCTGGGCCTTTACGATGATCGAGAACTCTTTACAGCTGTGGGAAAACTTCACAGACGACTACGATCGCCAGACTTTGTGATAGAGTGTACCCCGTTTGCACCCCACCTGGAATCTCACCTGGACACAATCTCCCAATGGTTTGGGGAACCCAGTACTGAAGACCTTTCTCAGTATGGAGCTCAAGCACGGACCAGGCTCTGTTGGACCTCGCTGCCACCAGCCCCGGTATCAATGGGCACCACGAAACATACTCCCCTCACATGGCAGGAATGTTTGGATCCAGGGGCATACGCCCCAAAAGACGCTTTCGACAGGCCTCGTCTTAAATGCCCCACCCTGATGGCCAGCGCACGGTCCCATAGTGACCGCTCGCGATCCACCTGGGTACACGGCAATGACGGGGAGCTCCGTCCGCTGACCACCAGCGAGCGTGAGCGACTGGTAGGAGTACAGGCAGGTGACACTGCTGCAGTTGATGTCAGTGAAGCCGGTCGACAGCGCATGTGCGGCAACGCCTTTCCAGTAGGATGGATTGCCCACATGTTACTCCGCTGGATACACCACACACGGACGCTTCGACCGCTAGCCGGCCGCAGTCCTGATCGGACTGTGTGTGGCTCGATTGCGTCTCTTAATACCTTCAGCCCGATACCATCCGCTTCAGAAGCTGGTGGTCAAGAGATACCTCCTATACTGGATCGCATACGCATCGCAGCAAAAAGAGACCAGAGTTATCAGGACATGCTCAGCGCACCACCGCAAGACTGCACTGTCCAAGACAATCTCCTGTTCACATCAGGACCACACTCACAGCCAGTACTTGTGGTACCTGCTGATAATGGTATAAGGCAAGAGTTACTACACCTGGTACATGACCCCAGGCATTTTGGAAAAGATCGAACCTTTACGGAAGCTGCCAGACACTTCACCTGGAAGGACATGCGCCACCACGTACGACACTTCGTGGCAAGATGCCCCGTATGTCAATTGCAGAAACCAGGTAACCGTACTCGGCACGCATTGTTGTGTCCAGAACTAAGGTTCCACCCGTACCCGTTCCACACTGTAGTGATGGATGTGGTGGAAAACCTGCCACTTACTGCCCAAGGGCATAATGCTGTGCTTACAGTCGTGGACAGGTTTACGAAGTTTGCGATATACGTACCAATCCATTCCACTTGGAGCGCGTATCGGCAGGCCCAGTGCCTGATGGACCATCTGGTGTACAGGTATCACACCCCAGTGCACATTCACACTGATAATGGACCGGCGTACCGGACCCTGTTTAAGGCGTTCTGCGCAGCGTTGGGCGTGCGACATGTGACGGGCACCCCATACCATTCACAATCCCAAGGTGGGGCAGAGAGGCAGCACAGAACCTTACTGCAGACGCTACGCTCTACCTGTTCAAACAAGCATCAATGGGATGTCTATTTACAAGCAGCAGCTCATGCCTACAATGACTCTGTGCATGCTGCTACTGGTCACTCACCATTTGAATTATTGTATGGCTGCCCATCCAGGTTACCTTGGCATCTACAACTGCCCAACAGTGGACCGCACCAACACATGGATCGGGTCACCACTTATGACCAGAGGGTGTCAAACCTCCTGGAGCAGCACCGTGCAATTTACGAAGCGGTCCTGAAGAATCTGAGCAGGGCTGCAGAAAGCATGGGTAATCTGAAATCCAAACGGCGCCCCAAAAGCTTCGCAGTTGGCGACAAAGTAAAAGTCCAGTACGGACTGAAGGGCCCGACCGACAAACATAAGCTGGATCCATACTATGTGGGCCCCTATGTGATCAAGCAAGTGCTACAGAATGGTGCTTACCAATTAGATCTACCCCAAGGATCGGCCTTCTCCGATCGTATACACGTAGACAGACTGGAACCATGGATTGATTCAGATCTTACGCTCTTCCCGATGGATGAGCATCTACAGCCAGCAGCAGCACCGCTTCCGGATACTCGGGCCATGCAGGATGAGACTACAGCGTACCGCATACGCCGATATCTACTGCGGGACTATTCAGCCTTCCCTGCGCAGCCCGTACGATACTGGGTTGAGGGAAACATGGCTGATCCGTCGCAACGCTACTTCTGGGTAGATGAGACAGCAGCCTTATTGGAGGAATTCCTCCCCTTGGAGGAACAAAATGGATGCATACCAGAGCAAGGGATTTTGCCAGCGAACTTCGATGCCGTGCAGACTCATAAGAAGACAACTTATTTGCAGTCTCCGAATCCGATCATGGCGAACACCTGGCCATATCATAAGCTACCGTACCAGACACGCCGGCGCCCGCCCTCTCCACCAAGGACAACTCTACTGAACAGTGTGGTACAGGAGCTGTTTTATTTGGAGGGACAGGACCAACCGGCATACTTTCAGGGGATGGTGCATGCATACCAAGACAACCAGTATGAAGTACTATGGACAGATGGGAAAAAGGATTACTATCAGGAAGAACAAATCAAGGCTATGCTGTATGACCCAGTTTCGTACATATATGACTTCCAGCTCTAATTCAGATCGTCGCAGTGAGCCGGGAGAGTGTAACGGCCAGCGAGGCCTCCCAGGGTCCCTACGAGACCCTGCCCTACGGGACCAGACCCCCGGGACCCCATATGGATGAAGGGCAATGGTGTCCCCTCTCAAACAACGACTGTACCGTTCCGGAACTGGAGTCAGTCCCCTTGGGGGTTCGTATTGAAGGAAGGTCGCCCCGGTTCAGAACGGGTTTTCTGTAAGGGACATCGAGGATTTAGACCGAAACAGACCGACTGAAGGGGACCGACCCCATCTCTACCTTTGCTTCTGGAAGGTAGGGCTGGGGTGCTGGACGGTGTCGATGCGACTGCCAGCTCACGTTCGCCCCGGGGCGAACGCAACGGACGGTCAGATGTGACTCTAGGGAGCACGTGGGTAGCCATGGCACCCCAGTTGCCCCAATTCCAACCGCCAGTGAGAGGCGGTGAGAGAGGTAGACCCTTGGTCCCTCTTTGCTTTGTGATACACTTCTTCTACTTGCCAAGCCAAGTGCGCAACACGCCTCCTCCTCCGACCCTGACCAACGCAACAGGAGAAACCACCTGGACGCTCCAGCACGTCCGTTCTCGCCTCCCACGCCGGCCGAGGCTCCTTCAACTCAAGGGAGAAGAGAGAGAGAAGAAGACCCCGGTACAAGGGGTGAGAAGCCCGTCCTCCACGAGACCCTCGTCACCAAGAGTACGTGTGTTGGGTCATTCAACCACGGACGCAAGTCTAATACGAGGAAGAAATAACGGTGTTTTAAGCTTCCTAGTGAACCCTTCAACTGGGAATGGGAAAAAATCATCCATCGTTGACTTGCAAGCAGCGACCACAAAATTACCGAATAAGAATTCTTCAGTGAATAAACACAATGCAAGCGGCATGAATGGATTGGAATGTAACAAGTTCAAGTACATCTTCAACAAATCACGTAGAACTGAAGCTAATATAACAATTCACACATCCCCCAAGAATTCAAATGCGAGCGAGATGAATCACTCGAGGTAACTGCATTCAATTGAAGCTTCAATACAAGCCGACTGGTCACGCTTCAAAGACACCGGGATTCGATGCATTGCGGAATCAACCCACGTGCATGGGTACAGAATCTGCTGTAAGGGCGAACTACAGGGTTCAAGCTAAGCCATCTTATGACTAAGTTGCTCCTTACGTTTTGGGCTCGCAGATTGATCATCACCCGTCCTACTTTGAGGCGGAGATGCCATAAGCAACACTTAACATGTGTTGAGCATGCTCGTCCCTGGTTTAGACAAGACGCATCCCCGCTTGGAAGACTGAAATGTATACGGTACCCTTCGAGGAATGAGGGAGCTTCATAGCTCCTCGAAGGTACATGCCCTCATAAGTGCAGTGTAGTTACCGTCGAGGATAGCGGGGAATGCACCCACAATCCTCTGCGGTGGATGGAAACCCCAATCCAGGGTATTTCCGACCATCCATTTCGCGTGTTTAACAGAGATCAAGTACGAAGGTGGAGACCCACGAACGTACTAGTGGCAGCTTCTTACAACATGGTCATTGACTTGTTTCAACTAGAGCTAGAAGAATGTTAGCCTTCGCTCGACCCACCACAACAAACTTAATGCAATGTTTCATGCCATTCGGTTCGAGACAAACATTGTTGGCGTATCGCAAAGGGATGGCCACAGTATAGTTGTAGGCTTCGTGTGAGCATACTCCAGATATTCGTTGAGGGAGAGGAGAGAGCATTCATTGCCTAGAGATGAGATCGTATAAGGTATGTATCGTTGCATGATACAGGAATGTAATAGATACGACTCCCAACTTTGATGCAAAGTAAGCGGGCTACAACGCATGAAATCGACAGACAAAGGTCAATGTACTGAATTCCAGGATTCATCGCTTTGAATCGCCGATTTCTAGTGCAATACATTCAAAAAGCCATGTGCTACATATAGGAGTTGCAGGGTGTAAGAAGCAGGGTGTTGACTTTGGATACGTTCGTGGGTTGCCACCTTCGTAGTTGTCTATTACATGCAAGAATGAGTGGTGAGTATCCTCACTCAGTGGCGGCTTCATCGACCGCAGAGGACCTCTCAGTAAACCGGGAACCCTCCTCGTCGGTATCGAACACTGCAGGAATGGGCATCGCCCTTCGAGGACCCAGAGGGGCCCCATACTCCTCGAAGGTACTCGACCGAAACTCGGTCGTGGTCCCTAAGGGATTCGACCTCCCAGGGACCAGGGCTTGAGCAGCCTCAACACAGGGTGTAAATATATATATGTTCCTTGTGATCTCTCATTGGTAGCGAAGTTGTAAAACAAGCTAGGTGATACATGATCGTACAAGGGAATGCACGAGATCTTTCCAGACGTTCCGAACCCAACCTAATTCCCTCACTTTAAATATGTAGAGGACCAGGCAGTCGACATTAGGAAAATGAATGGTCGGGCCTTTAATCCACAGAAAGTGATGCAGGTAGATGTTTTTTGGTAGATCCAAATGCGAGTAGAATAATTGTTACTAAACTTATGACCACTAATGGAGTGAATATGATCAAAGGACTTCCAGATGATGGTTGTACACAAGAGCGATGCAGATGCACTAGTATGAACAAGTCGTAATTCCTTTGGAAAAATGAAACAAAGCGATTGATTCGTCAATATCTATCATAAAAGTAACTCCGACGATTCTGCCAAACATATGCAGAGCTTTTCAAGCAAGGCAGAAAATTGCTTCGTTTAACATACAAAGCTGACACCGTGGAGATACCTTCCAAACGTACTACAACTTGTCAGGGCATTATAAATGAGATAAACTCAATTCGATGAGTCTATATTTGGAAGCAGAGTGAGCTGGAAAGGAAAATGGAACGTTGTTCAACAGAGATTTCTATTGTGGAATGCCGCCTTCGCCTTTTTAAAATGACTCAAGCTTAAGGATGGTGGAAAACACTAAATGTGGGAAATCTTATCCACTGTTAAGAATGAAAGCTAGTGCCGCAGCATTCTTTGGCAGTCGTATACGTTGCTGATTATGGACAGTGCCTTCAAAGAGAGACTTGGCACCATAGTACAAAAACCATTGTCCATCCTCAATTTTATTGTCCATTGGAATTAAGAGTCCAGGAGCCAGGCTTGAATATCCTTGTAAAAACTATTGCAATTAGTCAGGCATTGATGAATGAATAAAGGAAATCAATATGAAGGCCAATTTAATTTCCATTCGACCTGTTCTAGAGCTTTCTTCTCACGTGCCGAGAGTGGTGCAAGGAGAAGACTTGCTGTAAGACAGAATTTATTCAATAGCCGTTGCTTGGAACTACCTCGTGCATACAAACGTGCACCAGGCATACCAGTTAAGAAAACACCTATCGTCCAGTATAGATAACCTTGGCAAACATCATCGACTTAATCTTGCATGGTCATCAAAAGATATTTCCGGTACCACATATGTCATGAAGCATTACCCCTCCGAAAATCCATACGTCTAAAAAAGTAAAACTACTCGGTACCACCTACACAATAGTATGCGTGTGATTTACAACATGTGAAGCCCTGCGTATGTCCTCGTGACTCTCTACTGGAAGGAGTTTGCAAAATATATGGAGAGAGACAACGAGAATTCAGAACTTGAGGTATGGCATGACATATTGGAGTCAAACAGAATCTTTTGAAGAGGCTTGGTTGTGAAAGTTGAAACAACAAAGGTAAACGCATGAACTTGGTGTAAAAAGCAGGGCATTGTTTGTAGATACGTTCGTGGGTTGCCACCATGGAAGTTGTGCATTACATGCAGGAATGATTGGTGAGTGTCGCCACTCAATGGCGGCGTCATCGCCCGCAGAGGATCGCGTCTCCAACCTTGATCGATCCTCGTCAGTACCGTTCACTGCAGGAATGTGCATCGTCCTTCGAGGAACCCATGGGTCCCATACACCTCGCAGTCACATGACCGAAACTCACTCGTGTTCCATAAGGGATTCGACCTCCCAGGGACCAGGGCTTGAGCAGCGTCAACAATGACAGTAAGCTCTTAGTTCGGAGACTCATCAAACACATTGCGCAGGAAGAGACCGTGCATGTTCCTCCCTAAATAATACTTTTCAAGGGTCGGAATCCGCTCACCGCAACAATATTGAGAAAACTCTATGTGTTTAAAACTGATCAAATTCTCAACAATGTACAAACTTTCATTTCCTAAAATGCGCATGAAAAGGGGGATTCAAGACGCCGACTCTTTCGAATAGTTCTATGCGTCGATAAAATTAGAACCATATTCTTGGAGATTGAATTCAAGCGTAGACTGCAGATAATGAACAGACACGAATAACATGTTATCCTCCAGGGGAAATATGAGTTCTACGTTTCCATTCTTCCAGCTCTCTTGGAAATATTGATACCAACAGCAAAGCCATCAAGACCATTGGTCCTCCCGCCGCCGTGCTCCTTATAATACTAAGCCAGTTTTTAAGCATCTTCATACGCATGATGAAAAAGAATCCTGTAGAGAAATTCGATTCGAGGAGAAAAGGCCATATCAGGATTCAGCATTTGCATCCATCCACAAATATTGCATGCTTGAAACATATCAGGACGGTTGTCGAACGTCGATGATGTTACGTAAGTTTCTGAAAGTGATTTTGTACGTCGTCCGATCTAGACACCCAAACACCATAGTCACCTTTCCCACAGACTTTTCGAGAAGGATTTACGATTTATGATAGCAGATCCTCAGCATCTGCTCATTCTTCTAGCCTCTTTTAAAACAGCAGAAACAACTGATCAAGTTCAAGCGTAAATAGTGAACAAGAACGGTATACTCCAGCAGGACTATTTGATTAGGAAGTTTCTTAGACAATACACTCCAGCATGACCCTCAATTTCATTTGGAACTCAGCTGCATCGGTATCGCAAGTACAGGAGAAATTACCGACTTACACATCATTTCATTGTAAATCATAATGCTATCCGATGAGTGTAGTTGAAGGATAAAGATAGGTATCTTACACTACACTTCAAGGGAAAAGTAAACGCAGTTGGCGTTTCAACATTTTTTACTTTCACACCCGACAATTGAAGGAATGTATTGCTGAATTGTGCACGTGGATTGCGTCCGAATTCATATTCGTTGTTTTGGTCTTGTAGAGCAAGCCTAAACCCCCGACGATTGAACTAGTAAAACACGGCAAGTTTTCAAAATGTTACATCAGGAAATTCACTGCTGATAGCGCTTTCAGTCTGCTGAATCAGTAAAAATGTTCCAGCCCTCACCAACGCTTTTCGATCAGCTTTTTACGGATTTCACTTCAGTCCATCAAGAAGATTTCATGCTTGCTACTGGATAAGCTGGATGCTGGTGACGAAACCAGGCACAATATTGATGTTTGAATGATTTTTGCTGGCGTTCATTTTGCTTGCCTTGAACAATACTATGTTACGTGCATTTCCAAAGCGCGTTGATTGGTAATTTTAAAAACAATTCGACAGAAAGCTGTCGAAGTATTCCTTGAAGAAGAAGCGCATCTTGCCTTAATATTATTGAAGAATACCGTACACAAGCGATCGTTATAGCATACAGGGTTGCATACAAGGAAATACATGTCGCCCTCCTCCATTTTCGAAGGGCTACTGTCACATAGCAGGAGCGTCGAAAGTCGATGAGCTCATCGACTGTTGCAGTCATCTGACGAACAATAAATCAAATCCTTAAACCACTTACTCAGCAAGAATGTCATCTCGCATGCAAGGCATTCAGGTTCAACATGTAAAATGAAGATTATACTGGATCTTGCATTTGGTACCTTAACGAAAAGGCTCAACACTTGCGTGCGTACGTTGACAGAAATGTCAATGCACATTCAAAAAGGTCAGGATGTTTTCTTACTTTTTCTTCGTTTGTACTTCATCCAGCTTGGCAAATCTTGGCTTGTTGAAGCGCAAGATGACATAAGCCAAACTGTGCCATCCTAGAAACAAAGCAAACTGGAGCAACTGAGTCTGACCAATGGTGAAGCCTGTAAAGCCGAAGTCACCCAAAACTGATTGTCCAGTTATGGTGCAATCAGGGTCAGGTTCTTGCTCCCTTACACATTCACCTGCATCGTTAGTTTCAAGGCACACCGTTGGGCACCCAAACTGCTGACCTTCCATCTCGTTTATCATCAATGCATAAAATCCATAGTAGAAAGCACTGATGTATTTCACCCACCTCGCACCGACTGGAACAGTATCTTGGTTGATATAGAAGCCACCAAACAGAATCAAGATGACACTCACAGCTGGCGCAAGGGCAAAGGCAGCAGCCTGGGTTGGCACAAGGACTGAAACTACCGATGCAAAAGCTTGACACGTTAGGGCCAACAGCAACGCGACTCCAATGAACGTAAAATACCTTGATGCATCCGCATACAATCCCACAAAGTAGTATAGAACCAATGCATACAACAGGGTTGGAAGAAGTCTAACGTGCAGTTCACCAAATAGCTTCCCAAGGTAATACGCACCAATGTTATATGACTTCGACGCCCTTTCTCGGTTTACCACCAATCTCTCAGCAGGAAATGTGTTGATAATCGTGAAAATTCCTCCAAAGCCGACATTGATGGTTATGAAAAACAAAACACCCGTCCTATCTTGAATTGACGGGAAATCATTTCCCATGTCCATATACAGAAGCCCGAGCAGTATGGCAAACGTCAGCAACTGCGCAATACCAATATAAAAAGTTCCTAGGTCACGGTTATTTTTTTTGAATGATCTTAGTAGAAGTATGACGAGTTGTTCGAACCAACTTGCCCCACTGCGAATGCTGTAAGTGTTTAGCTTCCTCGTGTTCACTTCACCACCAGCATGGCATTCTTCCTCTCCTCCCTCTCCATCCATGTGATTGCAAGCTTCATTTGCACTGCATCTGGAGTAGTATTCTAAAAGCAGCTGAACTCTTGAAAGTGAGCTCCTAGTGAATTCGGCAGTTCGATTGTCTGTTGATACCAAATCCATGAAAAAGTCGGCTGGGTTGTAGTGGTCCGGGCACACAAAGTGCATCTTCGAAAAATAATCCACGGCCTCCTGCGCTGCACCAAAGTACACAACCTTGCCCCTTGCCAATAGCAGAAGTTGGTCAAACATTTGAAATATGCTGCTCCTTGGCTGATGGATGGTTGAGAGGACCACCCTTCCATTTTTTGCTAGCAAGGAAAGGGTCTCCATGACGTTAAGGGCTTGGTAGCTATCTATGCCAGAAGTGGGTTCGTCCAAAAAGCAAACCACTGGATCTGAAATCATTTCCACGCCTATATTGGTGCGTTTTTTTTCGCCACCACTTATGCCACGGATCCTCGCATCGCCCACCAGGGTATCGGCTACATCTACCAATCCGAGTTCCATCATGACGCCATCGCAAATTTCTCTTTTCCTTTCCCTGGAATATGCCCGCGGCAATCTCAAGAATGCTGCCGTTTCCATGGTTTCACGGACCGTCAAGCTTGGAAACAGGATTTCCTGCTGCAGCACGTAGGTCGACATGGATCGAAATTTTTCGTGTCGGTCTTGGCCATTCAGTTTGATCGATCCACTGATGATGCTCCCTGTGGGAACGCGTCCAGCAAGGACATTCAAGAGGGAGGTTTTTCCACTACCGCTGGGTCCCATGATCCCTACAAACTGCCCGGTGCATACTTTTCCTTGAACATCCTGGAGGATGTTGATGGTCTTTCTCTTTCTTTTCGGGGTGAGCAAGCCTCCGGTTTGGATGGCGTAATCGACGGTCCACTCCAAGACCACGAAGGGGAGTTCCGACCTCCCCAGCTTGGTGAGCGTTGGGCTGATCTTGTTCGTAGCTTCTTCGAGGTCTTTCGGATCGACAGATCCGAGCGATTTCGTCGCCATGGTTCTCTCCTTCTCAAAGTCGGCTGCTGCTTCGCGCAAACGATCGAGCAGTCGTTGTTCGCCATCTTCCACCTCCACTCCGTCTCCTTCCCAGTCGTCTCGCGGCTGGGTTTGCGATTCCATCGATCGGATGTCTTTCTTGATCCGAGGACCAACAAGGCGTGTCTCACCGAGACCGACGTACTACGTGTCGGAACGAGACCCACCCGTGTGGAATTGTCCTTCTTCCACTTGGATCGATCCAGTCACGGTTGTCCCAGCCCATGTACCGAAAGGAACGTCGGTTACCACCAATCAGGGGATCTCCCTCCGTCCATGGGAGATCGGGTGCTCCAACGGACCCACTCGGGGATTGGGCATCAACCAAGGACGATCGGAAGGATGGGTCGATGGACAGATCCAACGGATCCTTATCACGACGAGGAATAGCACTCGGTGCTCGTCGGGGATCCTAGGACAGGTCGGCGATACACATCAATCGGGAAGGCCGGTCGATGAAACGTCGAAGCCAAAGAAGGCAACAGCGCAGTCATCCGTCGTGAGCGTGCAATGTAGGAAATCATGGACAAAGTGTGACGACCCATCCCAAAAAGTTGCATATGGATGACATAGCGAAAACGGGAACCATTTGGTTGGTCAACCTACTTCGGAGAAGCATGTACGTAGGGCAATGAGCCATACAAGTGGACGGAGAGGATACAATGACATATCTTTCCTCCTTCAATGGTGAATTCGTTCATGCAACGCAACGACAAAACTTTTGGACGATATCTATGGTAACATCGATGTGCATTGCATTACTTGTAAAACCTAAACTACGAATGGGGAACACGCATCAGACCAAATAAAAATACGCACATCAACGAAAAATTGCATAGCGTTACCAGTCTCTACGCCACTCTCGACTACGATTACGCATCCTCCAGACTGCCTAAGCTCAACTCTTTCGTTACTAACATGCCTTTCATTGTGACATTCCTTTACACTACGATAACATGCCGACGTATGGACCGTTCTTGTTTCTCGTAAGATAAACACAAAAGACTCTTACGGTATATCCATCCATCCTCGATGCTCACTCTCCAAAACATCGCTATTCGCAAAGTGTGCTTATTACCCATGTGGCAAGTTTCTCCACACGATTTCGAGTCAAAGCAAGTACCGTATCAAGAAAGTCCATAAGACGCGCTTGAAGTGCCTATGTTTCACCTAGCCGCATGGAGAGTACACAATGTGGTGGACGAATCAATAATATGTGCAAAGCTCTCGTCCCCTCTCACGTTCACTCGATATTTAGATGTGCACTTCATTACGCCGCTCGATCCCATGGTCTTGTTCGAATGGGTGGGTTGATGTAGCCCCCCTAGAGGCAATTTTGTAAATTTGTCGCGACGCGTGTATGATGTTGGAAAGGCTGTACAATTCTATGCTTACATGAAAGGAAGTTTAATCTATGCACTGAAGCCTCCATCAAGAGATTCGTTTTGCCACCCACTTGCACATATTCTTCTCCGACTAGCCGCTCTTTCCTTGCGTTGGTGGTGTGATGAGGTGTGCAATTAAATTCCTCGAAAGTGGCACGAATTGAGTAATTTGGGACTTGTACCACCACCAACGTATTCGATGATCCCTAGCATTCAATCGTGGATTGATTGAAACGATTTTTCGTGAATCCATCACACGCGACAATTTCAAACAATGCAGTTAGCATTAAGAAAGGTCGACACATAAATTACATAGAGTTTAAAGTGAAGACCATGCAACGAGCAGGATTGCCTCCAACTCACATCACTTCTTTCGAAGTATGAACGAAATACTCGCCACTATTTCCAATCCGAGACCCCAACCTCGTAGTGCTATGGAGAGACAATAAATTGTTTTAGCTATAGAAAGAGAGCTATTGTCATTGCCTTTTCTTTGTTGACCATCTAATTATTTTTCATTGTGACACATCGACCATTACCATCTTTGCACGATTCGAAACATAAAAACTCGATGTACTACACAACACCACTTAAACTCACTCTAGAAAAGCCATTCGACGTGTTACGGGCTCATGGTTGGGGTCTTCCACGGAAACATGTCCACCTACACTTCATGTCACGACTTCTATTGCACTAGTATATGTAGCACCTTTTTGGTCGAATGATGAACGACAAAAGTAGAAATCTAGTTTTGCACTACGAGAAGTGTCTATTTGTGAAAGGATGGCGTTCTTGGACACGTCCCTTGGACGACAGTTGTTCAATTGTGATACACTAGGGAGATGGAAATGTGCGATGTATACCACAACATCGAGTTAGAACAACTTGGATCCGGCGGGTGTTATGCACCTTGGGACGGAGTTATTCCGAGACCACATGCATCTTGCGGTCTAATAGCATTTTGGTTTCATTGGAAACCGAAAGGAAAACTAGACATGTGAGTAACTCAATAGACAGGCTTAGATTCACTTGTTCTTAGCTTTCTTTAGGAAGGTGGAAATGCTTTCTTAGATGGCATTCATCATACTTATCCCTGCACCCTTTTGACAGTGTAAGAGAGAGCAAAAAAGTAGCACCCGTGAGTTTCGCGGACAAAGGTTGGCAAGAAAGACCAGCGCATGCAACAATTATACTGCTACCAACAATTGTACCGAGATGGAGCTCGCCAATATGATGAGGCAACTCTACGTCGAGCTCGAATCCAATGGTATGGGCAAGTACGGATCTGAGTTTCCAACAGATGAGTTCAAGCGTGAATAAGTGTGACAGGCACCAGTCATCAACCACACAATAGCAATCGTTTTCCGTGCCCACTACACGTAAAACATGGTCACCTCTCCAGCACCTCTACCGAGTGACGTGCTGCTCTGGACCAAAAGTTGTTCGCGGAGAACCTGTGTGTTTTCTTTTCTCCACTCACACAATGCCGGCATCTCAATGCATCGTACATCAAGTGAGGAGTTAGTGCCACTCTTGCCAAATCATACAGGATTCAACTCGTGTTTTTTTGCTCCTTGTTATTGAGCTTTTCCAGGTACTTCTGACCTATTCTGAAAAACTTTTCAGGATCCGAAGAAAGATAAGAATCACACAATACAAGGAGCTTCTCATCACCCTCTAGCAGCAACTCCACGATCGATTCTTCAACCTCTTCGGGGACACTGTCTGGTTTGTCGGTGCGAAGGGTAGAGGCAGCACTGCCAATATTCGTGAGAATTGGTGAAAGTTCTTCCCGTGGGCCCACTTTCTCTCTTACCTTCAGCAACTTAACAACACGGGCAGGAATGTCCACACCACCCAGTTCAGCTGACTGTACCTGAGTCCAGACAATCCAACATGGATCTTGCAGGTAGCCAATGTACCCTTTCGCCGGTAGAAGCTCCACAAAGTCTCCTACCCAATGACCAACTTGAGCAACCTGTGACGAGCTTCCCAGTCCATTCGCCTTTGCAATCTCTTTCTTCAAGCTTTCAATTGTGAGCACGCGAAGTACAACGGTCTTCATTCGTCCTTCTGGGGCAGTTGAAGACTCCAAGTCCCATTCAACCACTCTGAATTTCACACCGAAAATGTTCCCACGCAAGCCTAACGCGACCAGACTTGAGCCTCCAAAAGAACGAAAGATGTTACCAAAAGAGGCAATAATAGAACCTTTGGTGAGAATAGCAAAGGCACCAGCACCTAGTGCTGCTGCGCCTGAGGCCTGTCCTGCGGCTTGCAACACCATCCTCCGTACTCGCAGCTCCTCTGCCTTTTTCTGGGCCTTCTGCGTTGCTTCAAGTTCCGCAATTCTTTTAGCTTCTTCTTTTGCTCTTGCCGATGCTTGCTTTTCTTTCTCCAGTTCTCCGTCCAGCTTGGCCTTGAGCGTCTTGTTCTCTTTCTCTAATGCTCTGACACGCAGGGATGTAGAATTCATGTTTGCCTTCGCTTCTCTGGCATCCCATATGTTGTATATGGCAAGGGAAAGGGGAGTGAGAAGGACCACAGAAACCGTCCTCCTCGATTTCGCGTGCAGGTTCGGAGCTTTCTCTTTCTTGCTCCTCGCAGCTCTTGTCTGAAAGGTGACCTTTGGAGCTGCTTCCTTGCCTCGTGATGCGTGCATCTGATTGGCGATGCCCTTAATCGTCGGAGGAGCGGTCATGTTTGTGGACCTCGTTTCCGCGTGAGCTCCGTCCTTTGTCTTCCGTGCAGCCTCCACGACGTCCTACTTTTCGGTCGACGACGGAAGCGGTGTTCGTTTCCCACACCCACGTGCAGAGCCGCGCATGCACGTGGGTGTGGCCTTGGCAAGAGAAGGTGCTCGGATGCCGTGGCGAGGATGGACACGAACGAGACTGTGATGGACACGAGAAATAAATTGGGAAGGCTGCGGAGAAACATTCCAAACCATCCCCAGACCACGAAATGAGCATTTGCATCGAGGTGGGAGGCTCTGCCCGAAGTAGAGCGGTCGATGCTACAAGGTGGACCAGCCATGGGAATTCCATCATTGAAATGGGTGTTGCGGCGCTCCGCCAGACGGCAATCGATCATCCCCATGCCGTTAGCTGGCTCTATGGGCGGTCGAGGCGAGAGCAATGAAGAATCTCTCCAATCCAAAGCAATCGAGCATCCCTGGACAGCGCTATCAACTTCAAATCAGGAAGAAACCCATGGTGTAACTGCTGTAGAGGTGCGCGCGTGTGGCTCCCCGGACCAAAGACAAATTGTGCCTCTCCCATGATTGGGCACGACAGGGCAACACGGCAAGTTGACCAGTACAATCCATGCCAATTTGCGGCTCAGAGCCTTCCTCAAGACTCTACGCTGTGCATCTTGTGAGCGATTCGTGTGCGACGTTCTTCGTATGACTTCTCCGTCGGCCTCTGGCTAAGCGGAATGTGCCGTCCCTCCGAAACGCGTCCGGAGTAACCATCAAAGCGGCCCAGCTTTTTCCGAAGCGACCTCATCCCTTGAAGCTTTATTCGCTCGATATCAATCAAATTCTCCACATGAGAAATGGCGGATTCGACGCCTGGGACACTTCTCTGGAAGCAAAGATGATCGAAATCACAAGAAAACAATTGCAAGGGCAAGTCCGGGGCCATGGCGTACTGCGGTTTCCTGGGGTAGCAATCCACGTCAAGAAGGTCTCTCACGATCTCTGGTCTTTCTTGGCGTCGGCCCACCATGAAGAGGATAGCAGCCATGCAGCGCACTTGGTGCCAGAGGAAAGAGGAGCCCACCACATCGATGAAATAGAGCGGGGGCTCGTCCCCATCAGAGCACATGCCAGCGACGGGGCATATTCTGCAGCGGCGGATACGTCTCCTGAAACAGTGTACATTCAAGGCATCCATGCGACAAAAGTTCCGGAAATCATGTTCCCCTTGGAAGTACTCAGCCGCCTTTGCCATCTCATCCAGGTCCAAGTTCAAAGATGCAGGGAAGTAATATTTGTAACGTCGCCCTCTTGCCTTGAACCTTGCATGGAATCCGTCTTCTACATCTGCCCATCCCAAAACGCGGATGTCATCCGGTAGCGCCTTATTGATCATCTTCATGTAATCCAATTCTTCTTCAACCGGAAGTGTGGCCGCTCCTCTTTTGGCTTTGGATCGCAAGCGCAGGTTCACCACTTGCCCCAGCGCACTGACCCCTTTGTCCGTGCGTCCACATCTTCCGTATCCCAAATCTTCAGGCTGGGCTTTCGGATGTATCAATCGGGTTCTTCGCAGGGCATCGAACAGTCGCTGCTCGACCGTGTCGTCGACGTGTTTTTGCGAGGCGAATCCACGGTATTCCCATCCAAAGTATGCGATTTCGAGGGCCACGTGCCGGCTGTTGTAGTTTTGGACGTCGATTTCTCCCGTGCACCTTCGTTTCCTGCCTTTCTTCCTCTCGCGTCGTGCTCCTCGATCTTCTCTGTTTTCCATCCAATCCGCAAGGCTGCGCAATTTCCGAACCAGTCTATCCCTCGTGTCTCCAGGTCCTGCGTCGTTGTTATCGCCGAGCAGCAGTTCCACCAACTTGGCTTCGGCTTTCGGATCCACGCCTTGCGCGTCTAGGCTTCTCGTTCCTTTCCTTCGCGTCTCGAACGGATCGTTCTCCACCTCCACGTCCATCGCTTTCATGTGCCTTCAACCAGGCGATCCAGGCGAAAGGCGGACGTGCAGTTGCGTCGGGACCGCGACCACCGCGCCGGACGTGCGTCCCGCTCGCGCGTGTCTCCGATCGTGTCGCATCCTCGGGAAGGCGTCGGGGACAAGAGAGTGCGGCCCATCGGATCGGATCGGATCGGATCGTGGGAACAAGCGGTGTGCGCGCTCGGTACGTCCTGGACGGTTGGAGGGAGAAGGCGGCGGCGTAGGCGTCCTCCATTCGCGTTTCTGTGGCGTGGTGTGGAGGCAGGACGCACCATCCGAGGTCGACGAGGGTTGCCGTGGAAGCAGGAAGGAGGCAGGTGGGGGGAAGGAGACGAAACGTCCGCGCGTTCGACGCCATCGAAGCCCACGTCCCGTGCTGGATGGACGGGAAGCACGTACGGTCCAGGTCCTGGTTCCCATTCGCATTTCTCCATGGACACACGATCCGTTCCTCCTTCCCAGGCGAGAGAGACCTCGTGTTTGGATCGAACGCCTGGATGTCGACCGGGTCCATGGGAACGAACCCGTACCATCCACCCCTTTTCTCGGGATGGTTCAACCCACACCCAACCCGGGTGTGTCGGTCTCCCTGCACTCCCGTGGAACCGGACACCCCCCATCAAGGAAGGGATCGTGTCCTGAAGGATCCCCAAGGGAGGAAGGGGACCGAATGGGAATGGGGGAACAAGAGGCCGAGACGAAAGGCCTTGGGCAGATCGGAACCGAAGCACGCAACCGCGAACGTCGTCGAACGCAAAGGAGAAGCATGGCGTCCGTTCCAGTACACATCCGCTACTGTGGTGCCTGAGGGTATGGAAAAAGGTACAGCGCACTGGAGAGGGTGCTGAAAGACAACTTCGGGGATCAAGTGAACGTCACCGGCACGGCGAGCGTGGAAGCGACCGGTGAATTCGAGGTGCAAATCGTGGGTGGAAAGCTGCTCCACAGCAAGAAAAACGGAGACGGACACGTCGACACGCCGGAAAAACTCGAGAAGGTGGTGACGGGTCTCGTGGAAGCCATCCGAAAAGCCACGTAACTGCCTCTGGACAAGATGACGAAATAGAAGACATGGACGGGCAAAGACGACAACCATGAATCACTGTGCCGAAATGCTGCGGCAAAGGCATGGCGACGAAAGTGCGGTGCTCTCCGGCCGCGTCGCTTCTTTGATATTCCATTTGCTAAGTTCGTCAGATTTGTTATGAATGTTTGCTTGTTTGTTCAGCTCATCGGCACGCACGTAGTCCCAGGCAAGGTGCGTCGTAGCTCTTCCAAGATCAAAATAGGAAAAGCATACAGTTGGCTGTACGGGATGTGTGAAACGACCTACTCTTTGGTGCCGTCAAGAAAGGCGTTTTCGTTTCCGTCTTCGTCATCGGTACGCCTGACAGTCAATTCGATCCTCAAAGCTCCGTGGGGGGACACCGCCATTTCGATCACAGACTGCGCACCTGAAGCCGCTCGTCTATACAACACTGCTCGCGTGATGAGTCCACCGAAACGTAAAAAGATCATCTTCACAGGCGGTCTCTTCTTCGTCCGAGGAGAGCCAAGGCATTGACAGAGAATTTCATAGATATCATCCTCTCAAAGTGACCAACATCCGCAAAACAAGAAGACCGCAAGTTGCATACATCGACGTTAAAAACTCAATTACCAAGAGGGTTAAAGGCACATAGAAATTTCCATCGTTCCGTTCTCCAAGACATGGTATCAATTGGTACCTTCTTTCACACCTTCCTCGTAGAAGCTTGAAAAGCCGTGAACACTAGGGTCAAAGCACCACGGTAACAAATGAAAGTCGCGACCATGCGTGCAAGTGATAAAAATAATGGTGAGAATAAGCGGATGTCGATGATTCGACAAGCAATCCGCTATGTTAGCAAGAGCGTGGAGAATCAATCCTTTGGTCCATATGTAATGTAGGCGAAAGAACGCACACAAGCCTTCTTAAATGTAATGGTTTGCTATTTCTTTCACACGAAAATTATGCGAAAATCTTGTACACAATCTCTACGTGCATACTTTCTCGATTGGGAAATCAGCACAAATGATTGCGAGAGTGATAGGTGGAGACGTTCGTATACTCGGAAGTGGCAAAACTCGAACGCCCATCTTTAGACCTTGTTTGTTGGCACGCGGCACGTTGTCTTCCGCAACCTCAACAACACCGAATGTCCCAAAGAATGAACACCTGGATGCGTGTGAGCACATTTCTCAACTAGCATTCGGAGACTTTGCCAGGATGGTGGTTTTAGGTCATGCTTCGCTTTGGTCAAATACCGGTTGGACGTCCATCCATATTGCATGAACATACTTTGTAAGCGTTTGCGAAGTTGGGTCATACGAATGGAATGGGTGCAAGAGCATTTCCATCGGTTTTTAAGCCGAAGAGAGTGTGCATCACAACACTTCTTCAATGCGCTCAAGGCTGAATCGTGCTTGACGGCGTGAGGGAGGAACGCAATCCAGAAGGTCAAAGCTAGACCCGTCCATTCATGTTGAGAGATGTGCCCATTGGTTGGTACCGTTGTGGACAGTTCCCTTCTCCGACGTTTCCTTTCCTTCGCTTGACGTGTTTGGTACCTACCCCGCACCGTGTCCTTTCCGCG
This sequence comes from Picocystis sp. L7, assembly GCA_020975725.1. Classification (NCBI taxonomy): domain Eukaryota; kingdom Viridiplantae; phylum Chlorophyta; class Picocystophyceae; order Picocystales; family Picocystaceae; genus Picocystis; species Picocystis sp. L7. The sequence goes on from QXJR01000012.1 coordinate 363,210, forward strand.
TCCTCTTCCCTTGCACGGCGGTTTGCGTCCATCTCGCAACCTTCGTCGCAAGCGACGCGTGCCTTGTCTTTCTCGTCTATCCGCATTTTGGATTCCCCGGGTCGAGTTGTGTGTTGTGGGTGCGTTTAAGATGAGACGATGGGGTCGTACCCCATCCATTGGACTTCATCCATCCACGTTGGTGGAAGGGAACACTGCGAAGGGAGAAAAGAAGGAACCAGTCAGGCACGCCATGGTCATGCGGGTGCGCGTCGCAAGGCACGTGCCCTTTCGAAGGGCCGCGTGTGGTGTGTTTCGAAGATGTGCGTCCACCAAGCAGAAGGAGATGGCGGAGACGCAAGAGGGAACGCCGCCGATGCTGTCGGGACGAGAAATCAGGAACAAGTTCCTGGAGTTTTTCGAAGAGAGAGGACATCGACGCCTGCCGAGCTCGTCGTTGGTCCCTGAAGATCCAACCGTGCTGCTCACCATTGCAGGAATGCTCCAGTTCAAACCGATCTTCTTGGGACAGATGCCTCGGGAATTCCCTCGCGTCACGACCACGCAAAAGTGCATCCGCACGAAGGATATCGACAACGTGGGAGTCACGGCCAGGCATCACACGTTCTTTGAAATGCTGGGTAATTTTAGCTTCGGTGATTACTTCAAGCGAGAAGCCATCGAAATGGCCTGGGAGCTATCAACGAAAGTCTTCTGCCTGCCAAAGGAGAGGCTCTGGATAAGTGTGTTTCGGGAGGACGATGAGGCGTACAACATATGGAAAGATGAAGTCGGCATACCTGAAAGTAGAATCGTACGTATGGGAGAGGAGGACAACTTTTGGGCTTCAGGTCCCACTGGACCGTGTGGACCTTGCTCCGAGCTTTACTATGACATGCACCCGGAGAGAGGAATGAACGGTGTAGATTTGGATGATGGCTCGAGGTTCATAGAATTCTACAATCTTGTGTTCATGGAGAGTAACAGGCTATCGGATGGGCGAATGGTCCAACTGCAGAACAAAAATATTGACACCGGCATGGGGCTTGAGAGGATGGCCCAGATTTTGCAGCGCGTTGCGAACAACTACGAAACCGATCTCATTTTCCCTATTGTAAGCAAAGCTGCTGGCTTAGCAGGGGTCGACTATGGTACATGTGACAGCAAGACCAAAGTGTCACTGAAAGTCATTGGCGATCACATCAGAGCAGCTGTGTATTTGATTTCTGATGGTGTCAATGCATCCAACATGGGTCGAGGCTACATCTTACGAAGACTGATCCGGCGCGTCGTCCGCAGTGGGCGATTGATTGGCATACAGGGTGATGGTTGTTTTACGCCTTCTCTTGCTGTTGAAGCTATCAAGCTTTCTTCCGACTGTGATCCTACCGTGCATGAAAAAGAAGATCTGATACTGGAAGAACTACGGAGAGAAGAGGAGAGGTTCTCAAACACCCTAGATAGGGGGGAGAAATTGTTAGAAGAATTGTTGGCAACATCCAAAGCCTCCACTGGCGTTTTAACTGGCAAAGACGCTTTTTTACTGTATGACACGTTCGGCTTCCCTTTGGAAATTACGCAAGATGCCGCTTCAGAGCTGGGTGTGGCTGTGGACACTGCAGGGTTTGAGCAGGAGATGGCTAAACAGCGGCGTCAGTCAAGAGCAGCGAGACAGGAAGTGGACCTGACAAAGCAGGCTAGCTTAGCCAAGCTTGCAGAGAACCTTGGACCAACACTATTTGTTGGTTACCACGAGCTCGAGGTCTCATCCACTGTTGAAGCACTACTTATTGATGGAGAGGTTGTGCATGAAGCTTCAGAAGGGGATATAGTAGAGGTTATTTTGAACACTACATGCTTTTATGCAGAGTCTGGAGGACAAGTGGGGGATCACGGTAGCCTTTATGCGGAGGGCGTGCGTGTGTCGGTTACAGACTGCCAAAAGGTTGGCGGGAGTGTCTACGTTCACCTTGGATCTGTAGAAGTTGGAAAGATTACCACAGGGATGGTGTTAACTGCCCAGGTTGACCAAGCCCTGCGCAAAAAGGCTATAACCCATCATTCTGCAACACATCTCCTTCAATCAGCCCTCAAGGAAGTCCTGGGGGACAATGTTGCGCAGAAAGGCTCGTTGGTCGGGTTTGACAGGCTTCGATTTGACTTCAACTTTCCGAAATCCGTGGCCAGCAGTGACCTCGAGACTGTTGAAGAAAAAGTGAATAAATGGATTGCACAGAATATTGAGAGTAAGATAGCAACGATGGAAATAGAGGAAGCCAAGGAAATGGGTGCTCTCGCTACTTTCGGTGAGAAATATGGTTCGACGGTGAGAGTTGTCGAGTTTGAGGGTGCTTCAATTGAGCTGTGTGGTGGATGCCACGTAGAGAACACGGCAGAGATTGGAGCTATGAAGATAATTTCAGAGAGTGGCATTGCTTCAGGGATCAGGCGCATAGAAGCGGTTGCTGGGCCTTCGGCACTCGAGTATCTTAGCAGTAGAGAGCAGATTGTTCGAGATGTTAGCCTGGCGCTGAAAGTTAGGCCTGAAGAGCTACCCAATCGAGTTCAGACACTTCAGCAAGAATATCTGGCGTCCAAGAAAGAAGTAGAAGATTTGAAAGCAGAACTGGCCCTTTTAAAATCAGAGAAGCTGTTGGAATCTGCTATCAAACTTGAAGGGGGACAAAACCTATTGGTAAACAGGATGGATGGCATAAATCCCACTGCGCTTTCAGAGGCAGCCCAAAGTTTGCAAAAGCGGATGGGAGACAATGGCGCTGTGGTACTGGGATCTGCTAGTGCGGAGGGCAAAGTAAACCTAGTTGCAGCCTTCGGTCCGGCAATTGTGAGTGCAGGTGCTAATGCAGGGAAGGTTGTTGGAGAAGTAGCCAAGACATGCGGGGGTGGGGGTGGGGGCCGACCCAATCTGGCACAAGCAGGCGGCCGAGATGCCACTAAGCTCACAGATGCTCTTGAACAGGCGAAGGAGACACTCGTGCGCACGCTGCCACATGATTGAAGTCTCCAGGTTCAGGACCGTTCACGATGTAGGCGCATGGACTTTGACAAGCGCACCTTCCAGCCGGGCGCTCTTTGTTCTGCTTTTGATCTACAAGCTGTAAGGATAAAAAATAATGTGGAAGTATTACATCGATTGCGTCGCCCGCTATACCAATCTTAGGACACTGGGGCTATCAATTTTCTTTGGCAAACTGGATGCCTTTTTCGATGGATGAGGCCAGCTCTGGTATCATCGCCTTGAGCCCTTCTTGCTCATAATCGGACAATGCGCCGAGACCAAATATTTCTTCTGCTCCAGATGGACCCAGTCGGACTTTGGAAGAGAAGTAAGGCAGCTCCGTGACGTCCGATTCAACAAATGTGCACTCCACCACGTCATCAGCCCCATTGAGCCCACGCAGACATGCATCTGCAAACAGAGCCCCAGCGTATGCCATGGAAAGCGTTGCAGATCCTTTTCCAGCCTTTGCTTGCACTACTTCAGTTCCACCCTCTTGGGTGCGTTTGGTAAGGGCCTCAAGTGTTTCCTTGTCGAGGGATGCTTTGGGAGTCGCTTGAGAAAACAGGGGAAGGATGGTCATCCCAGCATGCCCGCCAACGACAGGAACGTCCACTTTGTTGACGTCCAACCCTGCTTTTTCCGCATAGAACGTTTTGGCCCGCACGACATCCAGGGTGGTCACTCCAAAGAGGCGTTTCGGATCGTATACCCCATGTGCCTTCAGGATCTGTGCAGCAATGGGTACAGTGGAATTGACGGGGTTGGAGATGATGTTCAGCAGCGCTTCTGGGCAGTGTTTTGCGCACGCAGAGACCAACGTTTTGACGATTCCGGCGTTGATGGCGAAGAGATCGTCTCTGGTCATTCCTGGTTTCCTCGGCACTCCTGCGGGTATGATGACCACGTCTGCACCTTTCAATGCATCTGCCAGCTCCTCTTCACCCGCGTATCCTCGTGCTTGTGCGGGTGAGTTGACGTGGCTGATGTCCGCAGCTACGCCTGGCGTTCCCGCTATGTCGTAGAGTGCCAGTTCTCCAACGCTTGGACTCATCTTCATGAGCAGTCCCAACGGTTGTCCGATGCCACCTGCTGCACCCAGCACCGCCACTTTACGCAGTGGTGGTGCGGCATCCGATGCCAATCCTCTCGCCACCCCTGCTTTGGAGAGGAGGGACGCGATCTTCGCACGCATGGCCATGGTTCGTCGTTCCCGATCAAGTGTGGACGATTGCGGTTGGGTCGATTGGTGGTGGGTCCCACACACCTCCCCTCACCAACCCCCCATCTGCAATGGCGGCCTAGATCTGCACACCCCCTCAACCCCCCCTGTCCCTCTGTCCCCCTTTCCCTCTCAACCCTCTGTGTCTCTGTCCCTCTCACCCCCTCTGTCCCTCTGTCCCTCTCAACCCCTGTCCCTCTGTCCCCGTCCATCAAGGAATGGGTGTCGAGTCCGTCCCAGGCAGGTGGACCGGGCAGGGGGTGGGATCGGCGTGTCCTTCCCGTTCCCGGTTCAAGTTCTCGGGTTCGAACCCCTGTTCGAAAGGGTCATTGGAGGTGGATCGACCCAACTCCCCATCGAAGAAACCACGCCACAAGGAACAGGGATCGACCAACCCCAATCCTACAACCACGCGATCGGTGCCAACACAACGCAACACAACGCAACGGTCGGTTCGAAGCAAGAAAGAAACAAGAAACAACTGCAGATCGAACCTTCAAGTAGCAAGAAACGCGACCGTCCGATCGTAGGAACGGAAGAGAAAGTGGACCGAAGTACAAACACGCACGAAGAACATGTCGGGAGAACTGCCGGTCCGTGAGAACAAGTTCGTGGAACAATGGGGATACATGCGCGAAAACTTGGAACACAAGTTCCGTTGGACGCCAAAAACCATGCGAACAGTCTTACTGGCGGGGGTGATCTTTCCCGTGCTCGTCTACCGCGTAGCGGTGAAAGAATTTGTAAGAACGAAGGAGACGCGCGATGAATGGGAACAGGAACAAGATCTCGAAGGAAGACACCGCTGACGCCGCCTCTTTTCGCAATCTGAGTAGGAAGTACAAGATGAGTTCAATGGAAAACCCAAGCGGAAGTTCCTCTGAAACGTTTCCAGTAGCGATGAACCGATGGAAGGAACTTGATGATTGTCCCTAAAACCGTGTTCTGGTAGCAAAGTCATGGGCCACTTTTGGTGCTTGAACCGTATAGCATCTCGAAAGTGTCCCCCCGCCCGAGTGTCGTGTGCGATCAGCAGTGCTCTCCACGGCACTGAAGAAATGTTTGGCTCTTTTCTGCCGTGCGCAGGAGAGGTAATGCCGGTACATTGTAGGATGAAGGGTTCAGTAGCCGCTAGGTCTTTGAAGCATTGTCTTTGGAGAAGAGGACACTGGCTGTGTTGCCATTGCAGAAGGGGTCTTTTTTTCTTCGTAGAATCCTTCATTCACTGCTACAGGTGGATTACCACGGTCGTGAACTTAAAGCTCAGCTGTGGTTGCTGGCCACAATCTATACAGTGTCCGTAAAGCTGTCCCAGTATCCTTGAGGGGGGGCAAGAGTAATTTACCGATATTCCAATGTGAGCAAATCCCAAGCAAATGTCAATTGTAAGCAGACTTTATTATTTAAAGCCATAACTGAAGGATTGAAAAACAACGATATGGAAGATTCTACTCACATGCTTTCATGTGCAAGGTACCACGCCTAGTTGCGTCCTGGAAGTCATGCAACTGGAGCCAACAACGGGATGCATGCAGTGGTGATGGCTAGATGACATTTGTCAAAGGATATGCACATCTATTACAAATTTCATCCTTGAACAAGGAGTGCGAGCCTGCTGTTCGAGAATCTTCATGGTTTCCAAGGAAGGGATGTAGAAAATGCATCGGAGATCTGATCCCAAAGTTGTTGTTTGATGGCAGAAAACGCCTGTGGTATTTTTTGTCTATCTACGCATCCACATTGTGCCGAATGATTCTAATACAGGTAGAAAAGAAGGGAAACTTGACACCTTCCATCTGTGATTCCTCACTTTTAGCTATGGTGTGTGTTGCATTGTCTCACCATTCTGAATATGTCTACAATTGTGTTTCCAAAATTCCAGCAAGCATTTTGATATCGAGATGGGTACTCGTTGAAAAGGATTCAAACCAGTGCCTTACCTGAGCCAGGGCTAGCTGTTACGATCATCGTCATTGCATCGATCATCCTTTTGTTCCTTCCTTCTGCCCGGTCTGCCATTCAAGGCATATCCAACAGTGACTTCATCCCTCACATGCCTTCTGTGAATGCTTGGGTAGTGCTGATGAAATGGGATTGGCTGGAAGATTGGATCTAGAAAGCTGCAAGTCGAGATCTCAACATCAGCTCCAATGGTACTGGTACTGCTCGTTCCGCTGCCGTACAAGGATAGTTATCGTTCTATTCAATCCAGCAACACCGGCTTCTAGATGACTGTGTTCACCTCGCAAATGTGTCAGCACCTATTGTCAGCGAGCAGCAAAGGGCTCGATGTTGAAAAAAAAAAATACTCAGCCCATTTCGTCTTCTGGCAGGTGTGCGATCATCCCATGATCCCACTTCGCGATCCTGGTGTAAAGGTTTCCAAAAGCGCTTCGAAAGCAGAGATGTCCCAGGTCTGTTCCTGTTTCTGCACGAGCCCGTCTCCATTCAGTTTGTAAACGATATGGCCCCGATAGGGCCTGACGACTGGCCTCCAAGGCAGTTGAAGCACGCCTCGAGCTTCATAGTCTGCTTCGATGGTGTTTTGATCGACCAGCTGGATGTCTAGCAACCGAACACTGGAATTCGCGGGATCGAAGAGGATTTCGAGCGCGCTCAAGTATCGATTCAATCCAACAACATCGTTTGTTGGATCCACGAATCTGCAGTCATCTTCGAATATCTCTTTTGTGAGCTTGCCAGTGACGAAGTACTGTCTGGTGGCGATATCCTTCTCCAGCGTATCGCGAACTTCTTTGGGTGAGATCCCACGCCGTTTGTCTCCCGTTCTTTTCTCAGCGGACTCCGCTTTTGCTTTTCCTGACCATCTCCAGGCCCAATCCGTCGCAATCCCATTCCTCAACCATGCCCTTCTCGTGACGCGGCAACATTGTTGGTGAACCTTTCCCGCCATCTTTTTTCCAGGTACAGTCAGCCAAGGGAGCAACGGGACACGCCTTGTGGATGGGCTTGACTGTCCCTCTTCGCAAACTTGCACGATCAACGATGGGTTGGGAGTGCGTTGTGAATTCTGGTTGATTGAGGTCGAGAAACTCCAACCGAAATGGATCGATCGTCCAAGACGAATTGCTCTTCGCAAGACCACATGAGCGAGGGTGGAGCAAAGCACAGGGTTGTAGACGTCTTTCAAGATGAGATAGCACACGAAGCATCTAATTTGCAAGCAGGCTTGTGTGCTTCTGATTGCGTTTGGTGTCCCATAAGAGTGGATCCGCCTATCTTGAGACTATGATCACGAATGTGCATTGCATCAGTCGTGCTTGAATCTCCAAGTTTGTCGTCATTGGAGATGTCCAATGTCACCGTCTTTGGGATCTTGATCGAGGTGGGATAGGTCTCAGACTTCCACGAAATGTGAGATTCTTGCTCACTCAATTAGGAATGTTCTCTTACAAAAACAGTCACGCTTTTCACGTCTTCCTGCTCGTGATTGAGTGTGCATGGAATGAAGAGGGATGAACATTAGTTCTCCGTAGCTCTCCTTACAAGGGTCGGCATTCCGAAACCATGTACAATGTACCAACATAGCCCTCCTTATTTCCAAACTCAACCACGCGACGTTTCTTTCATTTCTTTATTGCACGCCCCATCTTCTTCTCAAAAGCCTCACTTTCCGACCAACACACGATAAAGGGGTTGGCCCGAGACTTACAATACAAATTGTTGTTCGTGGTGTTGTGGTTAGGTTTGACGAACTAGCATTTCTTTTATGTGGAAGTGATCGAGCTTTAGTCCATAGCAAGAGTGCTTGGTCCAACATATTTGGACCTTGTACATTGCACAAGCCGCCGATCTCAATGACGCGGAAGTCTAATTGGCGCATTTAGTTCAAGCATACGTTGGCTAGGAGCGAACTTACGGAGCACGCAACATGGGGGCTTACGATCGCGTATTCTATATCGTTTTTGAATAGACAATTGTTGTGCAAAAGCTTATTCAACGCACATATCGGATCAATTTTGTTGCAAGTTTTTGAGTCCCTTACGTTTTGGATCCGACCAAGTATGATTTGTCTAGCATGGGCTATTTCTCCCATATACACGTCCGGTTTCAATGATTGCAAGTACGTGGCAAAAGTAGTCTTGCCTAGTGGAGGGTTTCCTTGAGTCGGAAAAGAAGCTCCATCCTAGGTTGGTGGAGATGGAGCAAGATGGCCCTACCGGTGCCGTCGATCAATCTTGTTGGATCGAGTGAGGTTCTGCCTAGGTACAATGAGGCCGATCCATGTGATCTTGTCAACTTGTGTCATCCTTCTTTCAATTTGGTTTCGGAGGGCACGACCCTCGTGCCGTTGTCTTAAAGGATCTATTCGTGCTTGGGAATAAGCTCCAACGTACACGTTATTCCCATATGCAACATTGATACTTCCAGAACCCGTGCAACAACTCGTCTTGAACGCCTTTCGATGATCGTTCAAGACATAGGCATATCTTGAAACGAGTGACTTTGTTGGGACCACAAGAGCGAGAACCCATTGTTTACCTCCGTGTTTCCAAAGAAAGCATTTCAACCAAGCGGCAATCACTGCCGCAAAGCGTCCCACCTTTCCTATGTCGTTGCGTTAGATCTACAACGGTCGGACGGAAGGGACGTTCGCGCCTTGGGCATCTCCACGCTTCCCAAGACAACCGTACCCTTCTCCAATGGGATGGTTTCCGAGCCCGACATCCGTCTCCAAGAACCGGGTCGGTTCTGGGTCTCGCTTCCCGATACGGTGTCGACTTGGACGAGGGTCCCATCGATCAGACCTTGTTCCCGATTGGGAGAAAGCCTTGCCACACACGTGCGGGAAGACGTGCATGGAAACCAACCAAATCGACGCAGTTGGACGGCACGCGACAAACAACTGCCACGTGTGCGATCCCAAGAAGAGTGCAGACGATGGAAGGTGTTGATGGACGAACCGGGCGTCGTACGTGGCACGAAGGGAAAGGTGTTTGCAAATCTCGACGCTCAGGTCAGAATGGACATACGCATGCTTGCAACACGGCAGATCGAATCTAACTCGATACTCTCTTCCGCGTAGGAGACGAACGGTGGAGCGAGCCGCGTCTGGCCGGGAACGAAACGGAGAAGCAACACACACATGTCGTGGATTTACACAGGGAAAGGAAAGGGGAACAGACACAACCATCCTCGCTGACAAGAGAAGGCGATCACACCACAAAGTCCGAGGATGGGGATGCTGATAAAGGCGGCTGGAATACAAGAAAAAGAAGAGAGACGCACGGCCAAGCGGCTCCCAGTAGTGTTTTGAGGATGACACAACTGGAGTGCCACATTACGGAAGACGATCTGCACTATTTCTTCTCCCCAATCAGTCCTGTACTGGGCATTAAACTCGTAAGAGACAAATTTTCCTCCTCGCCGATGAGTGTTGCGTATATACACTTTGCTACACCAGAGGATGCACAGTGTGCGCTTCAAAATTTACGAAACGAAGATCTTGAGTGCCAGAAACGACCTTTCAAACTCTCCTATGCCCAGGAAAAACATAAACCAAAGTCCGGTCTGCAATCCAAGCAAGCAAGTGCAGCTCCCCAGGCAGCAGAACTCTCTGCACAAAACAATTCCAACCCTGAAGAAGAGGGCAGTGGTAAAGAAGAAGGGGAGATGAAGAGTGAGACAAATTACATAGTCGATGAAAGCACTGGGCTGCTTTACGATACAGTAAGTGGGTACTACTTTGATTCCTCTACAGGTCTATATGGTGATCCAGTAAGCTCACAGTGGTTTTCCTACGATCATGCCACGGGTCTGTATTCGCTGTATGCGCAGCATGCAGAGTGTGGTGCGAGGACCATTCAGAACACGACCCATGGAGGCTGTTGTGAAGAAACTGTAATTCCGGCTCAAGGCGCAAATGACTCATTGGATGAAACAAAGCAAGACAAAAAATGTGCCACAATCAACACGTTTCATGCTCCAGAGCAACATGCTCGTCTACAATATGCCAGGAAGACAAGCTATGCACCAGGAAAAGGAGGAAGTTCCCAACCACGCAAGAGAAAGTACAGAGATCGAGCAGCTGAGCGTAGAGCAGCCGTGGGATCAGAGGCACCAGGCTAGCCATCCTTTAATTGCACTCCAAGATGGATACAAACTTACGAACACAAGAGTCTTGCGATTATTTTACGTGGAGAAAGACATCTGTTTGCCATGCGGCAATGCCTTGAAGCATGTCAATTGGCTTTACTCTGAGCAGACATGGGACAGGAAGAAGGCTTTGCAGCATGCAGTTGAACATGTCCAGGTGCTTCAGCCTGTGTTGCAGGCGTTGGACTTTTGTCTTCCACGGTCCCCTGCACGGCACCTGCTACTTGCCCCACAGACATCCTGATTCTATCCATTGCATTGCCAAGGGAGTCTAGTCCTGGTCTAACGTCTAGGACAAAGGCATCAGGAGAACCAGCCTTGCTTTCATCGAAATAGAAATCTATGACGTATCTCACCACTTCCCCGCAACGGTCCACATACCAATCATGTCTATCAAAAGGTGGTTCGTAACCAAGCAACTTCCAGAACCTTGCTCTGGGTGTCAAATCATCTGGTCTCCCTCGGAATCGCTGTAGCTTCGGTTCTCCACATGTGTCCTTGTGCATGGTTTCCCATTTCTGCACCTCCAGCCAAGTCGCTTCGTTCATGGTGTTGTGCACGTAGACGACGGAATCCATGTCCCCTTCTTCCACGCCTTCGGCTTTCCCTTTCCTCTGCAGCGCATTGAAGAACATTTGAGGGGATGGATAGAGCCATGTTCCATCTGTGCCTGACTTGGGAATGCTGGACCAAGACCTCGAAACCGACAGCGGCACTCGTTGACCAGGCGCAGGTTGTTGATTGGGCTGTTTCGGCATCTGGTTCCTGGGATCCAGTCCATCACGCGCTTGAAAGGATCGATGGTCCACTGGACACTTCGACTCCTTCGCATCCGTCTCGCCGTCTATCCTTCGTCCATACACGTCATACACCGCCTTGGTGTCTTCCCTTTGCGCATCGGCACCGATCCTTTCTCCGGTCGGCGAGGACGTCGTGCTTCCCATGGTCGAAGAGAACAAGTCTTGCCAGCAGGAGCGTCGATCTAACTTCCGTTCGCGTTCTTTACTTGCGAAGTGTGTGCGTCCGACAGCGCTCGGAGGGACTCAAGTGGGCCTAGATGAGGGACCAGGTCTGTCTTCACCCAAGGTCCACACAGGCACATCCCCTCGCCCTCGATTCTGAAGGTGCACAGCCTTGGGTGAAGGAATGGAACCTATCCATCAGGACAGTCCACATGAAGGCATGAACGAGGGAGGTAGAGGGAGAAGGTCATCACCACAGAGTGGATTGGTGCTCACGATGCTGTTACAAAATCTCAACTGCTGAGTCATGATGGGGACCAACCGAGGCCCTGCTCAAGCAAGACGGTAGCGAACGGACATACGAGAGCCGCTCCCGGCAACGTCGTGCTCCAAAACCGCCCGCATCTTCTTCTCTGCAAAATCCAGCCGTTCCTGCAATGCAAGTTCTTTTTTCTGCCGTTCGGCCGGGTTCGGGACCGCAGAAGGGTCAAAGTGCCCCCTCAACATGACGTCGCCCCATGCTGCACAAACCCCCTTGGCAATATTTCGAGCGGCTGCATTGCCCATGGGCCCATCGCCACAAACGCTGGATTGAATGATCGTTTTCGAATCCAGAAACTGAAAGTGCCCAGCATCGTCAAGCGCTACTTCCCAGGCCGGGGCAGCAGATGCCTCATAGAACTTCTGATAGTTGGCAGTCTTCGGTGCGCAATCACCACCCAGCCGACCCCCGACTACTGCGACTGCCAAAGGGCCCCTATCGAAAGAAATCTCCAGGTTCCTCTCCTGCTTTCTCTCCCCTACAATTGTGTCTCGAGGCACACCAGAATAATCGGCCAAGGCTGCAACTGCAGATGGGTAGCCTGGGCCCAGCGGTGCATATACCGTATTGTCTACTGGGTCGATCAGGCAGACCGCTTTAACTCGTTGGTCCTGAGCTGCCGCGAGCACACTGACTTTCCCTCCCCTTGAATGCCCCACCAGCATTACGTTGTCACTGTCGCAAAGTAGCTTCAAGGAAGGATCCACGCACGACCAGTCGATGAGCTCATGAATGAATCTCGCGCACAGCACGTCATCCCGTGCGCTTGCGGCAGATTCTCGCTTGTTGTACATGATCACCACGAATCCGTGGCTAGCCAAGTGCTGTGCGTAGCTCGCATACTGCTCTGCATTCACTAGGAATCCGGTGCTCAGAATCACCAAGGGGAAGGGCGGTCGATAGCTCTCTTCCAGTCCTGTGGTGTTCGGGTACGTCACCAAGACCTTGAGCAGACATTCATCCCCGACGCATTTTGGGAAGCAAGATGCACAGGTGTGTTCCAAAAGCGGCAATCTGGAGGCTTTGAACATCCCGGGCTTTGTGTAATCTATTAGGTGTGGTGCATCCTCTGCGTCCGCTTGTTCCTCGGTTTGCACCACCAGGGAATCGCGAACGACCCACTCTTCTGCCAGTGCTCTTTTGTGAAGGTGCACGACGGGGCTCAAAATCGTTCCCAAACACGCCAATTGCTGCCTCCTGCTCATGTGAGTCCACTGAAGGCGTCTGTCTTGTTCTTTGTTTCTGTTCGTCGGCTCCCCCCTGTCGATCTTCGTCCATGTTCCTTTCTTCCACGTCGCTTCTCCACTTCTCTTCCATCGGATTCGATCCGTGCGTTTCTTCTGCGTCCCTCCCATCCTTTCCCTCGCGCGGGAGGAGGACGCATCTCCAGTGCGCCGTTGTTCCATCCACCAGGACGGCATCGTCCACGTGCGTTCGGTTTCGGGATGGGGTTGGGTGGGATCCCTGGGACAGATGGGAGCACAGTTGGACACGCGAGACGGGTCATCCACGTGTTCCCAAAGGGCGAACGGACCCGAAAGAATAGGATGGGATCCCAACAGCAAGGGAAGGAAGGGGGGGATCGGACGGGTCCCGTCCTCTGCGGGTGATGGCAAATCTAGGGGCACGGATCGGAGAGGGATGGCTGGAGGCGGGGGTGCGGAAAACACGGGCTTGGGAGGATGTGGGATCGGACGGGACGGGGGTATGGGGGAGCCCCGGCCGGCACGGCGATGCCCGAGGAACACCTCCCATCCCAATAAGCATCCTCTGCGTGTCACGTCCGTTCGTCCCTCCGGACGCGTCCGTTCCTTTCGATCGGTCCTTCTGGATCGGATCCATCGGATCCGATTCCTCGGTCGAGCTTCCTTCTCGTCCGGTTGGAGAAGGGAAACAGACCCAGGGAGATCTCACCAGGGATGGCGTGGATGCACCTTATCTCTGCGTGGCAATCCAGAGGCGGTGAGAAACCAACCGCCGACAGCTCCAACACGCGCGCCAAGCGCGCGAAAAACCGACAGGCGCGCTCGTCCCGCGCGTGCCGGACACGCACGTGCGGTCGGTCGAAGGAAAAAGGAGGCGAAACCGGCGGTGGAGAGGAAAGAAGGACGTGCAGAACGCGTCCGAACGAGGGAAGGGTTGTCCAAACGCCTGCACCGATCGATCCCTCCTCGGTTCGCTTCGTGGCGAATTCGTCGCTCGGAAGCTGAGCATGAACGTGGGACGGACGGTGACGACGCCGAGCTGCGTACTCCATGGAGGAAGGAGATGTGCCTCGTCGAGAACCTCCTTGGCGGGAGAAGATACAACCCTCCCGAGCAGTTGTCGAAGTGTGGGGAACTCGACTGTACGTAGGAGTCGGAAGCAAAGATGGACGCGCAATAGATGCTCTACAGTAGAAGTGGTGAGTGTCTGCATGAACGGCTGTTGCGGCCGCTCGGCTAGATGTCTCAAGCGTGGATGCTAACGTCTCTTGCGTCTTGCAGGGTGCCAGAATGCTCTTCAGCCCTCCCCCTTTTGACCCGAAGAAAGTCACTGTCACATTTTCCTTGGACACGAGACCAAGCAGTGAGAAGTGCGCACTGCCAAGGTGTTACACGTTGACGCACAATGATCTCACTGGGCAGCTGTTTTTGACTGTTGGGTCAGAGTACAACAAAGCACAGATTTCACCGCCGTACGTCAAATTCCTGAGGGATGAGGTCGTTGCTACTTGGAAAGGACAGGAACTGCATGTATATTGTTTTATTAGTGGGGAAGGGCATTGGTGGCTGGCTCCTGCCAGTCTGCGGGAGTACATTTTTCGCAGGGAGATGCCTCTTGTCATGGACACTCTGAGGTATGCTGACAAGAATCTCGTTACCGAGCACCCTGAGTACAATACCTTCCCCGTGTTTGTTCATTTCTGTGGCTCACATGGGGAGAGAGGGGCATCTGGGATTGCACACAACAGAACAGAGTTTTGGGGGGCATACGCCACGGCAAGAGGGCCCGTTGAAGAAATAGCGGTCGGTGTTGAAGGCCAACTTGCGGTAACTGAGGAACTAGTAGAGGATGCAAGGCTAGTAGATTGTTTGGCGCGAGAGCTGAAAGATGCAGGATGCTACCTCGAAAGCAGATTATTCTCACGAACAGTGCAAGCTAGGCCAACTGCCATCCACGCTGTTCCTGTGAACTTGAAAGCCAAAGTTTCGACGAGCATGAAGCAGTCGCAAAGTAAATAAATACCACAGTTATTTTACTTTTTCCTTCACAATCAGTTACGTGCATTGAACCTGTTGCTTCAGTGAAAGCCTTGTCTCAAACCAATGGAAACGGGTCTATCGAAGAAACAACCATTTGGTCCCAGCAATGGGGTCGGCTTCGGGGCGAGCCAATCACTTGCGAGGATTGAAACTCTTCCTGACTTTGACATCGAGCAGCTAGCTCTTCCCACAGACCCTCTCCAGCAGCGAGCACGGCGAGTCCACGCCTGCGCCATATGCCGCAGTACCGCGGTCCGATCGCGATGGCGAGTCTCATCATTGGCACAGTTGCGAATTGTCGGGTTTAACACACACTGGATGGATTGTTCTGGAGTTCACGTCCAGGGGTGTCGCACCGGGAAATCCATGAGTTCGGTTCCATCGAGATCTGTGCCCCCTTTCCCTGACCATGCACCCGTTCCCCCTCGTTCGAAAATGCCCGTTGCGAATTCGGGGGAGCCTACGAGGGACAGCTGTCGTCTCAAATCGTTCTTCCAACGGGTGGACGAGCGATCCCGGATGGACGGATGGGGGAAGGTACCCTTCCCCTGGGACCGAAGGTCGGGGAGTTTCAGACCGCACCCCCAAAGCCGGGGGGAGGGCACCCCACCTGGATTCGTTCCCCTCTGACAGCCTCGATGCCCGACCGAACGGGAAAATTCGTACACCCACCTACGTCGGTGGAGGATACGGGGGTGCCTAACCCGTCCTCTGCGGGCCTTGGAATTCGTAGGGGAGAATCGGGCAAGGTCGAACCCATCCGGACGCGGACTTCGGACCGTCCGAAGGTGTCGTGTCACGAACTCCGACGTGCTCGGAGAAGCGGAAGACTGCACGCGCCAAGATCCAAGGATCACGAGCATCCACCTTGGGAGCCTCTGCGACTGACTCGAAAAGAGGTCTCGGACGAATTTCGGGGGCTGGGTGCTCGTACCGTCCTCGTCCCAAGCTTGCGTGAAGCGCAACTTGCCTGCGTGGTTCGCACGGTCGGCCACTGTGCAATTCCTACCGTGAGAAGAATCAGCGACCTCAGATGAGCACGAACACGAGCAATGCTGTCGGGGAGGACGTGTCTGGGAAACGACTGATCGGAGCTTCCAACCACGTGGACAGCCAGTCCGTGTCGAGGAGGTGCGACGCACGAACGACGTCCATTTTCGCAAATGACGTAAGCTCGTATCGACCAGAACACTGACGCGTTTTAAATATGTATTTACGGTGCGCATGAAGGCTGCAGTCGGAGCTCATGTCACTTATGGTACGTGCGGGTAGGAGTACACTCGAAACTTTGCTCGACAAGCGAACCATGCCATTGGTTGGCCAACTTGTAACAGCGTGTTGACATGCATCTGCTGACCTGTGCAACGCCCACGACTCTTCACTGCAGACGTCAGGAGACCCTGGAATTTCCGCATTCCCAGAGGGTGATAATATCTTCAATTGGGTCGGGACCATGGTTGGACCGAATGATACGGTAAGTACTTTGCTCCTCTCTTTGATGGCAGAATATTCATAGCAACATGATTGGCTGACACTGCTTTGGCTGAACGCTAGGTTTATGAAGGGCTTCAATTCAAGCTGAGCTTGCAGTTCCCTTGCGACTATCCATTTAAGGCACCTACTGTTAAGTTCACCTCCCTTTGTTTTCATCCAAACGTGGACCAATATGGGAACATCTGCCTGGACATCTTGAAAGAGAAATGGTCTGCTTCGTATGACTGTCGCACGATCTTGCTGTCAATACAAAGCTTGCTTGGGGAGCCAAATAATGATAGCCCGCTAAATGGGTATGCTGCTCAGCTCTGGGATAATCAGGAAGAATACAAGAGGATACTCTTGAAAAAGCATCGAGAAGCAGGTGGAGAGATTGTTGGTATGTAATGTCAAGCATTTTGACCTTCCCGATTCTTGCTTTCTTCTGCTTTCATGTCAGGTCGTCTTCATCCAGCACATCGTCCGGTCCACCAAGTGAACAAGCATTTTCGAGCTGTGTTGCAAGATTGTTCACATCGCCCACAGGAAGTTGTCTGACCAAGCGTGCTACACAGTTGTCCGTGTGGGAGAAGGTTCTGTTTGTTTGCGTGCACTTTTTGATGAGTTCTGGATCTCCTGAACGGTAAGCATCCAGAATTTCTGAGACAGCATAGGCCTCGTCGCTGCTTTCGAATCCATCAATCTGCAAACACTCCAAGTACGTGTTGTTGGCCTGGACTACGTCTTCGAGAAACAGCCATAGAATGACTGCATTCATATACACTTTGTTTTGTGTGTGTTTGGCATCAACATACCCGCACGCCTGCCCCCATCGCATGAGAAGCACCGCTGCATCTTCGTATCGCTTGTGTCGTATGAGTAGGTTGAGTCCTTCTCTGTAGAGATCAGTCACTTGGGCGTACCTGTCTTCGTCCTCGTACGTCTGTATGGCTTCTTGTATCATTTGAAAGGCCCTTTCGTCATCCATATCTTCCACGAGCTTCGCTCCTCGCACGAGAGCGTCTGCACTGGTCTGTTCTCTTCCAGCCTCTCGATAGAGTGTGGCTGCCGAACGCACGCATGCAACGACATCGTCGGGGCTTTGTCCAGCTTTTTTGGCTTCTACACACGCAGATTCGATCAGTTTTGCTGCATGCCACTTGGATCCGATTCTTTCTTGTCCAAGCGCAGCTCTTTCGTAGGCTAGCTTGGCCTTTTCGTGCTGATCGGACCTTCGGTAGGCCACGGCTGCTTTCTCGTACAAAGTGCACGCTTCCATCCAGTCCGGTGCAAACTTGAGTTTCAACACGTTCGGTCTCACGCACTTCTCCGCCTTTCGAAAGAGTGCGTCTCCCGAATCTTCCTTTCGTGCAGCCATGTCGCGTGCTTCGTTCGCTTCTGGACCCGCTCTCACTCCCACTCTCCCTCAACTTCACTCCCCTCTGGCTGGACCTCTCGAACACAACCCCTCTCTCACCCTCTGTCGATCTGGTCCTTGGGTGGGTTCCCAGGGGGATTCTGGTCGGGGAGAAAGGGGGGTGGGTTCCGAAACCTCGGGTCAGATCGGCACGTCCGACCGGGTTCAGAAGGACACGAGAGCTGGGTTCCATTGGAGAGGAGGACGAGAGGGTGCACCATCCTCGAGGGGACGGTGTGAGCGGCCACGCCATGGCCAACCGAAGGAGAACCGTCGCCATGAACAGCAAAACCAAGTGGTTGATGGGCGTGGGAACTGCCTTGTTCGTAGCAGGAATGGTGTGGCGTGCACCCATGGCCAAGGATCCGAGGGAAAGAAGCGATGTCCCGAGAAGGAGTCGGGAACGAATGGTGTTCCGAACCGACTACGGGGACCTGGTCATGGCGTTCTATCCCGAGGTCGCGCCACTGACCGTGGATCACGTGCTTCG
The DNA here is from genome assembly GCA_020975725.1 of Picocystis sp. L7. Taxonomy (NCBI): domain Eukaryota; kingdom Viridiplantae; phylum Chlorophyta; class Picocystophyceae; order Picocystales; family Picocystaceae; genus Picocystis; species Picocystis sp. L7. The sequence continues at coordinate 381,456 of QXJR01000012.1, forward strand.
AGTGGGCTGCCTCGGTGGGTACGACACCGACCATTTCTTCCGTGTGGACCGAGGCTTCGTGGCACAGGTAGCAGACGTCAAAGGTGGGAGACAACGAGCGTTGTCAGAAGCACTGGCGGAGATCGCCTCGCGAACCGTCGTGGGAGAATTTTCGAAGCTCAAGCACGAAAGAGGAACGCTCAGCATGGCCCGCCACCAGGATCCCGACTCGGCCACGACTTCTTTCTCCATCCTCCTCGGTTCGGCTCCTCACCTGGACGAGAAGTACGCCGTCTTCGGCGTGCTGTTGGAAGGAGAAGAGACGCTGCGCCGCCTGGAGGAACTGGAGACGAAGCGGGACGGGATGTTCGTGATGCCCAAGACCCGTGTGACGATCCATTCCAGCTTCGTCTACGACAGCAACGAACCTGGCACCGTCTTGGGTCGCTTGCCTTCTTCGTCCCACGATCCGTGCCTGGAGGAAGTCCGGTCCCGCAAGGATCGCTCCTCTGCGTTCCAGGAACATCAACCACGTGCGTGGACGCCTCCATCCGTCGGCTAGCACCGTCCCACGTGCATCTATGCTTCGGAGGGCTCCTTGCTTCGGTGGTTCGGCCACCTCACTTCTCCGTCATGGTGCGGTTTTCCTTCGAGGGAGATCCGGTGGGCCCCTTTCGGTTGAACCCATCCTCCTTCCAGGCACTGGTTCCCAACCGGGGAGAGAGAGGGAACCTTTGGGGGACAGGAGTTGGTTGAAGGGATGAGACAGGGGATGTCTCTCTGAGTGAACAAGGGGCGCCGCCACCCCCTTCCCTAGTGAGGATTGAGCTTCTGTGTGTGTTCCCAGCCAACTCGTGATTCGAGGGAGACAGTCGGGTTGCTACGTTCGAGAGGCACCAAAAGACAAGCACCATGGAACGCACCTACATCATGATCAAGCCAGACGGCGTGCAGCGTGGATTGGTGCGTGGTAGAAGAAAGACGGGGGCGTCAGGGGGCGATGGAGATCGACACGATGAAAGATGGACTGACGGAACCGGACGAGGCGTGTAGGTCGGGAAGATCATCCAGCGGTTTGAAGAGAAAGGATACTTCCTCAAGGCTTTGAAGCTGAAAATGGTCGAGAAATCCCTGGCAGAGGAGCACTATGCTGACCTCGCGGCCAAACCTTTCTTCTCCGGACTGGTGGATTACATCTGCTCTGGACCAGTGGTATGCATGGTGTGGGAAGGAAAGGAAGTGGTCAAGACTGGACGCGTGATTATCGGTGCTACCAATCCTCTGGCATCCACACCAGGGACCATTCGTGGGGACTACTGCATTGACGTAGGTCGCAATGTCATTCACGGATCCGACGCCGTGGAATCGGCTCAGAAGGAAATTGCCCTTTGGTTCCCAGAGGGAGTAGCCGAATACGAGCATGCCTGCAGGGCCTGGATCTATGAATAGAATTTCTTGACAATTGCCGATTCGGCACTTGGAATGATATCACTTACAACAAGCCAGGAAGGTCCATGCTTCCAGTGGATTATTTGCAAAATAGCTCGCCAGGTGGTGTGTCTGGAACCTGGCCACTCTCAAAGCCTTGCTGCTGCCACATCTGAGCGTTACTGTCCGTCCCAGAAGCTAAATGCGTACCCTGAGATGGCCCTTGCGGGGCCAACGATGAGAACCCTTGCTGCTGAAAACCCATTCCTGCACCCACCTGACTAGCATCCATGGGAGGTTGCCCCGTTGGCCCTCCGAATCCATTTTGCGCCCCCTGTGCTTGACCATTCATTCCTGGATTCATGCCTGGCCCACCTGGTGCTGGAGTCCCACCAGAAGGCAAACCACCCGAATGATCAAACGATTGAAAGGTTCCGCCCGATGGGAATCCAGTTGCTCCTGGTGCTGATTGAAAAGCTGACATTTGTCCTGGGCTGGCCATTGCACTGCCTTGAACCATGCTAGCTCCAATAGATGATGGGGCAATACCTTGCGCCATGGGATTTTGTGGTTGAAAGCCTTGGACATGTGGGCTGGCCTGTTGGAATGCCCCTGCAGAGGGGGCAGCAAAAGGCCCTTGTCCTGCCTGATTGGCGCTCTGATGCGCAAACTGCGATGGCTGCTGAAAACCACCGGTCGCAGATGGAAACTGTGTCGCTGGTATGGCTGGGCCAGCTACACTACTGGTATTCTGTTGCTGCATGCCCACTGCACCTCCCATGTATTGCGGATGCTGGTTGAACATTGTCCCAGTCCCGACTGGAGATTGTATGGCCTGAGCCTGCATGCCACTTGGAAATCCAGCATCTTGACCCATACCTCCACTGGGTCCATTGGGAGGGAATGGACTTCCATGATGACTCCCTCCAACTGGATGCCCCACCCCGTGTCTGTCAAATTGCATGGAATTGTTCTTGTGGGGACCACCCTTGGTCGATGGTTGAGTGTGGATGTTGGACTCGTCCAGGACTGATTTATTGTCGATCAAATTTTGAAGGACTTTCAGAGGAAGGGTCTTCAACCTATGCATCAAACTCTGTTTCTTGGATACGGAGTCTTGAAATTCCTGGATCAGTTGCGGTATTGTGCAGGGTGGCTGCCCCACCTGGATGGCAACCCCATACTGCCACGCCCTCACTTCTTCAAAGCTGATGTCCCCATTGATGATGTTGGGTCCTTCTCTTTCGTGTGCGTAGCACGTCAGGGGCCACATGGGCATTTCTTCGTTCATGTCCGATTCGATCACTTGTTTGACCGACCGAGCACTCATGCCTTGTCGTCCGCCGTAGGAAGAACCGCCTTTGCTCGGTCCTCCTGAATATCCCATCGGCTGATCTTGCTTCCCAGCATAACGATTCGAGCTTCCTGACCCACCACTTCCACCGGCGCTTCCCGGCGGTCCCGCGTGAGAGAACCTGCATCGATTTCCAAATCGACAGGAACCAGTTCTGGTCCAATCACGGCACGCCGGTTGCGGCATGTTGGGACCTTCGGTGTGCACCAGGCGAAGCCTTGCTAGCCTTGAGATTCCTCGTGTCGATCCAGGACGCCTCTCGGTTGCGTGTTTCGCCGGATCCGAGCACACGCTGCAGCACCGCACCAAACGCGGCGCGTGTGTGTGAGACCGAAAAAAAAGAAGCACGTCCCACCCACGCGTGGGTTGCGTCTTTTTCGTTCCCACCACGCCTCCTCGCGTCCTCTCCTACGTCTCGTGCGTCTTCCGATCTTCCTCGTGGATCGCAGCACGGAAGAACGCGGCCGAGAGGGAAGGAAAGGCGCCTTTCGACGCCTGATGCGGCCAAGTTGGGACGTCGATGGAGATTGCTGTGGCGAACCCCACCCTCCCTCCCCGAAGCGAACCCTTGCGGTACGCGTCGATCCAACCCTGCTTTCCCACGGTAGGTAGAGGGAGCACCGGGCATCGCGGGGTGGTACCGCAGAGGACCTCGTGGGGGGGGAAACACAAGCACGAGCCCGATGCAATCGAGAGGGAACTGGGCACGAAGCCAAGGGGAAAGGGGGAAGAGGCCCACAGGATGTGATGGGAGGATTGAACAAGACAAGTCGTACCGTAGCAAAGCAACAAACACAACATATTCAAAACATTTATTTGGAAAGAGAAGAAAGAGATCCCGAACCCGGAACGAAGAAAAGATCAAGGATCAGAAGCGGTCATTCCAATGGCTCCGGCTCCATACCAGCCGAGACCTTCCGGCTCTGCAGCGTGACGCGGGCCCTGTCGGCCAGGGCCTTCACCTCTGCAAACTCCTCCGATAAATCGACCCGGCCCAGGGCCGAACCAAGCTCCTTCATGCTGTCCACAAACGATTTCGTTGCAGGAAGGACCTGCTGAGTGAAAATCTGTAGCTCTGGCATGCCCAAGAAGGAGTCCAGCTGTGATCTCAGCTTGGGAGGAAGGATCTCATCGTTCTCTTGGAGCTCAATAGCCAGGTTCTCCAACATCACCTGAGGATTGGGATCGTACACTTTCTCTGTCATCGTCTGCAGTACACTGGTTGCTTGCCGGCTCATTTCTCCACCAATCGCTTGAGCCTGTATGAAGGCTGCTTTGGCTCCGTGTGCCATACGCACAAGCCGCATGACGTCGGCAACGGGGTCGTTCCTGTCTCTTGGTCCACATGAATCTTGTCCAGGAGACGACATGTTCAAATTGAACAAGCTGTACGACGGAAGGTTTGCCCTCCAGCAGGTGAAAAGTTCTTTGTCCGATTCACAGATAGCCTTAGACATAGGGTCGTCATTCAAGCACTTCGGTTGGGGAAAAGGAGAAGAAGATGTGTCGCAGTCCACGTCATATGGTACCGCAATCAAACTTCCCAAGCCCTGCAAGGTGTTGTCGCCGACTATCTCGCGGATCCTCTTGTCATAGTCCATGCAGCAGCGGTCAATGGAATCTACTGGTTCTCCGAGTCCAGCAACACCCCCTGAGAAGCTCGTTCCGCAGTAGCACCCGTAATCATCGAAGTCCAGGAGGTTGTAGGGGGTGTTTGTGAGTGCGCAGGAGCCAGCTTTCACGAAATCGACCTGGGCGAGTCCCCTTGATTCCGGGCGTCCTTCGGCGGCAACAACTGTAGAGCCGGCGGATTCCTCGTGGACAAGGAAATGTATTCCGTAGATACTCCCCACGATGGATGCGGTCAGCAGCAAGGCGACAGAAAAGCTCTTGAACATGAAGAACATGCAGAGCTTCCCTTCCTCAATGGGCAGGATTCCCTCGTCGTTGTGCATGAACTTCGGCAAGGTCATCCCTGGCGTTTTTCCCGTCATGGTGGTTCGTGTGCTTCCTTCCTCGCGGACGACCTACGTTCTGGTCGAGTCTCGAGCATGCTCCTGCCTAGGTGCGGTGTCCAATCTCGTCGACCTCTCCGCCCAGCGGAGGTCCCCATGGAACCATCGGAAACACCGAGGGATCGCCCCACCCGGGATGGGAACCGAAGAAAGGGAACCAGTTTCCCTTTTCGAACCCACGAGACCCGGGACTGTGGGGTGGGTTGAACCGGGGAGGGGGATCTAGCCGACGAAGTAGGAGACCACGGTGGGACGGGGGCGAATGGGACACTCGCCATCGTCTTCCAAGTGACCGAGACGGACCGGTGTCGACGAGGAACCTCCAAGTGAGCGATCCAAGGGAATATAGGGAAACAGATACAGCGCCGGAACCACCTCGTACGTACGTGGAGACCAGAGAAGGATCGGAACCGTGGGCATTCTTGGAGGTAAATGTTTGATTGCCCGTGGTACGTTGGGAGTCCATGTCTCATTGTTTCGAAAACTCCGCCACTACACAATGAGGATGCGAATAACAACTGTCATAGCCATTGATGAAAACGAAACTACTCCAACTTCATCCTTCCCGTCCTCGCTCTCTTCCCAACGATCGAGGATGTTGTACAAATTTGTAATTCAATCGTTAAGTCACCGTTGGAAACAAATGTGGGGCACAACGGTACCAGTGTACAAATGCCAAAATCATTGAGACGGCACATTTGTGTGGCAAAGACTCAAACACGATTGTATGGGATACGAGAAGCATCGACGTATTGCACTAAAAAGATGCGGGCACTCACAAACCTACACGGATATCCCTCCGGAAGTTGCAACTCCATGGCATAGTGTCCTCCGTCGTGATTGGGTATGGTGTATCATGGAAGAGGGCTTGTGTGGGGTCGCATAGAAATGGGGAACGACAAATAGCGCTACACAAGGGATCTTCTTTGATGAAGGAGCTTTGCAAGTTTGCTTCATACGAATGAAGCTTTGATTACCTCGAGTTCGAAGAGCACTTTCTTTTTGTCGAGAGGTTGTGCATCTCAACCGAATGCAAACAACGATCGGGCTTCAAGTTTCAATTGGTCGCTCAATTTCTTCGAGTGGTGCCGCTTGTCATGGGACGTCAATATCGTGGTTGCTTGAGGGCATTGCAATGACATTTGGGCCCTCGTGGAGCTCGGCTCGATCTTGCTCCTGTTTAAGAGCGCGGAGGTGGAGTAGGCCATCGAGTCCACAATCTTTTCTCTCCTACGCTGGCCACGTACCCGCTTCCCAATTGGTTCCCATCGGACCAACTTGTTTCCACCTCACCGGTAGAAGCGGTCCGTCAAAGGGAGGGTGAGGTGTGGGGAAACTGGGTCGATTTTCCCGGGAAAAAGGTTATCTTTTCCCGCCAAGTTTCTGCTGTCGTTCCCCCGGATGGGTGCATTTTCCCGCGAAACCTCGGACTTTCCCGCGTTTCTGCCCAACACATCTGCACGAGCGCGCCACAAGCGCACCGCGCATCCGACGATTTGCGAGCGACACAACCGTCAGAGGAAGGAAGAAGAAGGAACGTCCTTGACTGTCCAAGTAACCGATGACGGGCACTCCGCGAGGCTCGTCTTCTCCGACGCGAAGGAGTGGACGAACAAGGAGAGGTGAGTGCTGCACGTTAGCTGCGCCGTCGTACGTGGAAATAACGATGTGATTGCTGCAATCCTCAAGTGGACCGTGTCTGACTTTTTGTGTTGTATCGTCCGTGTGATTGCTGGCTTGTTCCATGCAGCTGGAGCAGAGTCCTCCCCGTCAGTAGCCGTTCGGTCGACCCGTCGTTCGTCCTCGCCTTCGAGGCGCGAACCGGCCAGGTCTTCTTCTCCAAATCCTCCGTCTGCAGGCAGGCGCAGATCATCGTCAGGGGCACGTGCTAGCTCCGAGAACGTAGATCCTAATTCACAGCAGGAGCCCGTGACACCGGCACCGACTTCCCAGCTGCAAACTCCAGTTGGGACGCCAGCCGAGCTGAGAACACCCTACAGCTCTGGTCTGCACCGTGCCCTTAGCACACCCACAACAGGACGCCGCAATGATTTAGGTGGAAGCCAGCGGGTCCTCCGACGTGCTCCTCGAAGTTCAGGCCCAAGCTCAGAAAGTGATTTGCACAACCTACCGCATCCCAGCACAGAAGGAATGGAACACATTCCATCTGAAGTGGAGCAAACATTTGTTTGGGGCACAAATGTCAACATCAATGACGTTGAAACTCGGTTCAGGAGGTTCATTGTTTCGTTTGAAGACCCTGAAACTTTTGAAGCTCTTTATCCTACTTTGCTTCGAGAAATGGTTGAAAATGAGGAGCCTAACATCAACTTGGACTGCCATAACCTACACCAATTTGATGAAGAGCTATACAAACAACTTGTGGCATACCCCCAAGAAATTATTCCCATAATGGATGTGGTCATCAACGATGTTGCCCTGGAGATGCTTGTTGAGATGCAAGGAGAAGGATCAGAGCTGCCTTATAGGATTCAGGTCCGTACCTTCAACATGCTGGAAACAAAGCATATGCGAGATCTTGACCCATCTGATATCGACCAGATGGTTTCTATTCGTGGTATGGTTACAAGGACAACAGGTGTTATTCCCGACCTAAAGCAGGCCTATTTCAAGTGCCTAGTCTGTCAGTACCCTACTCCACCGGTCTATGTTGATCGTGGACGCATCATGGAACCCACCAGATGCCCTCGGGAGGAGTGCAAAGCTACGCATGCGATGCAAATGGTTCACAACAGATGTCTCTTTGCTAACAAGCAGCATGTAAAGATGCAAGAAACACCAGATGCAATTCCTGAGGGTGAAACTCCTCACACGGTCAGCATGTGTGTGTTTGACGACTTGGTGGATGTAGCAAAGCCTGGAGACAATGTGGTTGTCACCGGCGTGTATCGCGCAGTTCCGGTAAGGGTCAGCGGTGCTCAGAGAAATCTTCGCTCCATCTACAGAACATATGTGGATGTGATTCATGTCAGGAAAGATGATGACAAGCGGTACAGTGCAGAAGACACATCAGTTGCACAGGACAGTGAATACTATACTTCCTACCATGAAACAGACGTCACATCAAGCCGGCAGAGTAGGAAGGTAGAAGCCATTAAGGAACTTGCAAAGAAGGAAGACATATATGAGAGATTGGTAGCCTCAGTAGCTCCTAGCATCTGGGAGCTTGACGACATCAAACGTGGCTTGCTTTGTCAGCTGTTTGGTGGCTGTGACAAGGAAATTGCAAGCACGTCCCAGGGTCGATTGAGAGGAGAAATCAATGTATTGCTGGTAGGAGATCCAGGAGTCTCCAAGTCGCAACTTTTGGCGTACGTGCACAAACTTGCTCCACGTGGGATTTACACATCAGGCAAGGGTAGCAGTGCTGTAGGTTTGACGGCATATGTGACCAAAGATCCAGACAGCAAAGAAATGGTGCTTGAAAGTGGGGCCCTTGTGCTCTCGGACCGTGGCATTTGCTGCATTGATGAGTTCGATAAAATGTCAGAGAGTGCAAGAACAATGCTGCACGAAGTTATGGAACAGCAAACAGTATCCGTCGCAAAGGCTGGGATCATATGTTCTCTCAATGCCAGAACAAGTGTGCTTGCAAGTGCGAATCCCATAGGCAGCAGGTACAACCCCAGGATGTCGGTGGTGGAGAACATCGATCTACCTCCCACTCTTCTATCTAGGTTTGATTTGATCTACCTTGTGCTGGACAAGGCTGATGAAAAGAGCGATAGGCGATTGGCCAAGCATCTTGTGTCACTCCATTACAAAGAGCCACCTGAGACCGCTGCTGCAGTGATTCCGATCAGCCTGCTCACGGATTACGTTTCTTACGCAAAGAGTCACTGTCAACCAAAGCTTTCGGATGAGGCTGCAGAGATGTTGATAGAGGGATATGTTGACATGCGTCGTCTAGGTGGGTCGAAGAAGATTATCACAGCCACGCCTCGGCAGCTGGAAGCATTGGTGCGTCTTTCGGAGGCATTAGCACGCATGAGGCTGAGTGAAAAGGTGGAGAGAAAGGATGTGGCCGAAGCAATGAGGCTGATGAAATCGGCGCTTCAACAAGCAGCCATGGATCCAAGGACTGGTACTATCGACATGGATGTCATCAACACTGGAATAAGCGCATCCAGCAGGATGCACAAGCGTTTGCTTGCAGACGAGCTGAAGTCCATGCTTCTCTCTGCAGCCAGCAATGAGCACTCTGTTAGTAAGCTTGTGACAGAAATGGCAGGACACGCTGGCACATCGATTCCAGAGAATGAGGTCAGAGAGGCCCTGAAGCTTCTCCAGGATGATGAGTTCCTGGTTATTAGGGGCGACACAGTCGTTCAAATAGGGGTGTAAATTCTTATGTTCAGTCGTACTTCACTGAATGCTTGACAATGCCATACCCTTGACTGTCGGGTGCTGCCGCAGTCTTTCCTGGTGCACGAGGCCTTAAAGGTACGCACCAATCTTTTCTTATGGAAGCCTCATGCCAGATGCATGGCAGACTGGCACCCATTCTGGAACCCCAACTTGCTTCGGTTGCTTGGTCCAAAAGTCCATTGTTGTTGAAAGGGCTCTTCATGTGTGGTAGAGAATAGGGACTGCTTCATGTGGCATTTCCACGACTTCGCCAAAAGTATCCCTTTCCCCGTGTGAGCAATGCGCAAACACTGCCATGGTAATGTAGGTCCTTTGCCGGTCTGGAGAACTCAATGCAAGTGTATTTGAGCTTTGGGCATACAGTATGCAGTGGATTGGGCATCGATCATGCGCAAGGATTGCTTTGTGGTCCTGTAGATACTTGTACGATAGATAGAAGGATTGATTACAAAGGCAGGTCAAACAACTGCAGCAGGTCCCCATTGATTCGCGTCTTCACTTGCTGCTGGCTTCGGCTTGGGTTCGTGGTTTGCACGGACACCTATCTTCCAGGTTGACACCAGAAAGAGCCTACCATCCGTTCGCTTTCGGTCAGCGCTTGCCATTCATTGCCATGCTCTCGGGTCTCCCTTTGCACGTCTTTTCGATTCCGTCTTTCACTTCCTTTCGCAACGTACGCTGTCGATGTGCTTCCCACATCCCATCCACGTGGGCTTGCCACAGCTGTTGCAGGTGGTTCTCATGCACATGGTGTGTCGCACCTGTGTGTGTGCGTCTCGATGGTGGTTGCAAAAAGACTCTGAAAAGCGCCATGGGAAGGGTCTCAGGGCCACCCGACCAAGGCATCGTCTCAATCTCTCCCTCTTCCAACAGGATGACCAATCAACCACCCGTGGTTTTGAGACGAAGGATTGGGCACCACAGGGTCGGCATGACTTGGAGATTCCCTTACTGATGGGTTCACGTGATGCACCGAGTTGGATGGTGGTGTGGTGATGCCCAAGGGCACCATGTCCACCACACCGGATGATGCGTAGATCGATTCACCCAGATACCAAACGATGGAGGTCTAAGACGGAAGAGATGCCCGCAATCAAACCCGTGGGAGTAGGTGGGTGGGAACGGTCATTGCACCCACCACGAGAAGAGGGAATGGAGTGTGATGAATCTTCTATCGCCCGTGAATCTGCAACCTCCGTCCATGATTCAACAATCCATGAGTGCAAGCTGAAGGCGAAATTGACGATGCTTCCCAGAACACGAAGGTCCTCTCTCGTGTCCACGCGGTAAATGGGGATATCTTTTGAATGTTGCGCTCTATCCTAGTCTTGCATGGATGCGTTCAAACGTTCCATGTTGTGCACACCAAAGAAACGTCAGCGTCCTCTTTCGTGGTTCGACAAGATATTGACGAGAGGATTGAAGTCCATTCACGAAGACCTCTTTGAGAAATGTTCCTTGCAATTGCCTTTGTTTGCATGAGGCGTTTGTAGCCTTCGCACATGTAATCGAAGAATGCCACATGCCAAACCACTTCATATCAAACGCACAAAGATTCCCAAGAATGTTGTGACATTCCTACTTCATCGTATCACCGTTTTACAACGATGCAACGAGCACAACAAGGGGCGCACTCGTAGCACTCTCATAGATGACGCGTATATCGAAATGGATCGATGGTCGTTTCGTGCGTGTTGTAGTTTACATCTTGCGAGTCACGCTGAAGATTGCGAAAGGTCTTTCCGATTTTTCCGCCGGGAAACAAGAAAGCGTTGCTTTCGTTGTCAGAGAACACAAGGTCGTTCAAATAAAAGGGATCGCCGATCCACGACCCCTCGGGACTCATCTTGAAATTTCCCGTGCGCTTTGCACGAGCAATAGGAACACCGGCATACACGTTTCTTCCAAGGCGGTGCGTGGGATAGGACTTGTCATTGTCCCGCGGATCCCAAGGTAGGGATCGCACGGGAAACCGTCGATGCAAACACGTTGCAATGCATGGGTAGTGGACACCTCCGTGGGCATCGTGGATCTCGAGGTGGTCGACCGGAAGGGTCCATCGTGGAAGTTGTGTTAACTTCGAGGTCAGGAGCCGCATCCTGAGGCCTTCACACCGGGATGGAGGCGGTTCCAGTCCAATCCGATCCAGTCCCTTTGGTGCCTTTGATTGAAAGGGACGGGAAGACGGGTCTGAAGGGGGGAGGCAAAGGAATGAGATCCATTGGACGTGGTAGGAAGGACGAAACCACGTCGAGATGCTGCGCACGAGGAAGCAGAGGATGGTTGCGGCGGCCGTGGTGGTCGCAGGAGGGATGGGTGGTGCCACGGCCTACCTCGCCACCCGGGAGGCCGCCAGAAAAAACAAGAGGAAGAAACAAAGAGACAGGTCGGAAGACAACCCAACGGAAAAGCTAGGGAATGGAAGGAAACCGAGCACCACGCATCAAATGAAACGGGTGCTGAAACTGTTGCTGAGGATTGGAGGGCCGAGAATCACAACCATGATGATCCTTGCAGTGCTGCGAACCGCCCTCAACAACCGACTTGCACACCTGCAAGGTGAACTCTTCAAGTCCGCCTTCCTCAGGAAAACACCTGTCTTCATGCAGCAAATGGCGCAAAATGTGGCTCTGTGCTTCATCTCCTCCACCATCGAATCCACAATGAGAAGCTGGATCATGTCCCTTGGGCTGTTCTGGAGGAAGCATCTCACTGGACGCATCCACAAGAGTTACTTCCAACAACTTTGCTTCTATCGTCTGTCTTATGTCGACCGAAGCGTAGAGAATCCGGAACAGCGCATCTGCGAAGACATCCCGAAATTAACGGTAGGGCTTTCTGAACTAAGCGGCGAGTTCCTCATTGCAATGGTTGATGCAGCGTTCTTCACATGGAAACTTGGCGTGTACTCCCGCACTCACAAGTATACGTTGATCATGCTTGGCTACATCGTGGGAACTGGGGTATTGACCGGTGTCATCGCACCTCCTTTCGGACGTCTTTTCAAGAAAGAACAGATGCTGGAAGGTACATACCGTCACTTGCAGGCCAGACTGCGGGCCAATGCTGAAAGCATAGCCTTTTACTCAGGTGTGGATAAAGAATCGATCATTGTCCGGAGAAAGTTCAGGGAACTTGTCAGGCACGCAACCATGCTCATCAAGCAGCAATGGGGTTTTGGTATAGTCCAGGACTTTCTGCTCAAGTACCTTGGCGCCACAGTCGCAGTTGTGCTCATTATCGGCCCATTCTTTAGGGGTCATCTGCGGCCTGAGAACACCGTGAATGGACGTGCTGAAATGCTGAGTAATATGAGGTATCATACAAGTGTTGTGCTCAGCTTGTTCAATGCTTTTGGGACAATAGCATTGAGCAGCCGGAAGTTGATGAAACTGTCTGCTTATGCTAGCAGGTATTGCGAGCTTGCAGACAAGGTGAAAGAACTGAATGAGCTTCCTGCAAACAAGACTTTGAATATTCAAGACACTGACAAAGCAGTGCAAGAAGCTGAAGAGTCAGAATCCATTGCCTTTGAGAATGTGACCATTCGCACCCCTACAGGAAACAATCTTGTGGAAGGCCTCACACTGCAGATCAATCCAGGGACCAATCTTCTAGTTACGGGGCCAAACGGGGCTGGCAAGAGCTCTCTGTTCCGCGTTTTAGGAGGACTATGGCCACTGGTGCAAGGTCGTCTTCAGAAGCCAGGTGCCAAGGAACATGCAGAAGGACTCTCACATGAGATATTCTATGTACCGCAACGGCCCTACGTCACCCTTGGGACATTGAGAGAACAGCTCATTTACCCATTGACTGCGAAGGAAGCAGGTGCAGATGTTTTGCCGCTTTCAGAGCTTGAGAAGCTACTGGAAATGGTAGACTTGCTCTATTTGCTAGAGAGAGACCCCACCGGCGACAATTCAGACATCAACTGGGCAGAGGAGCTGTCGATGGGGGAGCAGCAAAGGCTGGGTATGGCGAGGCTCTTCTTTCATAAACCCGCGTATGCTATTTTGGATGAATGCACGAGTGGGGTTACGACCGATATGGAAGAAAGATTCTGTGACATTGTGCGCGAACTTGGATGTACCTGTGTGACAATTTCTCATCGGCCTGCACTGGTGGCATTTCACGACATTGTGTTGGCATTGGATGGTGAAGGAGGGTACAACATCCACACCGGGCAGAGAGGACTGGACACTGGTGGGGGTAAATATTCTTCAGACGAAGACAAAGCCACTAAAGTCCGTCAGTCCGAAGCTAAGTATGTCGAGGATGCGTTTCTCACGTCGGCAAGGAAGTCCTGCATGGGGACAAGGACAATGAGCTTGGAGAAACATTTGGGACGATGTCTTGGTCACTCGCCTGACACAGAGGTCACATCAACATCCACTGTGATCAAGAGAATGCAGTCTGTCCAAAACATTGAGTCTGTACAAGAATGGCACAAGTCCCTCCAGGTCGCCCTCTATCCTGGCAACTCCAAGGGGTTCTTGTCTAGGATAAGGGCCATCATGGACAAAGCAACGAATGGTTGGGCTCCTGACTTAAAGCATCTGAGCATGCTTGCCCTTATCATTGTCACAAGGACAGCACTTTCAGACCGCATTGCAAACTTGAATGGCACTACCGTAGAGTATGTACTCCAGCAGGACGTGACGGCTTTTGCACGCCTCATTGGTATATCAGTTTTGCAGTCACTTGCGTCAGCAATCACTGCTCCATCGTTGAAGCACATGACAGATTTGCTGGCACTCAAGTGGCGGGACAGGTTGACAGTTGCTGCATCAAAGCTCTATTTGCAGCGTACTGCCTATTACTCCACCTCACAGCTTGCCGATATCAGTGACATCGATCAAAGGATCACAAGAGATATCGAACGACTTTGCAATGATTTGGCATCACTTGTCCCTTCCTTGATCAAACCGATTGTCGATATAGCATGGTTCTCTTGGAGGATGAAACGATTGACTGGGCGTAAGGGGATGTTCCTCTTATGGTCGTACATGACCCTTGGGTTCGGAACCTTGAAGCTTCTGACACCAGACTTCGGTAAGCTTGCTTCAAGACAACACCAGCTTGAAGGCGAGTATCGCTTCACCCATTCAAGGCTCCGAAGTCATGCAGAGAGTGTTGCTTTCTTTGGTGGTGGAGGTAGAGAAGGGAGAACTATTTCTGGTCGTTTTGAGCTCCTTCTACAGCACCTCAAGCATATCATGAAGTGTCGCTGGGGGTACGGCATTGCAGATGATTTCTTGACGAAAAACCTTCCACACAACGTGCAGTGGGTCGTGTCTCTCATTTATGCTGCTGAGCACACCGGGGATCGCGGATTGACTGCAGTGCAAGGTGAATTGGCTAGGGATATGAGATACTTGGCATCCGTTGTTTCCCAGTCATTCAATGCCTTTGGGGATCTTCTATCACTTTACAAAAGAATCGACGAGCTCAAAGGCGGGGTCAATCGTGTATCTGAGATGTTTGAAACACTTGAAATCGTTAGGGCAATGGAGGACGAACGGGACGAGATGTTGAAGAACTCTGTTGGGAAACCTGATGAGATCGTGTTCGAAGATGCGCAGATCACCACGCCGACTGGAAAGCTTCTGGCCGAGAAGATGTCGTTCGTGCAACATGCAGGGGTGAATTTGCTCGTTACTGGTCCAAATGGTAGCGGGAAAAGTGCAATTTTTCGCGTGCTAGGTGGGCTTTGGCCGTTGGGAGGAGGATACATACGCCGTCCAAGGGACGAGGCTGGCTTACTCTTATCTGACATGTTCTATGTACCCCAGAAGCCGTACAATTCGATGGGCACGTTTCGAGAGCAGCTGGTGTATCCTTTGACTGTTTCTAAAGCTTGTGAGAAGCTGACGGGAGGAACATCTCAAGAGGATCAAGAGGTTTTGGACGCAAAGCTCTTGGAGCTCCTGGATATTGTACGTCTCCGCTACCTCCTGAACAGAGAGGGTGGATGGGATTCGGTGACGGAATGGGAAGAGAGGCTTTCTCTGGGAGAGCAGCAGCGGATAGGTATGGCACGTCTTTTTTTCCACAAGCCAACGTTTGGAATCCTTGACGAGTGCACAAATGCCACCAGCGTAGACATCGAAGAGGAGCTCTACAAGCACTCCTCTGTGTTGGGGATCACACTCGTAACCATCTCGCAGCGCCCGGCTCTTGTGCCTTACCATGGCATGGAGTTGCGCCTTTTGGACGGGGAAGGAAAATGGGAATTGCGCGAGATCTTGAAGCCGCAGACGCTGGAATCGGTGGACTCGCTCGCTTCTTCAAGGTATGAAGCTGGGTCTATAGAAAGCGGTACAGAAGATTCCAATTGACTGCTAGCTGAGCAATGGATCCTGGGAGTATCTCTGAAATCAACATGAGTTGAATTGCACGCTTGATTCGAACCACTCTTTTCCTCGGCATTTGCGGTGCAGCATGACGTGTCTGGTTCCCGTTCTTCCCCAGCCATGCACGTTGTCTATCGTGACGCTCGATACGGACACCCCACGTGTTGGACCGACGGCTGTCCTCCCACAGAGCCGGAATGACGTGCAAGGTTCCTTGTTTTCCAGGATGGCAGGTCTGGATGTACCACGATATCATTCCATTGGCTCCAAGGTGTTGTGTCCTTTTTCATTCCTTTTCACCAGACCAGTCCCGGTCTGGGGTGGACCGGACCGGTTCGTGTATTTCGAGGGTCGGGTTCGTGAACCCCGAGTGGCCCTTTGTCCGGGTTCGAACCCGGTCCATCCCGGGTGAACGGACCCCTTTCATCCCGTTCGAACCCGGGCACGAACCGGTTGGGAGAGGAGGCTCGTCCTTCCCGAGGGTGTGGTTCGGAGGTCCCCCTGGGCACGAGAGTTCGGACATTCGGGACAGATCCGTTCGACACGAACCTTCGCATCCACGAATCATGGCCAAGAGGATGGCGCTTTTGGCGCTGTCGGCGGTCACGTGGATCGTACAGGCACAGGAAGGAAGGGAGGAGCCTTTCTTCGCCACGTTCGTCGATGGACCGCAACGCGTCTTGCAAGTGTACAACCCCTCTTGCTCCCCGTTGGACCTGTCCAGGATGCAAGTGGAAGTGCTCTGGAACGCAGAAGAGCACGAGAAAGGGACGAGCATGGCACTCTGGGGATTCAGCGACAACATATTCAAGCTTACAGAAGCACACGTTCCTCCTGGTGCTTCCAAAGGGGAGAGGAAAGTGGCGCCGAGAGACGTCTTTGTCCTGTGTGGAGAAGGAGGTGGAGACCAGGGAGAAAACCGCCCAGACTGCGACTCGTGTACCAATCACCTAAGGTGCGATGCTTACAGCAAAGTGCTCCAGGAATCCGGGGACGGTTCGAAGGGCAAACCGGAGAAGTTGGCCATCGGGCTATATTTGGATGGTGAACTGGTCGATACAATTGGCATGGAGAACGACATGAAGTCGATGATACCCACTGGAGAATGGACTTTTGTGCGAAAGCCAAAGGTCTCACATGGCAGCGTTTCGGATTGGAACCCCGCTGGGGAACAAGAGGGTACACCCCAAAACAAAGAGTGGACAATCCTGCCCTACAGCACCATGGCTTACATTGACTGCCACTCCATTGAAGATACGCAAGAGTGTGGTTCAACCCTTCCACAGTGCAAGAGTGAGGACAAGACAAAATTAAGGACAATAAACATTCGTAACATCAATGGAAACTTTCAAGCTGAAGAATTGGAGAGTATGCAGTGCTCTCCCAACATGTTTGGATCACCATTTGCTGGTGAAATGGTGGGAACCGCTGGCGTTGTGACGCACATTGCACATGATGCACGCGGCAATACACGTGTGTACTTGCAGAGCGGTTACTCTCCCTTCGGAGCTTTAGCTGTGGATGGTCACACGCACGCGGGGCACTTGCCTCCTGTGGACAGCAAAGTCACTGCCACTGGTAGGGTGTCTACATCCAAGAAGGAAGGTATTTGGCTAGGTGCAATAGAGGGTGTCCCAGATGAAACCAACACAGACTTCTCTTCGTTGATGAGCAGCCTTTCAGTTCCAAGGAGCACTTTGCTGAAGACGGGGACCTTCTCTCGCACATCCTGCAGCAACAAAGCTCAAGCATACAAGGGTATGCTTGTGAAATTCCAAGACGTCGTGGTGACGCAATTGCCGTCCGGGAAAACTTTCCTGTCTGATGGAAGCGGCTACGTCGAGATGCGGAGCGCGATGGGTCCGAGAACCTCGGGAGAGGATCTTGTCTTGAGCAGTCTTGCAGAAGGTCTCAATCACATCAGCGAGATCAAAACAATCATTGACAACATCGAGGGAAACTGGGTTGCCTTTCCAAGAACTGCAGATGATGTCATTACTCTATCGGAAGCAACTGCCCCGGAGCAAGAACGCAATGACGTAGGAACTTCTGCAGAAAATGCAAATGAAGAAGAGTCTGACAGCAGCAGCTCTTCAAAGAACGTTGCATTGAACACGGCAGCAGCCGTGCTCCTGGGCATTGTTGTTGGGGCAGCAACAGTTGTCCTTGTAGGATTACTGTCCTACTACGGTTGGCACTGGTACAAAAGTGTGCAGGCGAAAAAAATTGGGCAACTGAAACGGAGGCAAAGTATCATTCCATTCATGACAGGTAGAGCTTCCAGCGACGAGAAGGTTGATGAGGAAGTAGAAGGTGTTTAGGAATCCGAACCTCCGAAGATCGACTACCAGCATCAGGAGCCCCGACCCAGGGCACTGAAAATTCTGCCAAAACGGTATAAAATTCGAGTGTTTTATCTGTGAAGTGATTAGAAGGAAGCATCATCGAAGCTCTGGCTCCAAATCCCGTGCATCTGTAAGCAGATAGATTCTGCCATAGCACTTTTTCTTCTCCCCCCGCAGCATCTCGTTCCAAGGAGACTTCCCGTTTTCCTCTTGCACCACTTTCAGCTCAAAGGCAAGCTTTCTCCCGCAGTTGTGACAGTTGCACCGGTGATGTATTTGTCTTTGATTGGCAGAGGGGGAAACGTAGGCATACACTTCCTCGCTGCATCCTGGGCATTGTCCTTTCAGAGCCACCACGTTTCCTCTCGCCAGCTGCAAAAGGGACTTTCCTGACACGCTAAGTATAGGTAGTGCTGCAAGCAATCCCAGGGTGTGCATAGGTGTGAGTGCCGTTTCCTTGGCTCCGATCGCAACGGCATCTTCTGTCCCCACTGCGAAGCCTTGCCACAGCCCTGCCTCTGTTCCCGCTTCGATCCCGAACCCTCCCAGCAGCCTGACGAGCACCAGACCGACCCTCGCGACCACTTGCAGCGCCATCGCCACTCCTCCCAGCGCCATAGCTCCCCACACTGCAGCTAGTCCGTCCAGTCCGTCTTGGTCGAACTCGGCGTCGGAATAGGTGTATCTGGATTTGTTGAGGCTGCATCTCGGGTACTTGCGCACGAGTTCGCTCCCACGCCTTCGCAGCAGGTCTTCCAGCTTGTCGTAGAACGAGTCGGAGACGATGGCGCTCCCGCTGAAGTACTTTTCTTTGGCTTCTTTGTAGAGCCGTTCGAGCTCCGGTTGGCCGCACTGCTCCAGCGGCGGCACGAAGGTGCAGGAGGGCGCTTCTTTTTCGGTCGCACGCGTGATCCCTCTCCACGTGGTCCTTCTGCACCTCCCTGTTCCCACGTGCGCGCGAGGAAGCGCGTGCATGGCGCACGTGAAGGTCGTGCTTTGGTCGCTGTGCGGCCTCGGAATCCCAACCAGGAAAGATCCGGACCCGGCCGGAGGGAGTTTTTTCTCTGCCGACGTGGATGCGAAGGAACGAAGGGGGGCATGGGTGGGCGATCGGGAGGAAGGGAGGTTTCGAACCAACACCCCCCTTTCCTTCCGACCTCGCACGTGTGGAATGGAGAGAGATGAAGACAAGGCTTTTCCTAGCCATCGGTGGGAAGGAGAGGGACGTGGTGTTGCCCACTCCGTGCACGCCGAAAGTTGGAATCGATTGGGTCCGCAAGGGTGCTCGGGCGTAGGCCCTATAGATTCCCCTTCTTGGTTCCGCAAATTGAGGAAATCAAGGGCCTAGAGCCGGGCTCCCATTCTTGGTTGCGAAAGCGTTGCCCGAGTTTGCGGTGAGGCGCCGTTGTGATCCTCACCTGAAAGCAACGGAGGCATCAAAGAGGTGCACGGCTAGTCAAGAAAAAGAAAACATGTTTCTAGCAACAAGGTCGGTGTCTTTTAAGTTGGACTAGAGAGAGTCGAATCATTAACAACTCTACTAGATGTGACAATGACCCAGAGGGATCGCAGTAGAGGTTCAGGTATCCTCTCCGATCCATGATTGCATCCCGAGGGCATGTAAGGTACATGCCTACTTCACTACGGTGCATCGTATTGAGCGATACAAGGGGCATCGGTCATGCAAAAGGGCGACAATGGGCACGACGTTCCTATAAGAAGACGAAACGGAACGCTATCGATCAACACGCTCCTCGGAGTGCAGCCCATGTGGACGATCGACGGCCGTTGCCATCGGACCCGGCGGATACGACGGATTCCAAGGTTCCAACGAGAGGCCTCGATCCATCGCCATCGAGAAAGAGAGGAAAGGCACCGAACCGCTTACCATCGGACGTACCTCCGTCTCTTCCACATCCGAGCCTCTTCGTTCCTTCTCCTCTTCCGGGTGCCTCCCATCCAACATGCTCGATCGATCATGCACTGGCACTGTCGCCGTCGTCGTTTCCATCTACCTTTCGCTCCATGCCCGATGGTTGCCCACCGTCCACCCTTTCCACCGTCTTGGGTACCTTGAGGATTGGCGGTCGTTGAATCTACGCAACAGGTGGTCCTTGGGGTTCGTGTTGATGTGTTTGGTTGTGTGGCGAATGGAGGTGGTGGTGGTGCCACGTAATGCAGCCGAACCTTGGGTCCTGGCAAGGGGGGGACCCTCGAACCATCGACGTAGGCCGCGATCCTCTGCGAAGATTGGAACGATCCACCCACCACCGCCAGGATTTCCGTCCAGAAAGGATGGTGGCAGCGGCTGGCGTGGAGGAGGTTCCCAGTTCGCGTCTGAGATCCTCCCTGTCTTTCCCTGGACCGTCGGACCTTTCCCCTGCCGTCCCCGGGTCTCCCCCCGAAACGTGGGCGTGTTTCAGACGCGCTCCCCGGTGGTGTGGGGGAGTGGGAGGTCCAGGTTGTTCCAGCCATCCACACCGTACAAAGGTTCGTGGTGGACAGACGTCGCCATCGACATCACCAGTGCAAGCACGTCTGCGCGTCGCACGTGCGAATCGAGAGGAACGCGCGCCTTCGAAGGCACAGGCACGCACGCGAGGGTCCCGTGGGACGGATCGCGACCGTCGAAAGAGAGGCGAAGAACGCAAGGGAGGCGGCAGGAAGGGAAGATGGCGTCGTGCGTGGGACCGATGAGCTTCCGCGCGTCGGTCGCGCCTGCACGTTTGAACCGTTCCGAAGCCAGGATGCCTCGCAGAGGCGCTTCCGGGAAGCAAGTGACGGTGATGGGCAACCCTGGTGCCGGGGGTCCCTTCGCACCGATCGTGGTGTTGACGAGGAACGTGATGGGAAAGAAGGAGTTCAACCAGTTCCGTGGGAAGGCCATCGCCATGCACTCTCAAGTCATCAAATCGTTCTGCAAGGAGATCGGCGCGGACACGAAGCAGGTCCAAGGGCTCATCCGCCTCGCCAAGAAGAACGGAGAGAAGCTTGGTTTCTTGGCGTGAGGCGTCCGACGCCTTCCATAGCCTACATCCTTCCACGTTCCTACAATAAGACCACGATCCTCCATTGCCGAATCCAGTCCTTGTAACGGATGGGTCCACCACCATTCTTTCTCTGTTCCGCTCCAGGACTACCAGTTTCTCCTTGTCCTTCGCGTGTCCGTCTTTCTTCTTCCGACCACTGCCTCCTTCGGTTTCCCGACCGTCCGTCCCACCGACGCGCGTTCGTTTCCATCGCTTCGCGTGGACGCAGGCGCTCGTCCTGGCTCCGTCCTCCGTCGGCTCCTTCGTCCCGATTCGATGCATGCGCCGCCATGGGCGGTCTCCCTCGGATCTCTCCGGAATGCGTGGATGGAATGGAAACGAAGACGTAGAAGGAGACGTCCGTTCCATTTCCTGGTGACGCGACGCCATCGCGTCGCGTGCGAGGATGGCGTGGACGCGAACGCGCCTGTGTCGATCGCGATGGAACGCCGGAAGGAGGTGCAGGAGGACGCAAGCGGTCGTCTCGCGCGCGCAGGAAGGGCCTCGAGCGGCGCGCAGGACGTGGTTGGCGTCGGTGTGCGGCCTGGTGGCGAGCGCATTCGGCGGCCAGTGCGCGCAGGCGAGCCGCGCACGGTCGGTTCGTTCGGAGCAGGCGACGCCGTTGAAGCTGGTGAACGCGTCGGAGGAGTCCTTGCTCGTGTTTTGGATCAACTACGACGGAGACGCGGAGCTGATGACGGTGATGGACGCAGGCGAGACGTGGACGGCCGACTCGTACGAAAGCCACGCCTGGCGCGTGATCGGCGCCGAAGACAAGCTGCTGTACGCGGAATTCGTCATGGGAGACGAGGCCAAGGTGGTCGAGGTGATCAAGCAGGACGGAAAACAAGTCCAAGGCGCGCCAGAAGCGATCCCGTTCGACGGCTTCGACGGACTCGGCGGGAAGCAGGAAGGCTACCACGCCGCCGAAGTGGGCGCAGTGGCCGCGACAGAACAAGGACCGATCGCCATCATCGCCATCGAAGGGTCCGACGTGCCGCTTCCCATCCTCCTCGGACCGGTGGAAGGCACTTCCCTGGCCCTGAGCGCGCTCGGGATCTCCAGCCGTAGGCCGAGGACGATGGAAACGTGGTCGAGGAGCCTCAAAGAAGGTGGAGTCCGAGTGGAAAGAGCACTCATCACAAGGCTGGTGAGCAACACGTTCTATGCCCGGCTTGTGCTGCTCCGTCCCGATGGCTCTCGTAAAAGCCTCGATGCACGTCCTTCTGACGCACTCACCCTTGCAGTGGAAGATGGTGTGCCCATCTATGTCGCAGAGCAGGTGATCCAAGATCATCAACACAGGGAAAAAACCACCCTGCGAGCTTCCCAACCTCGGATGGAAGAGAACGTCCCACCGCCAAGTGGACCGTTGGGACCACCGTCAGCCATCCCTTCGATACCGTTCGAAGGACCCGAAGAACCACCCCTCAAGCAAGCTTCGTGGGAAAAGGCACAAGTGCACTAAGTGACGGGTTGAACGCTTCGGCTGGGGATGGAGTCAAATCCTTGGCACGTGTACATACTTGGAAGATTTTTTTTCGCGGCATAGCAGTGCGAGCGTGAACGCAGTGCCCGTTGTAACATTGGCAAAGGCAAGAAGATGCATGGTTTTCTCATCAAAATTCAATCACAAGAACAGGACCAGGTGTGGTTGCTCAATTCAATCCCTTTGCTTGGCTCGTGTCGTAGAGGTGGGGGATGTTGAGGGAGTCCACCTTGACGATTTCACCGGGCGTGAACCAAAGGGCTAGTTCCTTTGCTGCACCCTCCTCGCCGTCACTTCCGTGAATCACGTTCCGTCCAATGTGCACCGCCATGTCTGCTCGGACCGTACCTGGAGCGGAGGTGGCGGGGTTCGTTTCGCCGATCATCTTCCTCGACACGCGGATGACGTCCAGTCCCTGCCAGCACATGGCCACGACGGGGCCGTTTCCGGACAAGAATTCGCACAACCTCGAAAAGAACGGTTTTTCCTTCAAGTCCGCGTAGTGGGTTTCAGCCATCTTCTTCGTGGGAACGATCACTTTGATGCCGACGAGTTGGAAGCCTCGCCTTTCCCACCTCTTGATGATGTCGCCGACCAGTTGCCTAGACACACCGTCCGGTTTGACCATGATGAAGGTCCTCTCGAAGGTGGTTCCTGGCACACCTGCGTGCGGCACGGCACCTGCCTGTGCAGCTTTGGCTTCCGTCGGCGCTTGGAGCAGCGCCAAGGACGTGCCGATCCCGCCGACCGTCGCACATTTCCTGGCGAACGATCGTCCGTTTCCTTTGGCAGCGGCTGCGGCGGCGGCCACCGTCGTTGTCCTGCCTCTCGACGTCCACGTTTCTCGCGTGCGTCGGACCAATCCGCGCCAAGCACGTCGACAAGACAACTCCCACGCCATGGCGAAATGGCGCAGGTCGGACACGAGCCAAACGGTTGTGGACCATCGCGGTAACCGTTCGGTCGGTTCTCGTGGCCGATTCGAGGGGGAGCACCCGCCTGGACGGCTGGCCGATGTCAAGCCAGTCGGACAAGGGTTGGAAAGAGGTTCGCACCGAGGGAAAAACCGAAAGCTTACTTGGTTTGACTCCTGGACATGAAGATCCAACCGACGGTGATCAATCCCAAAATTCCCCAACCGGCCAAGTCGTAGTAGAAGTCGCTGCCACCTTCTGCAGCCTTGCCGGGAGCACTGGAGGCAGGGGCCTCGCTGGACGTAGATAGCTGCTGAAGTGCAGATTGCTGCGATAGCTGCCTCTGGAGCTCCATGTGCAAAGCAGGGGCTTTCGCAGTCATCTCCAATGCCTTCTTGTACACCTCGCTCGTCGGGTCCTCCGCAAGGGCCTTCTGGAAACATTCCGCAGCCTGGTCAAAGTGTTCCTGAGCCTTTGTTGCCTCGGCGTACAGGAATCCTTGAGAGGTGTATGCATTGCCTAGACACCACAGGGCCTCGTGCTTCTTAGGATTCACTTCCAACGCCATCAGAAACTTCTCCACCGCCTTTGCGAGCAAGGCGAAAGGTGAACCAGGTCAGCGCTTCGTGCCCTACCGCGATTCCACCACCTTCGAACCTCCGACATTGTTCCAGCGCACGTCATCGTTTCCATTTCGCCCTAGTCGTACCTCTTCGATCATCTGGACGGCTTCGTTGCCTTGGCGAAAGTGGGCCAGTTCTAGCAGAGCGCCTCCCCATCGCGTCAAAGCCTTGCGATGCCGAACGGAATCGCCGAGTCAGCGTCTTCGGTTCGTGCACGTGCCGATGCTTCTCACTCTCCTACGACGAATTCACATCTTTCGGATCGCCATCGCGTTCGGAAACGGCGAGGAGCAACTCCCTTGCTCCCGACACCTGCTGCGCAACCGTCGCTCGCGATTACCAGCTACACGAACGGATGTCTGGGAAAAACTAGGCTTCGGTGCGCACCTGCGTGTCTTTTTTGTTCTTCTGATAGTCGAGGATAGCCTGGTCCTTGGCCTGTGCCGAAGACGAACGCGTTCGCGTTCGCGTCAGCCTGGGTGTCCATCGTTCGTCGGCGGTTCGGTTTTCCCTCGCGGCGATCCTCGGTCGCCCACCTGTTCGAAGAACACGAGCCTTTCCAGGTCCTCTCTCGAGATCCCTTCCATGGCGTGACGCGCGGAAGAGGTCCGAAACACGCCTCGATGTGCGGTTCTTGCACGTGCGACGTGGGACAATCGCGCGAGTCGTGCTTCGCTTTGCCGCCACGACTCTCGGTTCGGGGACCCGCACCACCATGGACCGTAAAGACCATCGATCCATCGGTGGAAAGGATCGCATGGACCGACAACTAGGCTTGGTCCATTTTTTCGTGCTGTTTGGAAGCATCTTGGCATGAGGGATCGTGGGGCGAACCATTCCCCAGATAGGGGTAAATGGGACATCGATCCCGTTGCTCCCCGGTCCCGTTTCGGATGGGCAAATGGGCCCCCTCTTTCTCTCCCTGTCTCTCCTCTCTCTCAAACCCACACAATCGTACAGCCGGGACATCCAGGCGACTGGACGACGTGCAGGACGAACGTCGGTGGCAGCGCGTGTCCATGCGCACCAGGGACGGAGCCAAGGAAGGTCGAAACGCGACATCCGAAGCGTGGAAACAGATGCGAAGGGAATGGAAGGAGAAAAGTGGAGAGGAAAAGAGGACGGGAGCCGCGACGCCGCGACGTGGTCGAATCGTGCCTGGACGACACTGCGAGGAGGACGAGGGGCTGGCGAAGCAAACAAGGGTGCGTCACCACTCTTCCTGACACGCAAAAGTATCAGGAAGAATGGTCACGTAGACTAGGGGGGACTCGCGCGAAACGTGTTGACGTGATGGAAGGATGGGAGGGGAAAGCCCATCCGGGAACTGCAGATGAAAAAAAAACTGGCAGGTTACATGATGCATCTTCCACTTAAATCTACACTGCCGGTGACAAAGCTTAAGGAGGATATGACCATGTGTTACCAGGAGGTATGTTACTTCCTCCAATGCTCTTGCATAAAAAGTGACACATGGTCATTTCCTTCTCCCACGGAGAGTGCAAGAGCGAATTGGTAGTGTGCCTCGTTCATGTTGGCCATGCACAGCCTCAAGACCTCAGCAGCCTCCCTTTGCATATTTGCATTTGGCTTGGTGAAGGAGTACCACCCAACTTTTTCATATGGCCACCATGGTGCTTCCTTGCTCAACAAATCCCGTTGGCGTGCGGAGAGTAAGGTTGGACGAGTCCCGCCGTGCTCAAGGGGCAGTGCCTTTGATTTTCTCGGAATGTTCGATACAATTGCTTTTTGCACATATCTAATAGCAACACAATTCTGCTGTAAGCTGAGGGTCCTCTGTGTGCCATTTCGAGACCGCCTAGCATCGATCTCGACTTGCATGGCGAGGTGTGTGCGGATCATGTCCGGTGCTTCTCTCATCCAATACCCTAAGATCGGCAAATGCTCTAGGCTTTCAGAGTGAACTGTAGAAGAATGATTGTCCTTGCAAAGCAACAAAACATAATGTAACCTTTCTTCTTTCTTCTTTGCCTTTTCAAGATACTTCAAAGCATTGACCAAGTGAGAGAAGGTGGTGGCCCTCAATGGGAGGCCCAACGATGTGTTGTGCACCGGCTCAACGTAGCCTTCCATACTCCTTCTCGTCTGCACTGTTCTCAAGTAAAGCGCCGATGCTTTTCGAACGCTGGAGTTGCTTGCAATGCCGTCGAAGTCCGATGACCGCACCACGAAACCGAAGAAGCCTTTTACCTCGTAGGGGGCCAATCGAGATCTGTTTCGTCTAATTACGGAGAAGATAGATGGGCAATAGAAGGAAGTCTGGCCCTTTCTATGCATACTTTTTAGTTGGAAGACCCCTTGCGGTGACCAACACCTCTCCCTCGTCTTACCATCCATCGAGGATGGATTTTCACGATCTCCTTACACATGTAGTGGTGCATTGAAGCAAGAGCATGTTGATATCCTATTGACCCTTCGACGCGGTCCACATTCAATCCCAATCCTTCAACACAGTTTACACATGCATTTCGCGCGATTTCTACAACAATCTCCAAGCTTACATTGCACAATAGAATGCCAATAAAGGCTATTCAAAAGACACAAAAAGAAATGGCTTTTGAAGTCCTCGACTTATAGATTCGATCCCTTTTTCTTCCACTCTATCAGAGTGGATGAAATTGCTTGCAACGATGTGGAGCCAATCGATGTCAACCTCCTACGTCCCATGAAGAATGACTTTCCTTTGTCACATGTGGTTGAAGGGATAGTTTCTTCTGATACGAATGAAAATATTAGCAATGGCGTGCTCTAAAAGATTCGTACCTTGGGGCTAATTTTGTACCATGCACTAAGCCACGAGCTTTATGCTTGACTATTGGCCGTGAGTCGAAGCTGCACTGGGGTTTGGTAGTCCCAATGTGTATAAGCAACTGTGGCAAGCATCGACCCTTAATGTGCCACTATCACATTTTCTTCTATTCGTACCAAGTTTATGATTCACTCGATAGAGCAAGGTATATGGGTCGAATGACACCAAACGAGTCTCATCCTGTCCGACTCAAGGCTAAGGACACACAATGGATCCCCCGACCCTTGTGCCAGTTTTGTGGGCGGAGGAGTCCCAAGTGCTCCAGTGCCACCACGTCATGTCTTGCCCGTGAGTTTGGCATGAGTCTCCATCGTCTTGAACGCTCTTTCACTTGGACGGTCTTTCCTCACCAGTAGCCATGTGACCCATGCTTCGTTCGGCCTTGGTGGGGGACGTGACGTTCACAAACCATGCTTTTCCTTGCGTGCTTGAGACGCCAATTGGCAAATTGCGTGTTCGGAATGAACAACGCATCTTGCTGTACTTTTTGTTTCACGCCATATTTTCAACTTCCGTTCTTTCTTTGAACGTCTTGATCGCTGTGGTAGATTTCGTGGTTGGGGAGCTACTTGGCAAAGCGTGTCTATCGAACGGTATGAGGTACCTTCTTTGAAGTGACAGTTGCTTATGGCATGTAAAATCTCACCAAAAGCGTTTTGAAGCGTACAAGTAACATAGTACGATATTACACTGTAAGTTCTACTGAATGACAGGTTGTACGTGTCAATCCAAACCGCGGTTTGAGAGATACAAAGGGACAACGTTCATCTACCTCACCAGCAAGAAGGGGAACACCGACGGACCCCACCGTTGATGCGGACAACAACGTCGCATCACGGACGGGGAACCGAGTTTCAAGTTAAGCTCTCTCGATCAAACAGGTAAAACGTGACACGTGGAACGCCAGTCGATGAATGGCGTTCTGCGAGGATTCGAACGTCCTCGCAAACTATGGATACGTGCACATGCATCCCTTCATTGCCCGCTGGAAACAGTTGGAGAAGGATGCCCAGCACTTTTTGGTGAGCCTGCATGCGCTTGTCCACGTAGGCCAAGGAGTCAATTGCATTTTTATTTGTATGTGTTCTTCACGCAATACTCATTTCATCGTTGTCCAAATTCATTCCGAAATTTTTTGTACTATGCGTCGCACTTGAACTCTATTCCATGCATCCGCTGATGTATGGAAGCATAGCCTTTTGGCCATCGTGTTAGCCGTACATATAACAATATCCTTATCTATGGCATGGACCCTTCTTTCCGACTAGGATGCGCGTTACAATCATTCCTATGCACATTTGAGGTGCCATGCTTCATTATTCGTTTCGTAGGAAGCCCTTGCAAACATTGGTTACTATTCGACGCGTTGTTGGCCCCCACCAAGCATCCACAATTTCTCTCCCGGGAAGTAAAAGGCACATGATTGTAATGGGAGTTTCGACCAATTTGATTACTTCTTCGGCAACCACGAAGGCTTCGATGAAGAGACGCAATCATGTAGTTGGTTCCCTAATCCAATGTAAACTCGGATAGAGAGTGACCGCTAGGATTGCTCAAAGATTTGAGCTTGGGATTGGTGATAGAGAATCGCTTTATCATTGGCTTGCCGTCTAGACAAAAGGCAATGGATATAGAAAAATGCCTGAGTTTAAATTCATCAAGTGATACTCGGCCAAATATCATTGAACGAATGAAACTAATATGCAACACAATAGGTCCTAGATTTGTATCGGGCCAATGACTCATATAGTAGGCCGTACCTACGGTGGCCCCATGCGGAATGTGTGCATGTACTTGCATGTCCGTTGAAAGACTAAAATTCTTGCCCATCAATAAGCGCTCCTACCTTTCTACCGTTGCATGTCTTCAAAGCCGAGAGATCGCCTGAAAAGCCATTCATTGTCAATGCTAAAGCAATGTGGCTTGTTATACCCTTCGAGTCTGTTGCCACGTCACGGACTACTAGAGGTTTACGTGCACATCTTTGTACTCGTTCCAAATCGAGCACATGATCGCTTCATAAGTACGCGTGATAGCCAAGTGGACCTTGCATCGCATTTAAAAATGGTAGTACTAGCATGGACTAGCACATCTCATGAGCGATTGTGCATGACAACAACAACACACACTTCAGAGAAGGTACATGAGGGTTTAGGGAGGCACGTTTGGCAACGTCACGCCCCAACCAGAAGCCAGATATGGCGAATAATACCAGAGATGAACGAATGACGGTAGTGAGGTACGAAGAAAGAGGAAGCTACCTCGACGCTCCGCAACCTTGTGAAACATGGTTTTCAAAAAGCTTTTGCTACTCACCCAACACATTAAGTCTAGTGAATTAACATCCTATAACATTGCTTGAGATTGTTTATAGCAACGTGCTATTCATCTAAACGAGCCCATCAGTGGCAAGCTTGCTCAACAATAGGCAACTTAGTGGCAACACTTGGTACATGCGATAATGTGGTGGCATGGGAGATTTTACAACGCATCTACCAGACGGGCGATCGGTGAATGGATGGATCATGTAGGGTGGTAAGGTCCCAACTCACCACAGTACATCCATACGTTCGTCTTTTGAACCAGTCTACCGGATTTGGTAATCAAGTGCCTCCGGCAATGGTTCTCCCACGAGAAAACGAGGCTTTGCCTAGAATTGGCATTGAGAATTGAAATAAGTTCTTCTTGTTCCGCGTAGGTATGGTTTTCAACGATAGGCTTCACAGTTTCCATTCCTATTTCTACCGGTTCCGCGGAAGAAAAGAGTGCTCGATAGCTTTCTTAGCCACCTTCGCATCTTTGCAAACATTTCAATCCCATGCAACTACATTCACGTTGATTGGCGTTGACCATCGACGATGGAAATAGGCAAGCATCTTTTCGGCAATGTCCTTGGCAGTAGCATCAAGACGCAGAAGACATTGACGACGGGAATTCTCACGCTTCTCCGTGCTGATTCGGTCATCCTCGAAGGGAGTAAGGTATGACCGGGAATCCATCACAGTGCGTCATGGAACTTCTCCGCAACTAAGTGAAGCGGAAGTTGAATCATCGAAGAACCTTCGGTCCCAAAAAAACAAAGTTGTGGGTCCACACGAAGTGGACCCGCCCAATCAACAGAGAGAGGATTACGGGGAACGTGCAAGCCATTGTGCATGTCCAAGTCCAATGTCCATACATTTTGCGTCGTCAAGAACGCCATCTTCTTCTTCCGCACACTGTCTTTTTCGAGGGAACTAAACGCCAACATGTAAGGGAAATGATGATGTTGGTGTATAGCTGTAGAATAGGCGTGCTAAGTACCGACAATGTGACACCACATTTATGTGGATATTTGCGGTATACACGAGGGGAACGAAACCATAAAGGGGTTTGCAACCATAGATGAGGTAACTCCTACATATGCAAAGATTTTAGAGCCATACCCTTAAAAACCATACGAGTAAACCGAAATCAACACTGGTCTTCACAAAGCATATACGAGAACGTTCACTTGTAAAAGCTTGGTCTCTTTGTAGTGAAGGGGCTCAAGCACGGAGGAATATCATTGGAAACCCGTGAAGTGTAAACATACACCAACATCATCATTTCCCTTACATGTTGGCGTTTAGTTCCCTCGAAAAAGACAGTGTGCGGAAGAAGAAGATGGCGTTCTTGACGACGCAAAATGTATGGACATTGGACTTGGACATGCACAATGGCTTGCACGTTCCCCGTAATCCTCTCTCTGTTGATTGGGCGGGTCCACTTCGTGTGGACCCACAACTTTGTTTTTTTGGGACCGAAGGTTCTTCGATGATTCAACTTCCGCTTCACTTAGTTGCGGAGAAGTTCCATGACGCACTGTGATGGATTCCCGGTCATACCTTACTCCCTTCGAGGATGACCGAATCAGCACGGAGAAGCGTGAGAATTCCCGTCGTCAATGTCTTCTGCGTCTTGATGCTACTGCCAAGGACATTGCCGAAAAGATGCTTGCCTATTTCCATCGTCGATGGTCAACGCCAATCAACGTGAATGTAGTTGCATGGGATTGAAATGTTTGCAAAGATGCGAAGGTGGCTAAGAAAGCTATCGAGCACTCTTTTCTTCCGCGGAACCGGTAGAAATAGGAATGGAAACTGTGAAGCCTATCGTTGAAAACCATACCTACGCGGAACAAGAAGAACTTATTTCAATTCTCAATGCCAATTCTAGGCAAAGCCTCGTTTTCTCGTGGGAGAACCATTGCCGGAGGCACTTGATTACCAAATCCGGTAGACTGGTTCAAAAGACGAACGTATGGATGTACTGTGGTGAGTTGGGACCTTACCACCCTACATGATCCATCCATTCACCGATCGCCCGTCCGGTAGTGACACGTCCGAGTCGGTGTACCTGCGGGCCGACGGCGACGCATTCCGTGGGCGTAGGCGTATGCAACCAACCACGTTGTGTAATGTTCTTACGTGGCATTACATAACCTCGCCTGAGCTTGACCGTCTCGTTCCGTGCACGATTGCGTGCTGCTGCACCGACGCGTCGTTTTGATTCCGATGCGTCGGTGCAGAAGCATGTCGACGCATCAGAAGATGCGCCTAAACGCCATCGTCACGTCGTTCACAACACAACGGGATCTACTGGACTAAGGCCATTCGATCGCGACGCCTAAGATCACCGTGCGTCGACGTTTCCGCGACGTGGACGCGAGGCGATCCCGCTCCTTTCGGAACGACGAACGGACGATACCGCCCCTGTAGCAAAGTGTTGGTTTCCTCTCGGGACCCCGGCTCCGGTCCCACAACAACGGTTGCGGACGGCGGGCGGCGGGCGGCGGACGGCGGACACAATACCGCGCTGAGACGTACAGACGACGGTGAGTGCGAGGAGTTTCAAACAGTGTCCTTAGTTTGCACGAGAGAACGGGACAAATGAGTGCCGCACGCCATAGGTTGTTGAAGAGCGCTTGAGGAAGTAACCTTCCTTGAAGGGGTCAACATTGCCCAGTCCGGTGCATGAGTATTGAAAAGTATTCGGAAAGAATTCGACGGGGATGGCGTGGTAGATCTGACAATGAAGAAGCGTAATGTTGTACTAATTCTTGGTTGCTCTTTTGTTGTAGGAGGTTACTTCAACGGTGTTATTGCTTGGGTTGAGACGTTTGCTTCCTACCCTTCAACCATGCCAAAGCACCTTGGATTCAAGAAGTCACAAAGGAAGAGATATGTTGCTAGAGTCAATATAAGTAAAAGACCCAAGAATGCGAGTCCGGCACTTCAAGGTGAAAAAAAGGACTTGGATGTGCCCGAAGGATCCACTCCAACACAATTGGTGGTTGATCACGAGAGTGATATTCGAGATGAACATGTGGGTATTGAGCTTCTTGATGTGCAATTGGAGGATGACTTAACTGCATGGTCGCATCCACAACTTTTTTTTCAATCGTATCTCTCCACAAATGGTGTGGCGACAATATATAGAGGCATGGATGAGGTGGTGTTTGTCGTGGTGGGTTTGATGGGCAATCGTACAGTGTCGCCAATGGGAGTGTGTAGCTTGAAGAAAGTAGATGGTATGTTGATGAGCCATTGCAGTGTTGATGGTTGTCAGGGAAGCGATTGGGCACACATGGACATGGCGACCCGTGGTATCGGGAAATTGTGCTCTTGTGCCCAGAGCTTGATGCGTGTATTCCCTCGCATTCTTCACGTAGAGATTCCATTCAAACGTGCGATGACAATGCTTAGTGATGGATTAGGAGTAGATGAAGTAGAAGATATTGTGCATGACATGACATCTAGACCTTTGGGCAAGTCTACCATCGACGAAGCACATCTAGAGCAATGGAGAACGATGGCTGGCATTGCTTTCGAGTTTGAGCTAGAGGAGAATGGACTTGCATTCAAGGCAGTTTGTTGTGGGTTGAAAGAGAATGCACATGCTTGGGGACTAACAAGGCAATATGGGACACGTGGACAAGAAATCTGCTTGACTTGCAAGAGGCACACAAGCACATGTGTGCATGCAAAATGTGCTAGCCGTTGTTGCACAGACATCCTCCTAGATAACGGCGCATATGAACCAAACGATCCTGCGATGGATACACGAGCAAATGAAGTTGAACAATTTGCAAAGCTGGAGATGATTTTCAAAAGGAGACAACTTGGAAATTTTTTCTATTCAACACAAACGGAGGTCGCGATTGGTATGCATGAAATAACAGAAGCAGTAAGTAGGGTTATGGCTGAAAGCATTCGCGAGCACCGCGAGACCCTGGTATTGAATATGGACAATTGCTTTGGAGAGGTTATGGACTCGACAGTTTGTCCAAGGTGCCAAACCTCATCCTTTGAGCCGAAAAATGATTTTCTAATTGTGAGCCAATACGGGATTGTGCAACTACAAGGAGCTCGGGTTTGTCCTACATGTGCTTGCGACCCGAGGGCTTGTGGCTTGTTTTTCGTTCCCAAGAGCAGTGCACGAGAGAGTGTCAGCTATCATCAGTACGTATATTTGGTGCGTGACCTAATGCTTTGCTGGAATTCCTTCTCGGAGACAAAACATTCGTTCATAAGCTTGTTGACAACGCTCGTGAGACAAGGTCAATACTCATCTCCTTCTGCGGGCCTGAACCCAAGGCAATTGATCAAGGCGTCAAGAGACAGCTTTCGCCAGGCTATGCGAGGTTTGATAGCATCCATTGACATAGACAAGCATTGCCCATTTGAATGCGTTTGCCAAGATGACAAGAATTGCAAAAGAATTCACATCGATGGGTTGGTTTTAGGCGTGAAAAGGCGGGCTGCAAGATTTGACCAACCATGGTTGAATTGCAGAAACCCAACCTTCGTGAAGCCATTCACGCAAAATTACTTACACAAAAAGGCCAGAGATTTGCTATGGAAGCTTGCGACTAGTGGACTTGAGCATCGAGATGTTTTGGAGTTGAGACTTCAATGTCCTTGGCAACTACAAATATTGCTCTTGGATGGGTGCCTTGTGGAGGATAAATTTCACCTTTGGCACCTAGTGAGGGACCTCAGAGAGTTAGGAATGGCCGTTGGATCGCATTACCCATTAAACTCGCTCATACCTCTAGATTGCCGCAAGATATTGGAGAAAATTTGTGCCATGGACTCCATGTGCGAGGCCACGGATCCATTGGTTGCTAGAATTTTTTCAAGCAGTAGATTCTTGGGTATATCTATGCAATTCCTGATGAAGCTCACAGAAGAAGAGCAACTGTACCCCTTCTTAAAGTATTTGCTTCTGCGGGTAGAACGAAGCACAGTTGAAGAGCGTCTTGTTGAGACTGGAGAGGGTAGGTCTCATTCAACATACTTGGACTCTTTTGAGGGTACTTCAACCCTACACTTAATGACAAAGGTAGGAGCCATGGGGCCAAGAAAAAGATGGGTAAGATCAGCGAGACAATATGGAAGAGATAGTGCGGTCGAACCAGAGAAAGAGCATGCAAGAAGCTTCAGCTTCACCCCTGGTCTCGTTTATTACCTTTGTGGAGGGTGTGAAAATGTTGTGGGGTTCCATGTCATCAACGAGAAGAATGCGGAGAGTACAATTGAGATTGTGGAGTACCTCTATGCCTTCTTCCAGCATGCACCTGAAGAAATTGTGTATGACAATGGCAAGGAACTTGAGTTGGCAGCCAGCCTCCGTGAGCCGTCCTTTTTCGGGAGGACTCGCTACTATCAAGATCAAATGCACCACAGAAATCATACGACTGCTCCTGAACACTACAATTCCAAACACAACAAAAGCATCAATGGTCCTCTAAGTGAGCAATTCAATGCTTCTGTTCGGTGCCGGCAAAACAGCATGATGTTCAGCTCCCAAGTTGGATATGTTACCTTGATTTGCGCTCAAGCTCTGTATTGGAATGCCAAGAAGCAACAAAGGTTGAGGGAGCTCTGATGGATCCCAAATTTCAATAGACATACCACCCATTTTAGAGTGTACCATATTGCAGTTTTCTCCATTGCCCAACCTATGCATCATGTAACCTGCCAGTTTTTTTTTCATCTGCAGTTCCCGGATGGGCTTTCCCCTCCCATCCTTCCATCACGTCAACACGTTTCGCGCGAGTCCCCCCCTAGTCTACGTGACCATTCTTCCTGATACTTTTGCGTGTCAGGAAGACTGGTGACGCACCCTTGTTTGCTTCGCCAGCCCCTCGTCCTCCTCGCAGTGTCGTCCGGGCAAGATTCGACCACGTCGCGGCGTCGCGGCTCCCGTCCTCTTTTCCTCTCCACTTTTCTCCTTCCATTCCCTTCGCATCTGTTTCCACGCTTCGGATGTCGCGTTTCGACCTTCCTTGGCTCCGTCCCTGGTGCGCATGGACACGCGCTGCCACCGACGTTCGTCCTGCACGTCGTCCAGTCGCCTGGATGTCCCGGCTGTACGATTGTGTGGGTTTGAGAGAGAGGAGAGACAGGGAGAGAAAGAGGGGGCCCATTTGCCCATCCGAAACGGGACCGGGGAGCAACGGGATCGATGTCCCATTTACCCCTATCTGGGGAATGGTTCGCCCCACGATCCCTCATGCCAAGATGCTTCCAAACAGCACGAAAAAATGGACCAAGCCTTACTCTGGACCGACACCTTCTTCGTTCCGATCGGAAGGAGGGATCGCATGGACCGTAAAGACCATCGATCCATCGGTGGAAAGGATCGCATGGACCGACACCTTCTTCGTTCCGATCGGAAGGAGGGATCGCATGGACCGTAAAGACCATCGATCCATCGGTGGAAAGGATCGCATGGACCGACACCTTCTTCGTTCCGATCGGAAGGAGGGACCGCATGGACCGTAAAGACCATCGATCCATCGGTGGAAAGGATCGCATGGACCGACACCTTCTTCGTTCCGATCGGAAGGAGGGACCGCATGGACCGTAAAGACCATCGATCCATCGGTGGAAAGGATCGCATGGACTGCATTGTCGAGGACACAGAGGAGAGGTCGGCACTGGTGGGATGGAAATACGGGACACTGTGCTGTTGGAGCAACAAGTGAGGGAGACGTGGAGAGTCGAGCCTCAAGTGTGCGAGTTCTTGGTCCGTAGCTTTGCACAGGCACTTCATGGGAGTAGAAGAGGGGATATGTGCGTGCCCTTCCCTACGGCGTTCGGGAAGGGAGAACGAAGGGACTTCCAAGCAGCCGAAGCATGCCTCGAAAAACTCCCATTCAACGAAAGCGGACTGGAGAAAGAACCTCCCCTGAACGAGGGGCAGGTGCGACTCTTGCACTGGCTCCTGCACAGCCACAAAATCAATGCGAAGAGACTCAAGGCAATCACCGTGTCGCACCTTCGAGAACGTTGTCCACGACTCATGGAAGAGATCCAACGAGGAGGGAGAAACCTGCGTCCAGATATGGTCCTCGAAACACGGAACGATGAGGCAGTGGATGAAAGAGTGGAATCTTCCCTTTTCCCTGCCTTCCATGGCACGCACCCTGAAAGCATCCATTCCATTGTACGCGTGGGCCTCCTCAACATGAGCAACACACACATGCAACGCACAGGCACGGCCTTTGGAGAGGGCATCTACCTGGCGAAAGAACTCTCTACGGCCTTTTCTTTCACTCGCAGTCCAGCGCAATCCAAGTGGAATGCCAAGCATGGGGGGCTGCGGTGTGTTTTCGTATGCACCGTATCGAACGCAGACTCGCCGCAGACGCAACCAGGCGTGCCAGGGAATTACGTCGTCGTGAAAGAATGCAATAAGGTTGCCATCAGATACATACTTGTATATCAGGAGCGCATACCATCAAGCAGGAAGATCGATGTTTGCGCACTGTTGGTTTTGTTTTATTTGGCTTCCATGCTGTTCCCATTGCTCCTGGAACACGTTCGGTGGCAAGGCTATACGAACTAATACAACAGAGTTTGGTGGCCGGCTTAAAAGAACACAACTTTGGGCTTTGCAACGTCCTTCTTTGTTTCTGGGGTGTTCGTCTGCTCCTCCTCCGTGATGGTTTCGTCCAAGGTGAAATCATCCCCAAGATCGTCCCCACTCCCAAAGACGATCTTTTTGTTCGGTGGTGCGGAAGCAAGCTTTTTCTGCCCACGGTGCTCGTTCCGTCCATTTCCTTCGTTGTTGTTCCCATCGCAGTCACGCGCAAGGTGTTGTTTAGATCCACAGATCTTGCAACACCCACCTCTCACATAGATCCCATTCTCGTTCTTCGGGCAGTCCCTCGATATGTGTCCTTTCTCTCCGCAGATGAAGCAGTCCGCGTATTTCAGACCTCCTTGTCTACTTTCAGTGCAGTCCCGCAGCGAGTGTCCCGGTTTACCGCAGTTGTAGCACGCTCTCCCTGGTCGTCTGCCACCGAGTGGGCAAGCCTCCACTTGGTGGTCCAGCGACCTGCACCTCAGGCAGGCTTTCCGTTTGACGCTGCCGTTGATTCTGGAGGTCCTCTTGTCGTCCTTTCCTGGTCTTTTTGCTTTCATCCTGGCTGCGAATCCATCCCTCCTTGCCTTCGCCTGGTTCGGCGTTTCGAGACCATCCGTCCTGGTCAGCCACCTGCTGTTCGTTCTCGTCGCCGTCCATCGCTTCTCGCACGGTATCTTCCCGTGCGTCCCGTATTCCTTCGTTTCCCATCCATCTTCCTTCGTTTCTCTTCCCTCACCTTGTCCGTTTCGTCGTGGAATCGAGCCATGCTGGTGCGGAAGCGCCGTGCGCCGTCGGCGGCGGATCCGTTGCGTCCGAAACGTCGTCTGAACCGGAAGGGATCCCTTTTCAACGCCTTCCAATCGCCCTTTCAACGTCCCCCGATCGATCGGGAAGCGTGGTCCGATCAACCGAAGTGGGCTTGGACACGCCCTGGGGTCCAGTGCTCGGGGGATGTGGGAGAAATGCTCCTTTCTTTCGATTTTCGATCCCCATTTTTCTTCGGCTTCGTGAGACGTGGAGGGGGCATTCCCCACGAACAACACCCCCTTCCTTCGATTGTTTCGTCCGTATGGATCCAGCTCGTGGCTTCCCTGTCCGTCACTCGTGCTGTCCAATTGGATCCTGGCCGCGTTCGACGTCCTCGTCGCAATCGCCGACCTCTCCTTCCACCAGGCGACCGTGGAAACGATGCACGTAGACCACCACTCTGTGTGACGCCATTGGATGGCGCACCACGGCGCGCCTGGACGCCTTCCTCGCCAGTGCTCCTCCTGATGCACACGCACCAGTTACACCCCCTCCTTCGTCCCCCCACCCTCCTCCGAATCCGTCGCCTCCCCCAGAAACCTCCCATCGACGTGGGTCGGGGAGGGCCTCGATCCCCCCTGCATGGGGTGCAACTGCACCACCAGGAGGGTGCATCTGCACGTCGACATCGATCGCGCCTGCGACGATGGAGATGGAGTCGCAGCAACGGACATGGCCAGACACGTTTCGAAGATGGATTCGCGGACGAAGCGGGTTCCAACGCGTGCCAGAGGGCGAAGATGCAGATGGAAGGGACGCGAAGGACGGATCGAGCAGCAGCAGCAGCCGATGGGGACAGGAGTCGCCAGAAGAGAACGCTTCGTTCTGGTCCAGGCGATTCTTCTTCTATGCTTCAGGACTCATGAAGCTCGGATACATGAAACACCTCGAACCAGAAGATCTGTGGCCCACTGCACGAGGAGATGCTGCACACGTCGAGTCGAAGCGGTTCGCCAGGTTCCTGGAACAGGCCAAGACGGAAGATCGTGGAAAGTGGTGGCTCTTCTGGGCCTACAAACGTGCACATGGAAGGCCTTTTCTCCTATCGGGAATCCTCAAGCTGTTGCAGGATTGTGCACAGTTCACTGGACCCGTGCTCCTCAACCTCATCCTTGATTTCCTCTCCCAGCCTTACTCCAACCGATGGAGAGGATACCTCCTGGCACTCGCGCTATTCTTCACTGCAGCCGTTCAAACGCTCTCGGTCAATTGGTACTTCCACATACTCTACAGAATCGGGATGCACGTGAAGATTGGTACCATATCTTCCATCTTCGACAAGTCGCTGAAGATCAGCAACACGGCCAGAAACAGGTTTGGAACCGGATCCATCATCAATCTGCAGAGCAATGACGCGCAAAAGTTGTGGGAACTGCCTCAATATGTGCACATGATCTGGTCCGGTCCCTTCCAGATATCCATTACGTTCTTCCTACTTGTTCGGGTAATCAGGCTCGTACCTGCACTCGCTGGATTGGGAGTCATGCTCTGCCTCTTCCCGCTGAATGGCTTCCTCGGGAAGAAACTGTCAGCTTCTCGGAAACGCCTGATTACAAAGACAGATGCGAGGGTGAAAATGGTTAGCGAAGTGATCATGGGTATCAAAGCTATCAAACTTTATGCGTGGGAGGATCCTTACATTTTAAGGATCTCGCAGCTAAGGAACCAAGAGCTGGTGGAAATTAAGACCACAGTTCTGCTCAACTTGTTCCAGACTCTGCTGTTCATGATAATTCCCGTGCTAGTTTCCATGGTATCTTTCATCGTGTTCGCGGCTTCGGGGTACGAATTGACCTCGTCTGTGGCATTCACAGCGCTGTCATTGTTCAACCTCCTGAGGTTTCCTATCATGATGCTTCCTAAGCAAATCATGTCATTGATTCAGGCAAAAGTATCCTTAGGAAGAGTCCAAGAGTTTCTTGATGCCGAAGAGATGTCTTCTACGTTTTTGCCACCACCAGACACCAATGGCACGGCAAGGATTTGTGCTTCTATCGCTGATGGTACATTTTCATGGGATCCGAATTCGAGTCCTGTGTTGCGGAACATCAATTTTCATTTGCAACCAGGTGAGCTTGTTGTAGTGGTCGGCGAAGTGGGCAGTGGGAAGTCCAGCTTGCTGTGTAGCCTTCTTGGGGAAACTCACAGAATAAGTGGGAGTGTTCAAATAAAGGGCAGTGTAGGTTACACCATCCAAGACCCATGGATTCAAAACGAGACGGTGAAGGCCAATATTTTAATGGGCCTTGATTGTGACGAAAGATTCTATCGTAGAGTCATCAAAGCATGTGCCCTTGATTCCGATATTAATGTCCTTGCAGCTGGCGATGCAACAGAAATTGGGGAAAAAGGCGTGAACTTGTCAGGTGGACAAAGACACAGGGTTGCTCTTGCGCGTGCAGCATATGCCCAAGCTGATATCTATCTCCTGGATGATCCACTTTCTGCTGTGGACACACATGTTGGACAGCATTTGTGGAGGGAGTGTATATGTGGGGTATTAAGGGATTCAGCAAGGGTTATTGTGACTCATCAACTCCAGTACGTGCGCAGTGCTGATCGAATTGTTTATTTCAAGGACGGAAAGATTGAATTCGATGGCACGTACAAGGAAATGAAGCATACTGGTCTCAACTTGGATGGACTATCGGACGAAGACCACGTGGATGAAGATGCTGAGATTGAGCCTGTGGAAGTAGAAGAGGGGGACGACGACGATGAAGCCGATGCTCTAGACACACCGTATGTCGAGGATCCAAACAGTATGGAGCTAATCACTCAAGCCAAGGAGACCGAATGGGCACAAGGAATCGCGAGAGGTTCTTCGTCGCCAGTGAAAGAAGAATCAGGAAAGTTGGTGAAGGTTGAGGAAAGGGCACAAGGAAGTGTCAGCAAAAGCGTCTACATTGGTTACTTGCAAGCATGGGGGCCCTACTTCGTTCTTCCTTCACTACTAATATTTGGCTTCTTCTGTGAGAGAGGACTGCTTGCTGTGCAAAACTACTGGTTGGCAGTGTGGTCTGAGGCTACAGTGGTTGACCACTCTTGGTCTGTGGTGAGGTTCTATCTCATGGTATATGTGCTCTTGGCTCTTGTAGCTCTTGCATTCACATTTTTCAGGGCTTTGACGCTTGTCTATGGAAGCATCAATGCAGCAAGGAACCTACAAAACTCCCTTCTTTCAAGGGTCTGCCGGTTGAGCATGTCGTTTTTCGATTCTCAACCAACAGGAAGATTGCTGAACCGCTTCACCAATGATACCGAAGCAGTGGACCTGCAGATAGCCCCAACTCTTAACATGGCTTTGAACTGTGTCATCACTTCGGTCACTAATGTCATTTCTATATGCTTTGTCACCCCGCTAGTGATCTTCGCTATAGTACCTTTGTACTGGTTGTACACTCGTGTGCAGCAATACTACATTAGAACAAGCCGTGAACTGAAGAGGTTGGATGCCATTTCTAGATCTCCTATATTTTCCTTGTTCTCGGAGACATTGAATGGAATTTTCACTATCCGAGCTTTTCAGAAGCAATCAGACTTCAAGTCCAAGAATAACCGGTTACTTGATGCCTCAAATAGGGCGTACTGGCCCATCATGACGGTCAATCGCTGGCTGAGTGTCAGGCTTGAGTTACTTGGCGCAGCTGTAGTGCTTGGTGCTGCGTTAATGACTGTCTCCACACATTCTAGTGGCAGTGAAAAAGCAGCAGGATTGGCAGGGTTTTCCTTGACCTCTGCCATTGCACTTACTGGGTTGATGGCCTGGATGGTGCGTCAGGTGACTGATCTGGAAGTGGGCATGAACTGCGTCGAGCGTGTTCTCGAGTATTCGTCCATTGAACCAGAGGCACCTCCGGTCATCGAGAGTAATCGCCCTCCACCAGGTTGGCCTCACTCAGGGGCCATCCAGGTCAAGGACCTATGGGTCAGGTATCGGTCAGATTTAGACCCAGTGATCAAGGGTATCAATTTTGAAGTGAAGGGTATGGAAAAGATTGGGGTTTGTGGGAGGACCGGTTGTGGGAAATCGACACTGATGATGACTTTGTACAGAATCGTAGAACCAAGTGATGGCAGTGTCTTCATCGATGGCATCGATTCCCAAAGTATCGGACTCTTTGACCTGCGCTCTCGACTCTCACTTGTACCGCAGGATCCAGTCATTTTCTCTGGCAGTATTCGCAGCAATCTCGACCCTTTCAGCCAATACCCTGATGAAAGAATTTGGGAAGCATTAAGGAAGTGCAGCATGCACTCATTGGTTTCGTCAAGTGGTAAGGGGCTGGAAATGGAGGTTGCAGAGTCTGGACAGAATTTGAGCGTAGGCCAGAGACAACTTTTGTGCCTGGGAAGAGCGTTGCTCAGGCAGTCAAAAATTTTGGTGTTGGACGAGGCCACCAGCAACGTCGACTCAACAACGGACAACCTCATTCAAAAGACCATTCGAGAAGCATTTGCAGACTGCACCATGCTGGTGATTGCACATCGTCTGAACACAATCATCGATGCGGACCGGATCTTAGTCATGGATCAAGGCAAGATCGCTGAATTCGACTCACCTGCCACTTTGCTGGCAGACAAAGAGAGCATGTTTTCGAAGCTTGTGAATGAGACGCTCCCGGGTATGACAGCGTCTCTGAGAAAGAACGCTTCGAGCAAGGGCATCGCAAATGAAAGTGATCAAAAACAGTAGAATCATGTGTTTCAGTGAGTGCTAGGGAAAGAGCACATATGCATGCACACAGCATCTGTAATAAAGCATGAAAAAGCGTCAATCCTGCACATGGGCTACTTTTCTCAGAAAGTGCTTTTCATACATTTTGAGAAACTAATCAGACATCCGCTTGTTAGTAAATGGACAGCCAACCTCACAACAGTAAAAGCAAAACGCATCAAGATGTTCCCTTACCTGGTATTCAGCAGATATTTGACGCCCAGCAAACCATCTCCCATGGAGCACAGCCTGAGCCCTGCTTGCTGCATCCTCTTCTGAAAACTTAAGATAGACAAAACCTTTGCTATCTTTGTCCACAAGAATGTGCTCTAATACTCCAAATTTTGAGCACTCTTCGCGTACATCATCCTCGATTTCCTTGTCCCATTCTACTGATTCTTCTGATTCTGGATCAAACATGTTTTTAAGAAGCAAGCAAGGAGTGGGAATTGGCGAGGAAGGTCCCAGTACACCTTGGCTGGAGTTGTCCACTGCTGGAGGTTTATTTGAACTCCCATCTTCTTGGTTCTGCAGGGCTTGGATGGGGTTTGCAGGTGAAACCAGTGTTGGATCCCCTCTTGCAAGCCGTGCCATCAAA
The DNA here is from genome assembly GCA_020975725.1 of Picocystis sp. L7. Taxonomy (NCBI): domain Eukaryota; kingdom Viridiplantae; phylum Chlorophyta; class Picocystophyceae; order Picocystales; family Picocystaceae; genus Picocystis; species Picocystis sp. L7. Next base: position 424,223 of record QXJR01000012.1, read on the forward strand.
GCAGAACGGGCTTGTGCTGATAACTTCATCCCCGAATTACCTGAGAGACATGAAATGATGTGGAAGGAACACAAGGTCCACAAAGTATTGATCGGCGGTCAGTACATGCTCACTAAGCTTGCAATGCGTTTCATGTGGGATCAACGCGCTGGTCAGAAATCTCATGTAGTGAAAGCCAGTGCATAACCATGCATGCGTCCTTTAATACGTGCATAACGGATCTTCCTTCCAGGCAACGGGGCTCGCATGTGCAGGCATTCGGCGTACCTTCGAGGGCCAAGTCAAGATTTTCTGCTGGTCCCGGTTGAGCGGGCGTGAATTGTACCGGCAGGACCCCGCCCATCCTCACTTGAATCTTTGTGTCGTCCACTTCTCTGCCGTTCAAGTTTTGGATGGCTTTGGCTGCATCTGCAATGTTCGCGAATTGCACGCCTCCGCAGCCCTTACTTTTCCCAGTTAGATGGTCTCGATCGATTCCCACATGCATGATGGTCCCGAACGGTTGAAAGAGGTCCTTGAGTTGTTGTTCTTCCCACTCTGGGGGGATCTGGTTCACCAACAGGCGGCAGTTCCCCATGTTTGGTGCTCTGTGCGGTGTGTTGTGTAGTGGTGGCGGCGGGGGTCTAGCATGCATGTGGGTTGGGGTGGGTGGAGGCGGCAGGTTTCGCGCGAGCGGTCCTCCGTGCGGTGGCAAAGGCACAGGCATCGGCATGGGCCTGTGCGGCTGGGTCCTCCCACCTTCCCAGGCGACGTTTTTCTCGGCTTCCGACGGTTTGACGAGCACAGGATGTCCGCAGAGTGGAGTCCCATGCAGAGCCAGCGCATGTCCCAGGTCCTGCACGGTCTCGAATTCCACGTAGGCCATCCCTTTGGACCTTCCGGTGTGTCGATCGGTGATGGGTTTGACGTCCACGACCTTCCCAGCCTGCGAGAAGAACTCGTACAGGTCTCTTTCGTCTGCTTTGGTGGACACGCTGTAAGCAAACACGGTCCTCGCATCTCTCTCCCAACCTTCGCCCACTTGGGACGGTCTCCCACCAGATCGCACGTGACGAGGCACGTACCTCCCCTCCTCGGTCCTCCGCGAAGGGACCCCCACGCCCGACCGCGAACGGGACGGAGACCTGCACGGGATGCGCCATCGCCGCAGAGGAACGAACGGTCAGTCGCCATGGGGATGGTGGTTCGAGGAGATCCCTCGCGCTCGAGTGGCGTCCGAGGAACGCGAACGCACCGGCTGCGGCTCCGGCTGCGGTACTTCCGAAGGCCCCTGCCGCGAACGCGTCCTTCCTCGCCGTCTCGGACGTCGCCATGGACGTCCGAAGCGTCCGAAACCGCGCGCCGAGACGCCATCGCGCGACCGCGAATCGACGACAATGGCGGACGAAGGCGACGTGTGCCGACGAGGACGGGGTCGAGGGAGGCACCGCGAACGACGGGCGTCGAGGACCCTCTGCCAGGTGCGGTCGGGATCCTCGTCGGAAGAGGACGCCAAGGACGGGCGACACTCGGCCCATCGTTCCGTCCCGGGAAGAACCCGATGCGAAACCGACGTGAACCGTCGAGGATCAACACGGCCCTTTCAGCGTTCCTCTGCGCCCACCGTCCTCTCTCGCGGGTCCCGTTTTCCCATCCCGCGCAGAGGACCGCCCTTCCTCCTCCCGCGCCGCCCTACGTTCCTTCCCCGATCCTCCGCGGCACGCGTCCGGCGGCGGCCCTGCGGTTTCGCCGTTTCGTGGCCGGTGCAGTGCTCACAACGGCGTCGGCATCGCTCTTCCTGGTTTTGGCGCGCGCTTGTGCGTTCGCTTTTCATCCGCTCGGGTCCATCAGAGTGCCTCCAGGACCTCGTGGTGGACGCAGGACGACGCCATGTCTCTGCCGCCGCAACGAAAGGACGATCCGACGCTCCCGCCGCCTTGGGTTTCGCTGTTGGATCCCAACAGCGGATACACGTACTATTGGAATCCGCAGTCGAACGTGACCACGTACGATCGTCCTGGCGAGGACGCGACGCTTCCACCTCCTTCACCCACGGCAGGATCTCCTTCGTACGACGGAAGGGTGAGTGAACGCGCGAACGTAGGAGCGAAGAGGACGAGGAAGGGACGTGTGCTGACCAGGACGGACGCCGCGAACGCCATCCCACAGGAACACAACGGATACGGAGGATATGGTGGAGGAGGATACGACGATGCGTACGTGCCGCCCACCAACCAAGCGCCGCCCACTGCGCCAGGGGTGAAGCTGGACTTCTCCAACGTCCGAGGCACCGACGAAGGAGAAGCCTACCGCAGGAAACATGAGATGAAAGTCGAAGGACAAGGATGTCCGGACCCGTACACCACCTTTGAAGCTGCAGGACTGCCGAACGACATCATCGACGATGTGAGACGAGCAGGGTTCACCGAACCCACCCCGATCCAGGCCCAGTCCTGGGCATGTGCCATACAGGGAAGAGATGTGGTGGCCATCGCCAAGACAGGGAGTGGCAAGACTTGCGGATATCTGTTTCCAGGGATCGTGCACATTAGAAAGGTGAAGAACGATCCACGTGTGGGACCAACCATGCTCATCCTGGCACCGACCAGGGAATTAGCTGTGCAGATCAAAGAAGAAGCGGATCGCTTCGGCCGCTCATCGGGCATCAAAAACACCTGCGTGTATGGAGGCGCATCTCGTGGTCCACAGTTGCGTGACATTAGGTATGGAGTGGATATCGTCATTGCTACCCCAGGACGTTTAAACGACTTCATCGAATCGCGCCAAATAAACCTAAGCCAGGTAGACTACCTGGTTCTTGACGAGGCAGATAGAATGTTGGATATGGGTTTCGAACCCCAAATCCAACGTATCGTAGCACAGGTCCCTCCTCACCGTCAAACTCTATTTTATTCTGCAACATGGCCCAAGGAAGTGCGACGTATTGCTGCGCAGTTTGTCGTCAATAAGACCATTCATATCTTCATCGGAACTTCTGAGCTCACAGCAAACAAGGATATTGATCAAAAGTTCTACTTTGTTGGCCATAAATCTGAGAAAGAGAGGCTTGTGGAGGATATCCTGCGACAGCTACGGCCGAGTGACAAGGTCATCATATTCTGTTCCACGAAGCGCATGTGCGACGAACTAAGCTATGCGTTAGGAAGGGAATACAGAGCAACTGCCATTCACGGAGACAAGTCCCAGAACGAGCGAGACTGGGTGCTGCGGAACTTTCGTAGTGGCAAGAACCCGGTTATGGTAGCCACTGATGTGGCAGCAAGAGGGCTAGACATCCCCAAGGTTGCAGCTGTGATCAATTATGACTTTCCTACTGGTGGAGTGGAAGACTATGTGCACAGAATCGGCCGAACTGGTCGAGCCGGTGAGAAGGGTGTTTCTCACACTTTTATGGGATATGATGATGGCAAGCATGGGCGAGAGCTGGTGAAGCTCCTCCAAGAGTGTGCCCAAACACCTCCTCCGGAGCTGCTTAGCATGGCACAAGCCAGGTACTCTGGGAGTAAGCGTAGCCGCTATGGCGGCGGTGGTGGTCGTGGATTTGGTGGAGGTGGCCGTGGTGGCAGAGGATTTGGAGGAATGGGTGGAGGACGAGGTGGCTTTGGTTCAGGTATGGACAGGGGGCGTCCCCCTTTTGGTGGAGGACCAGGCTTTGGCGCTGGTGGCCCTGGTATGGGCCCACGGCCAGGTTTTGGTGGTGGGCCTCCTCCTTATGGAGGCTTTGGTGGCCCTGATACTCGTGGCGGGTATGGTCGCAGCTCAAGCCCACCCAGGCGTTCAGATGGAAGGAGTAGGAGTCGAAGTAGAGACAGGAGTGATTGGAGGTCATCTCCTAGGTACTGAGCTGCTATGTTTGTTGTGCAGGTTTCAGGCCAGGGACGTACGTCAGCCTTCGCGTTAGCCCACACTAGTGATTTGTTTTTGGTGTGCACATGTTACATGTATTTGCTTGCTTGTGAATTACAAGCCTTTGCCAGTTCTCCATGAATAGGCGAAGAAAATTTTCCCGCATTGTTGGCAGAGGATTGGAGGATTTTCATGGGAAGGGGTATAGACCACAGATGTTTTGGAACGCTTTCCTTTTACGGAGAGCAATGAGCACCGCACTGAGAGGCATTTAGATTCTGAACACGGAGCACGTTTGATGAACGTAGTAATGTTCAGGATCTGTTTTTACTCCCAGGTCTGCGCTCCTGCATCTGCCCTATAGCCCCCTCTCGCCTCATGTTCTCTCTTCAACCTCCTCTCACCCGTCTATCCCCACTCTTACACGAGCCGTGACTGAGCCACCCATAAAAAACCCTATTGGTGGTTCAAGAGGCTTTATGTTGTGAATGCACGAGTCATTGAAGTGGTAAGCACGCTCTTCAGTATCAAGATAGCAAAAGATATCTTGCAATGAATGGGATCCTTGTTGATCAAGGGAGACTATCTTGAAGAAGCACAAGGTGTGTACAAGCTTTGGTGTCTCGGTTTTGCGAATCAACGACAATTGCCATTGGAGTAACTTAAGGAGAGGTGCTTCCTACGAGAAGATATGTTGCTACGTCCATTTGCCCTCCATGTGCTAATGAGACCACGATAACTTGGTTCTAGCATCTACACTCCGTCGATCATGTAGGGTTTACTACTCCGAGGAGTGCTTGAGAATTGCAATTGCAAGGGGAGCCTTGAATATTGCACTAGAAGGTGTGAGCTTTGTTTCCGACATTGATGGGGTTTCTTTTCGATCCGAATGCATCGAACAAGTGACTTACAAACAAGCCATTTGTTCACGTACCACTAATGGAGGCTTTTTCATGTTCCTTGAAAGTATGACTTTCCGCACCTTCCTATCATTAACAAGAGTCCGAAAAGGGAATTTGAGCTACAATCTGTAGACAATGGCCTTATCTCAAAATTTTGAGTTCACTTATTTGCATCGCTAGACAAGCCACGAGCGTCCTTCTATTTGCCACCTTCACTAAAGGTTGGTGATTTCAAGCCTTAAAGCAATCCGAACTTGGGAGCCCCTTCTTAAGAAATCGGAATGGTTGCGACAATCCATGCTCGACCAATTCCAACAACAACGTTACACCGAGAGGAAGAGAAGAGATGAGTAGTTTTGTTCGATGTAGCTACACAAGTATCATGGTGCATATCCCTCCAAAAATGAGCAAGCGCGTTCAATCCATGGAGTTACAAATCGGCAATCCAATCTTGTAGAATATGCGGTGTTGCTTTTGGTGCGCTTCGCCCTTGTCTTTACTTATAAACGTGGCTTTAGCGCCCGCCCTTTCACTTGTGAGAGAATTACACGTGTTGCTTTTGAAACAACTATCCCAAGAGATGTTGGGTTGGCTATGGAAATGAAGCCTTTGTAGCATTTATTGGCAAGCTGAAGAGGCATCTCTCTTCGTGTAGAATGGATTGCATTCCTCCAACTGTTGGACGAGAGTGCACGAACATTTATTTATATGTGACATGGTGTAATATCAAGCCTTTGTCCCTTTCGTCATGAAAGTGTTGCGAGCAGTATCAAAGCAAACGCACGTTCGGTTTCTTCCTATCAATTTCACGGTGCGTGGTGAAGAGTCGGACAGAGATAGTTTCAACTGAGACTCGTAGTGGAGGTGCCAAACCATCACGTGTGTCGCTCCTACGGAGCCCTCATGGTAGCGAAAGATGGAGGAAACTACGCGCTCCACACATGAAATGATCGTGGAGTTCTTTGAGGCAGTCGATGGTCCCATCGTCTTATCAAACGAGAGGAGGGATTCTATGATGGACATTGTTCGAGTAGCTTCAAATGCATTCGGCACTTTGCATTTCCTGCGTTAAAGCCTCCATATAATGCAAGGAAAACATCTTTTCAAGGATGCTTCCACATATGGGTTGGACGGTAATTCATCGTGTCCGCATGGTATGGATTGATGGCTTGCAAACCGTCGCAAGGTGGGACGTTGAGCAAGGGTCAAGGAGGATGGTTTAGACTTTGGATTTACGACATTGGAGATGGATTCGAGAAGGTATCCAATTCTTCGATGGAGGTTCTCCTTGGACCCCGAATCGATGGATCCTCGTCGGGTCTTGACGAAAATGCATCGGTCGCCCGTAGTCATCATCTGACCATTGTTCCTTGGGGACCGACGCACCTTCCCGTGCCCGAAGAGGAGTTTCGAAGCTTTCCGAAGGTTCGGCGAGTCACAACCTACAGCGTCGGAGGACTGGCGAGAACGTCACAACTATCTATTCTCCCTTGCCCCGGATCGAAGACCCACCCCCGCAGCACGGTTGGGGGCCCCTCGTTCCCATTCCGACCGTGACTCGTACAGGACGCCCCCTGTCTCCTGGGATCCTTCCTCGTCGGCACACATCCGATAGGCTTCCAACCGTCGGGACGCCCCGGGCTTGACCGGGTCTCCCAGGGACGCGAACCTTCTATTTCCCCCTCCCCGATCGGTCGGTCCCGAGATCTCGATCCCTTGGTCCCTTCGTCCCGATGGTATCGACCGAGATATCGATATCTTGCGGGTGGGGACCCCTTCCCCCTGGAGCCCACACGGCGGCGCCTGCTCGGTTCATCTCGACGAATCTGAGCCACAAACGCGCACGAGACGCTTCGGATTCGCACGCGAAGCGCGTGCTTCGTGCGAAGCACCACCCAGAACCGCGTGCAAGGCAGCTTCCCGTGCCTGCAACCCAAAACCAGGCCGTAGGCGGCTGCGAACGAGCGCGACCAAGGAAGCTGGATCGAGATCCACGGTCCACAGCACCGCTGGACGATCCAAGAAGACGCGTGCTACGACGCATTGCGAAGGAAACACAGAGTGAAAGGTGCTGGGTGATCTCAGCACGTCGATCCTGAGCCGTCATGTTCGGAATGCGACCCCCGAAGCGGTCAAACAACACCAAGTTCTACGAACTTCTTGGACTGGACAAGAATGCCTCGGCAGACGAGATCAAAAAAGCGTATCGTAAGCAAGCCATCAAACATCATCCGGACAAAGGAGGTGATCCGGAGAAGGTACGAGCGAAACCTTATGATGCGTGGCCCAAATGACGACCCCAAGCCCGTCAATTGTGGTGCAGTGTTCGAGATGCTGACGTTCTGCTCTAACCCACTTGCAGTTCAAAGAAATTGGACAGGCGTACGACGTTCTGAGCGACCCCGAAAAGAAGCAGGTATGTTATCTTAGCGCCGGTAGCCACGTTCGTGTGAGGATTCTCCAGCGAGGACAAGTTCTGACAGGGTACTTCCGATTTGGCAGGTGTATGATGAATACGGCGAGGACGCTCTTAAGGAAGGAATGGGACCTGGCGCGGGAGCAGGTGCAGATCCTTTCAACATTTTTGAGTCGTTCTTCGGTGGCAGTCCCTTTGGCGGTGGCGGTGGAAGGAGTCGGCGTGGGCCGCGAAGAGGCGAGGACGTTGCCCATCCCCTCAAAGTTTCTCTGGAGGACCTCTACAAGGGGATCACGAAAAAGCTCTCCCTCTCCAAGAATGTCCTTTGCCCACAGTGCAAAGGGAAGGGTTCCAAATCTGGTAGAAGTATTGGATGTGGCACTTGCGGTGGTTCTGGGGTGAAGGTCTCCATGCGCCAGATTGGACCTGGCATGATCCAGCAGATGCAGTCCGTCTGTCCAACCTGTAAAGGGTCTGGTGAGGCTGTCGATCCAAGCGACCGATGTGACAAATGCAGAGGGAACAAGGTGGTGCAGGAGAAGAAGGTCCTTGAAGTGAATGTAGAGAAAGGTATGGAGCACGGGCAGAAGATTGTGTTCTCCGGTGAAGCAGACCAGGCTCCCGACACGGAGCCTGGGGATATTGTCTTCGTCCTGCAGCAGAAAGACCACTCTGAATTCAAGCGCAAAGCAAGCGACCTGTTCCTGGTAAAGAAGATCACGTTGACCGAGGCGCTGATTGGTTTCAAGACGGTGATCAAGCAGCTTGATGGGCGAGAGCTGCTGCTCGAGACGAAGGAGGGTGAAATTACTAGACCAAGTTCTTTCAAGATGGTGAAGGAAGAGGGCATGCCTGTTCGCAACCATCCCTTCCAGAAGGGAAACCTCTACATTCAGTTCGAGGTGATGTTTCCAGAAGATGGGCAGATCCCCACCTCTGCCTACCAACCCTTGGAGAATATCTTGGGATCACGACCACAGGTCGATGTTGACATGGGAGAATGTGACGAAGTGACTATGTCCAACGTGGACATTGAGGACGAGTTGAAGCGTAGGAATTCGCACCACGAGCAGCAAAGTAGATCTCAGTACGATTCTGATGAGGAAGATGGCGGTCCAAGGGTGCAGTGCGCCCAGCAGTAGGCTGTGTTGTAACATGGATGTGTGTGTTTGGGCACGCATGCGATTTTATCTGACTGTGCTCTTGGACATGCACGGATTTTAGGAGGGGGATCCCATAAAATCCTGCCCATGTGCGGATGGCTCGGAGCAAGTGTGTCGTGCGGGAACGTTGTCCAGGGGAGCCGATGAAGAAAGCAAATAAGTGTATGCTCGTTCTGAAGCCACACGGTGGCATTGGAGACTTACTTATTATCCCAACAGGTTCTGATGGCTCCCACGGACAACTTCCGGTCACGCCTCTTTTCGTCCTGGAGTGTATTCCTGGCAGTACGCACGTCCAGGGGCTGGTTTCCTATTTGAAGGTGGCCTGCTTGGTATCGATTGTCCTTGTTGCTTCTGTCTGGCGCCTTGGCAACATCTGCGACCTGGGGAGGGGATTTCGACCTGGTCGATTGGTTTCTCCGGTCCGTCTGTCTTTCCATGGATCTCGGGTTGGGATTCCTTCCAGTGGCATCTACAGGTCCATTCGTCCTGTCCGATCCCCTTTCTTGTCTTTCCCATCCCCTTGTCGCCCGGGTGGAAGGGGGGAAGCCCTCCTGGGTGGACCGGAGAGGGGGACAGGGAGGAAGGTCCCCCCCCTCCCTCACACCCACACACCCGAGGGGGCACTCTCCCACCTCCCATGTACGCCCCTGGAGACGCCCCCACGTACGTGTGGGGCAGATCCCCCACGTGTTCCTCTCCCCCCCACTGGGATATTTTTCACCCCGTCCCTCAGTGCCCGAGGATCTTCGATCGGGGCGTCTCCTCGTCCCACCCCGAACCCGTCCACGGATTCCCCCTTTCGAACCCGGACGTCTTCCCTTTCCCAACCGGAGGGGATCCCCTTTCGATCGGGAAGGCAGACCGGGATGGAACCCCAGAGGCGTTCATGCGCAGACGCCAACGAACGGTCGAGAAGCGCACGTCCATCGCGTTCGCGGCAGAACAAGCGCCATGCGCGGACGACACCTCGCCAACGCGTGCTCCACGTCCGTGAGAGAAGCAAGGAGCGTGGGATGGACGCACCGGAGGCGCGAGAACGGACGGCTGCGGAAGACGGGCCTCGCAAGGGCGTGGAACGAGAAGGAACGAGCCGAAGGACGTGGTGGTGAAGATGGAGAAGAAGAACGCACCCGCGTGCGATTCTCCGTCACCAAACGCGTGGAATACGGATCTGAAATCGCGGTCGTGGGATCCAACGCACAGCTTGGAGAATGGGACGCAGGAAGAGCACTGCGGATGCAGTGGACGAGAGGACACGTGTGGGTAGCTACTGCAGATCTAAACTTGACTCCAGGTGGTGTGCTGGAATACAAATATGTGGTCCTCGACCAGAGCCATGAGGCACACTGGCAACAGGGACCCAACCGACAGCTACCCATGCCCAAACTTTGCTGCTCGGATGCGTTCGAGGTCCATGATACGTGGATATTTGAAAAGACCCAGTGCATCGAGTTCTTGGAAAGTAGCCTCACCAAGGCACCCTCTGACACAGCTTGGGAAATGGAAAACTTGAGGCACGCAGTGGAGAAGCTTGCAGCGGCAATGGAGAGGGAAAAAGAGAACATGGCGCGAACGGGAGAAGAGACCCACAGGCTGAAGGAACAGGGTGTGCATCTGTCCAACAAAAGTAGCAGGGCTGAAGAAATGACCATGGCACAAGCTGCCTTTCTACGCACTCTGGAACTTGAGAATGTCTCGTTATCCAGGCAGCTGGCTGCCCAGGGAAGCATTTTGCAATCCAAGGATGCGGCCCTGAAACGTCTACGTTTGGAGTTGCAACAGTCCATTGAGCAGCGGGTGAAACTGGCAGCCGAGTTGTTAGAAGTGAGAAGGGTTTACTACGAGCATCTTGGCCAATCTACATCGCCTGTGTGGTCTTTCCAGTCTGCAGGAGGAGCCCACACACTCCACGATGGATTTGCAGAGTACAGCACAGAGGATTCGCGGCAGGGAGAACACGATGGGTGAGCATATCCTTGCTTTCGTTTAAATTGCAAACACTTGGGTATTTACGATCTGAACTGCCAAGTCGGTGTTAGTCTTGTTTGTTGTGTCCATACAGCAGGATGTGTCCTACACAGAGCCGCATCCTTCAAGCACTTGCTTGGTAAATTAAGACAAGATACCATAATCTGTGCCCAAGCTGATTGGGCACTGGCCATGGTAACTACTTTGTCAGTTTATCTACCCTTTAGACATCCCCTTGCTTCATTACCATCGTGTACTTGCGGTGTTTGCCATAGTATCTCTGATACAGGAAGTATCCACCAGCAACGAGTACGACCGCAAGTGCTCCAATCCCTGCAAAAGCAACCCACCCTGTGAGTTTCAAGCCATTGCTCGTCATCTCAACTGCTGCTTTCTGAAATGATGCAAGCTTCTCCATTATATCGGTCTTGGTCAAATTTTCCTCAAAGATAGCTTTCGACTCCGAAGGGGCAGCAAGCACGACAAGCTTTTTGCAGTCGGCGTTCATGTCCTTCCCATTCAACACCTTCTGTGAAAGACAGAGCCCGATCTTTCCAACCTTTCCTGGACGCTTGAGTTGGCTCTTGCAAATATTGGCATCCGCATCACAGGCACTGGTGAGCATGGCTCCCTGCCTGTATGCCCACAATGCATTTCTCAACAGCTTGGAAACTTGCGTGCTGCATGTGTCATCAAGGGACGACTCATTCTCAACCAAGCAGGTCAGCACGGCTGCATCCCTATGCCCTTTACCCTGCTTGTCTGCACATAGTTCCTCCGCATTCTTCTTGCAAGAAGTGGCTAGCTGAAAGTTCAAAGAGAAGTCTTTCTCTTGCTTTTGTAGTATCTTTTTGGTCTTTTCCTCGCATGCAGGTGAGTAATCAGAGGATTCAAGATTGGCAATCAAGCAATCAAGGATCCTGCCATTACCTGGTTTGATGCCTTTACACACCATTGCGATTTCTTCACTACAAGACTGCATCACCCCAGGCTGGAGTCTCACGTCTTTTGCTTTCAATTTCTGTATTTTCTGCTCTTCTGTCCTGCATTCATCAGACAACTCCTTAATGTGTTCATACAAACATTCGTGTACTCTACCAGAGTCATCACCTTTCGGTAAATTGGAGCAGAATTTCTCGACATCGGCTTTGCACTTGTCAGCCAGCGGCTTGTCTAATTGGTAATCCTTGGTTTCTTGCTGCTGATATCGGAAGAGCTCCTTCTTGCATGCCTCGTTCTGAATTTTGCTTTCTTTGTCAGAGAGGCATTGATATACCTTACCGCCACAAACATCGTATGAAAACTTATCGCAAGCATCAGGGCAGAGTTGGTCTACATCAAGTTCGCAAGCCCTTTGGAGTCTGTAATTCAAACGGTAGTCCTCTGAGCTTTTGAGCTGCAATCTCTTTATCTCACGCTTGCATTCTGTTGTTGCTGTTTCATCGTCTGTGTGATCGAGGAGACACTCAATAGCGAGCCCATGAGTATGCTCAATTTCTGCACAATGCTTCTTGAGCACTCCTTCACAGGCCTTCTTCAGAGGAACCTGGAAATCAATGCTCTCGGCCATCATCACCTCCTGGTCAAAAAGAGTCGCTCGGCAACTGAAGGACAAGGAAGCCCGATTGTCCTGAAGACACCTGATGACCCTTGCATCTCCTGGTGGCACGTCCTTGCAGAAGGTGGTTCGGTCATCGACACATGCGTTTGACAAGGGTGCATTGAAGCGAATGTCTGTTGCATCCCGCTGAATGGTCTTGTGTACCTGTTTCTTGCATGCATTCGTCACAAGCTCATCCCGGAAGTCTTGCAGGCAATTGATGACACTCGCGTCATCTGTCTGCAAATCCTTGGCAATATCCTTCTCATATTGGCAAAGCTTCTCAATGTCCTCTTTGCACCCAGTCTTTATATCATAATCTAACATAAAGTTTTGAGATCGTGCCTGGATCATTTTGTCTACTTGCTCTTTGCACACAGGTGAAAAGCCGGACTTCTCTCGGTTGTCCTCCAAGCAGTCCTTCACCTTTGAGCCCCCTGCCTCGACATCTTTACAGAATCTCATCTTATCGTTATAGCATGATTGGAACAACCTGGCACTGAGTCTCCAGTCGTCTGAGCGCTCTGCGTTCTCCTTGAACAACCTGGATTGACAAGTCCAAGACACCCTGGCCCTGTTGTCCATCAAGCACTGCCTCCTCTTCTCTGTGATGTCTGCACATATTGTGTCAAGATCTTCTTTGCAATCTTCCAAAAGTGGGGCATCTGCATCCACCGTTCTCGTCGCGTCTATTTGTCTCTGAACAATCACCTTCTTGCACTTGGGCATGAGATCCTCTTTTTTGTCCATCAGGCAAGTGATGATCTTCCCGGGCTCGGTCGCCATCGATAGATCTTTGCAGAATTTGTTGGCATCCTCCTTGCACGCCCTTGCCAGCACGGGATCTTGGTTGATGTTGGATGAACGTTTTTTGAGGAAAGATTTGACCTCTTTCTTGCATTCCTTTGGGATTTCCCCATCTGAGTTCCCTTTGTTTTCTTCCACCATTTCCCGGAAGATGCAGTTGGTAAGCCTGGATTCACCTGCCTCGACATCTTTGCAATACTTCTGTATGCTTGACGCGCATATTCCTGCAAGGCAACACTTTCGTCAGGCTTTGACATTCGAACGACAACCTGCTTCGCGACCAACTTTCCATCCGTTTCTTCTCCGATTCGTGTTTTCGTTTCGGTCTTTACGAACTGCGGTTCCGTGGCACTCGACACGGCCGCTTCTATTCGGTTCGATCGTCTTTCCGTTCGTCGTCTCTTCAAGGATCTCCGCCTTCTTCGCTGGACGTGTTGGACGGGTGGTGGTCCGCGTCCTGTGCACGCTTTGCTTCATCTCCTCTTGTGCGCCCAATTTCCATCGCACGTCTTTCCTCTTCGCTTACCTTCGGCATCGATGTCGCCTGTTCCGTTCTCCAGTTCCACTTCTGGTGCGCTTTCGATCACTTTGCTCTTCACCACCGGTTTGGGCGGCTTGGGCTTCTTTGGCGCGGTGGTTTCCGGCTTGGTTTCGGCGTCCTTGTTCACTGCACGGGTCTGGTTGCTGGCGATCCACTCTTCGGCCAGGCCACGTGCGCCGTGCACGCCCAGCATCGCCAGCAGCACCGCCATCGTCGTCGCACGCGCCATGGCGGTGGTGCGCCTTTCCTCTGGATCTCACCACACCAATGGTGGATCGAGCACGACCCTGATGGACCCCAGGACGCGGTGCTGGGTCCTTTCAAACCCCCCCTTTCACGCCCCACCTCCGAACCCGTTCCGACGCGGTTCGAACCCCAATCGAAAGGGGTTCGACCCCGACCCCAACCTGGAACGGGTGCGACCCCGAGCTGGAACGGGTTCGGTTCCGAGGAGAAAGGGAGGGGATCGAGGCTGGCAACCGGGCGAGACCGTGGGGGGAGGACGTGCTCGAACCCGGGATGACTGGGGGGAAGAACCAGCACCGACCGGGGTGAAATCCGAGGTTCGATCGGGGTGGAAACCCGAGAATGGGACAGGCTGGAATGGAAGGGGGCTGGGTGGGATGGACCACCACCAGTGAAACGGTCCGAGACAACCGAAGGGGAACACGAGAAACATCTATGCATGCAAGACACCGTGACCATCCGATGGCTGGGAAGGTGAGAGCCAGAATTCGTGGGACCGATGCAAGCTGTTGCAACCGTTCGATCCAAAGGTCCACACATCAATAGCACATGTGCGAAGATAAGGAATGGGCCATTTGTCTGACGATCACGGAACAGCTTTCAAACGTTCCAGGGCAAACAACCTTTGCTTCTTTCAATCTGTCTTGTGCATGTTCCAACCAAGTTACTCGTTGCAAAGATTCCACCCGTATGCAAAGAGAGCTAGCTGGAAGAGAAAGTGGGAAGGGAGGCAGTAGAGTTGGCCAACAAGTGGAATTGCAACATCCAAATGTATACGAGCAAAGTAAATGCAAGGGAAAGATCGGTCTGCTGCCCTGCATACTAAATAGCAGCAATTTCGGAGAGAGTGGAAGGTAAACCAGATGCACCAAAGTCTACTTCTGGAAACTATTGCATCCAGAGGCAAGTTGGAGATGCCGAAGGCATGGCTGAGTAGGAAGAACAACGAAGGCTATGTCAACCGAAATAGCTTACATTGGCCACCACTACACACATTAAGACATGGGACTACGAGCAATGGTTGCACATGGTTGTGCATGGCTCCTAGTTGGATCCGAATGGACCCTGAAGCGGCTTGGCAAACGGTACAAAAATCCTGGTTTTGTGAGGTTCGATCCATCCTTCGCATGCCGGACAGGAAGAACAAGTGCAGTGTATGGCAACACTCGCGACAGGAATCTAGCGCCGTTCATCTATGGAATATCGGGAGGCAATCGTTGAGAGCTGGACAGGATTCGTCAACCTTTGAAATGCGTGTCAGGTTGTACGCCTGCTTAGCTTGACAGAAGATGTGAAGAAGGAGCGATGAATAGTGATGGCTTTATATTGCTTCTCCCTACACGTTCTTCCCAACAATTTTAGCAGGTGCAATTCGCAGCAAGTTCCCTGGCTTTCCAGGTACAGATCCCTTGACTACCAAGCAACCCTTATCATCATCCACCTGGACGACCTTAAGCTTCCTGACTTTCACTGTCTCATTGCCCATCTGTCCAGGGAGTTTGGTGCCTGGATACACGCGTGCTGGTGTGGCGGAAGCTCCAGTTGAACCATGCTCCCTGTGAGACTTGGATCCGTGCGTCATCAAACCTCTCTTGAAGTTGTGGCGCTTGATTCCACCTTGGAACCCCTTGCCGATGGAGGTTCCACTAACGTCCACCAAGTCCCCGGACTTGAAGATTTCAGATAGGTTAAGCTTTTGACCAACTTCAAAGTCTTCCACGCTGTCTAGTTTGAACTCTGTAAGATTCCTCAATGGCTGCAGTCCAGCTTTTTCGAGGTGCCCTAGCTCTGGCTTGGTGAGGTGCTTTTCCTTGGCCGAGCCGTATCCGACCTGAACCGCATTGTACCCATCCGTGTCCATCGTTTTCACCTGTTTTTTTCCACCATGGATTGGCGTGCGACATCCAATCGTGCATTTTCGTGTTCGATATGCATCAAAATGCGTTGGGTGAGGTTCGTCAGTGACTTGTTTCTTCCCGTTCATCGCTCCCAACCCTTCGCCTTATCCATTCGCGGTTCCGTTGGATTTCGTCCGCCGACCCCTCTCTTTTGGCGCACGCTTTGTTTCACGCACCTGCGTCACAAACGTTCCTTCACCGAGCGAGATCACCGTGACTGGCACGGAGTTCCCTTTCCTCGTGAACACCTGCGTCATGCCTGCTTTGGTGCCGTAGACGCCCACGCCGGCCTCCTTCCCGGCCGCACGCACCTCCAGCACGCGCGTGGCACGTGCTGGTACGGTCCAGGGGACGTTGGTGCGCTTCACGGACGTCCCGAGGAAGCTGGTCGATCGCACGTTCGCCATCTTTGTGGCCTGCATCTTCGTCGTCTTCCACGCAATTGTCGACGTATTCGTCGCTCTAGAATTCCTGTCCCAGGCGCCGCCAGGTGATTGGTGGCTCAAAACCCACCGGAAGGATGGTGGAAGAGAGGAGGGAAGGAGGGATGTGAGACGCTTCAGGGAGAGAGGGGCCCGGGTGGGGGAATAAAAAAAAACAGGAAAAAATGCAGGAAAGGCTTCATTACAAGAGGATGCGCCTCGAGGTACCAAGGTAACGGCGGGCGAAACTATCCTCTCTAGTGCAAAATGCGTCCGCTGATCGTGGAAACGATCAACACGACTTGTCGATTGGCATGTCCAACCGCAATCGTTAGTGGAAATTCGACCAAATGAAGCACCCTCGCGTTTGATTTTGGAAGAAGACCTCGCACAAACTCTAATCAATTCAAAACACAATCGACTTGCTACATTCTGCGCCAATCCAATGCGTGACTTACACGTCTGTGTTGGATTCCACCTAGTCAATCTCCTTCGTACATACGTCAAAGTCTCACATGGCTACCGTTGGCCTTACTACGGTGACACTTACACCGCCTTCCCTTGCCATAACACAATTCCAATTACCAAGCTCTTGGCCTTTCATGAACCCAAAACATCGGCCAAAAATGTATCTACGACCTTTGCAGAAGGGATTCCATAGCCTTCTCTTGCGGCTTTGTAGCGTTCTTGCTAAAAAAGAGCGAGTCAAATACTTGCCTCGAACCCAAGTTTCTTTTCCCTTCCTCTCCATAGCATGCTTCTTCTTGCTACCGTCCGCTTCCAAATCGTCCACTTGCACTAATTATCATTGTAGTAACCTCCAAATCAGCCCGTGGGCCTTTTTCCGGATTTATGCAAGCCATCGCTCTCTTGCTAGACATCGATGATACATCAAAATACGCTACAAAGAGTTGTGGTTTTCCCAGCTCTTGTCCCTTCCACTACTTCCCCAAGGAGTTCAAGCCATTTCAATTCGCTCTTTTCTGTGCTTTCTAGCGAGCATCCCTCCCTCACATCTTCCAAATGTCATAGTTTCATCGCATCCACTTGTCTGTAGGTTGTTATTGAGTAGCCCAATCAATTTTTTCAAGGATGTCTCCATGAAACTTCATTGGGAAGAAGGTTGTCCAAAATAAGAAGTACGTCATGTGGCATACTAGCCTTTCCCACTTATCGGTGTATGGCGATGTTGGATGTGCCATGTGCACGCACCGTGCGTGGAAGGAGTATTTGGCCAATCATTAGTAACAAGTCATTCCTACTTGATAGCGTAGCAAGAGTTGTGGTGTAGTCTATTTGAGAATGCTACGTATTTCTCTTTTTAGCGGGATTGACGATGAGAAGGGCATGGTGAAGTCTATATGTCATCTGGATCTTGCATCAACTATAGCTGACTCCTATGGAAGGGGCAGTTGTGGCTTGTCTATCTTCGTCATTGAGCTTTCCGGTTCGAATGACACGGTATGATAAGTTAGGTTGGTTATCAATAAGGTTAGGACTAGATAGGTATGTCGAGCAAGGAAGCAACATCCGGAGGCAATCCTTTACAGTCCACTTGGTTGCTTGTTCTTGAGTAAAACTTAGGTTGCTTCGACGAATGCATAATCACCGTAGGAAATTAAATGGAAGAATCCAAGCATAGAAGGTTCAAAAATGCCGATCTTAATGATGGCTTATGAAAGTTTTTCTCCTAGAGCGAGGTAATGGGCGGTACTTTGTTGACGATTTTGCATTTGTTGCAAGTGCGGTACATGTAGTAGCGATTGTAATGCGTTATATGAGCTTGGAATGTCGGGATTGTTTCAAAGTTTTGAAATTTGAACGCACAGGATTCTCAAGTGTTGGAGTTACACAAGGATATAGAGCTTGGAGAGGAATGCTGCCTCAGGCACGAGAGAGACATCGATGTGTGCAATCAACACTCGAATTCGTATGTTCTCACTTCATTGGGCCTGTTGCTGAAACAGTGGCGCAATGTTGACACCACAGGAATTCGACTAAAAAAACTGTAAAAATTAGGAAACGGTGGATTTAGAGGATGGAGGTGCCACCGGCAGCAATCTCTGCGGCCAAGATGAGCAGCAATACCACTGAAGCCGAAACCAAGACAATGAGAAGCTGCAGAAGCTTTCGCTCTGAAGTGGGAGGCTCGTTTATAGAAGACACATCCCACAAGCGCTCACCCGAGTAGTTGGAACCCGGGCCATGGTGCTTGACCTCAGGGAGGATCTCAACCTCCGGTGCATAGCTCTCCGGTGGACCTGCAGAAAAGGTACGTCCTGACTGCCGGTCCTGAATACCACCAACCAACGAATTAGACCCAACATTTGGACGAGGAGAAGATGCAGGTCCAGCAACACCCTCCATCCCCATACGATCGACTTCATCAATGCTGTCCTCATGGACAGTCGTGAAGTGCGGACTGCCCTCGTATGCAGCCGCGTTCTCCAACAGCTCGTTTATTTCTTCAACCACAGAAGAAGCATCCTGCTGCTCCTCTTCATATTGGTCTTCATCCTCCATCTCAGACGACTTGTCACTACCCTCCCCGCCCCGAAGAGCTGTGGCAGCCTGAGCAACACGCTTCAATGCAGCCGCTTTCGTCACAGCCAAAGCATTCACTGCCGCCGCAGTCACTTCAGCAGCTCGTGTAGTGGCTGCTGCTGCTGTTGCTGCATCCGTGATGGATTCAGTTTTCGCAGCGATCATTGCCTCTGCCTCTCGGTAACCACTGTCGTACTCATCATCCACAAACTCCTTGTATGTGACCTCAAGCTGTACTTCACCACCTTCCCTACGCCTCACCAAGGGGAGCGACGTTTCTGCATCATCAGACTGATCTTCAGGAGTGCTTTCAGGTGTAAGTGGAAGCCATACCCGCATTGGCCTGCCCTCTTGAAGCTTGGACATTGGCAAATGGCATACACCATACTTCTTACGAAGAGACCATCTACTGTCATACACTTGAACTTCTAGCTCCTGCTGGTCGGGGTTGCGAACGAGAAACTGAAACTCTTGGTTCCAAACTGGATGCCCACGCCATGACTTCCCACCCCCCGTATCACGGTTGCGCTTTGACTCACAGACCTGTGTACCCACCAGCAATTTGCAGTAAGGATTGCTGAAGACACTCCATCCTCTTATTGCCAACCCCCTCGCCTGCTTGAGGACAACAATCAGTTCTCCCTTAAACTTTTCTGGTAGAGACATTCCTCCTGCATCCCTTTGCTCCATGAGCAATTCTTCAATTAGGTCGGAGGAAACGGCCTCTGGTTTAGAGCTACCCAACAGTGCCATTGCAAGGGCCTGCATCACTGCCTCCCTACCGATGGCTGCTTCTGCAATGGCCGTGACCGCTGGCGGAATGTTAACCTCCAGTCGTTTCGGGAGGACCATCATCGATGGAACGCTCACGGTGATCAGTTGCCGGAGAAAGTCCTGCAGGATGGGGATGCGCATCAGTTGCACCCTGTTGTACGGCGCGAGTTGAATGCGTATGTTTGGTCTTCCTGCAAACGCAAAAGACAACGATCCAATGTAAGGTGTTATGGGCGCTAGCCGTATCTTCAACCATATTTTGGCATCCACGTCAAGATCATACACTTTGATCGGTATTCTAAGGTTTCCTACCCGTCCCTTCCCCCTTCCTATATCTACTGTCAGCAACATGTGCGCACCCCCAGTGTATCTCAGGTCGAACACGCCGTTGAGGTCCGAATCCTTTCGGCTGGTCCTTCTGGACATGTTTCGGAACAGCGGCGGTTCGTGGTCGAGGTAGAACTCGCTCACTTCCACCCTTCGAATCAAAAGCGGCTTTTCAATCTTCTTCAATGCGTTATCGAGCACCAGCTGCAAGAGGTTGGCGAACCAGGCCTCGAGGTTCCTCTGGTACACCCGCCAGACTTTCCTGACACACATATTCACCCACTCGACGGATTCGGAACGGTCGGAGTAGAGCACGATCGCTCTCGAGGCTTTGGTTCCTTCATCGTTATTCCTTTGGAACATTTTCCACGCCACCACTTGTCTCGCACGCCGCACGGCGCTCGAGAGCACGGCTCCGAGGACGACGAGTGCGGCCGTTCGCACCGAGGCCAGGTCCCCTTCCGGTCTCTTGGGCACCACCGCGGCCGAGATCGCGGCCGTCGACCTCGCCTTCCCTTCCACCCTTCCTTCGTGCGACCTGTGAACCGCCACGATTCCCGTCGTCCGCCTTCGGGCGCGCGGACGCGTCCGAAACGCCATCGCTTTCGCCATGGCCATCGCGTTTGTGACGTCGTGTCGACCGATCCTTCCGGTCGATTGGTAAACTCGGGAAGAGTTAACGAAGGAGGGGCACACCACACGAACCGGGAACCGTAGAGGGATGGCGTGCACATGGCGACCGAAGGGATGGCATGCTGAGGGATGGTGCAAGGATGGCAACGGGATGGTACAAGGAAGGCAGAGGGATGGTGCAAGGATAGCAAAGGGGTGGCAAAGGGATGGTGCAGAGGGGTAGTGTACGTGGATGATGTAAAGGGATGGCACATAGAGGGATGGCATGGTCGAGGAGGAAGAGCGCATGCAGAGGCGGTGGATGAGAGATGTACGTGGAACATGGAAGTGTGTTGCGGATCGTTCCCACCCAATCGGACGCGCATGCGTGCGGGAAGGTGTGGGAACAACCGGAGGGCGCCTTCTCCCAATACAAGACACGATCCAAGTTGCTCGACTTACGAACCATCTCCACACCTCAAACCATGAGACGTCCTCCCATCCAGCCACGACACACGTGCAAACCGCTTGGAAGCACCACGGGTCCTCCACCGGCGCCTTGGAAGCTCGTCCACCATCTCCTACGCCCCACACCCGTAACCGTGTGAACGCGGACGGTTATCGCTCACAACCGCACGAATGTCCCCAAGGTGGCCAGGGAGGTCCAGGCGGCGCATCCGACACGAGCCGATTTGGGACGAGCTGGATCCATGTTCGTCCTGGCACGTGTGGTGGACACCGTGCAGGTTCCGCCGAGGAATCTAGGCCTAGACACCGACAAAGCCGTGCTGGAGGAACTGCGAAACAAATACGTGGATCGGGTGGTTCGAGGAAGCGGGCTCTGTGTAGCCATTTACGACCTGCACCGGATCCAAGGAGGAGAAATCTTCCCAGGGGAAGGAGCCGTGCACTTCAGTGTAGATTTTCGAGTGGTAGGTGCGACATGCATTCGTTGACGGAATTTCGTGGAGATCGTAGTGGAACTGACCCGAGGATTTGCCAGGTGTTCTTCCGTCCCCTGGTGGGAGAAGTGCTGCTGGGAAAGCTTGTGGCCAGCGACGAGAGAGGGCTGCAAGTCAGCTTAGGATTCTTCCACGACATACACATTCCCGAGAGGTTCTTGCAGGAACCTTCCGTTTTCAACCAGGAAGAAAAGGTGTGGGTATGGAAGTTTGGCGACAATGACATGTTTATGGACATCGGTGAGGAAATTCGATTCAGAGTACTCGCTGTGAAATTCCCAGATCTTACTGCCAACGTCGTGCAGAAGCAACCTGATGGAACGCAGCTAGTGCAGCTCATTGAGCCTATGCAGATTGTAGGAGACATCAATCGGGACGGACTCGGACTGCTGGCGTGGTGGTCCCATGAGGAGGAAGAGGAGGAAATGTAGCTTATGGCAAATGCACACATGTTTGCTTGACTAGAATCCGAATTGGGAGTGCACGGGGTGCAGTTCAGCCGCACGAAAATCTGCATTCTACTTACAGGTGACACTTCCAAAGCCTTATTGTATCATCGTCTCCACAGGACGCAAGCATCGTCGGGTCCTGCGGATGCCAACGTACACAGTTGACATCAGACTGATGCGCATTTGTCCTCATGCACACCTCCTTCAGTCGATCTCCTTCCCATTGGAAGAGTTTGATCGAATCATCTGCTGCTCCGGTTGCAAGTGCACCGGTCGTTTTCGACCAATCAATGGAATAAATAGGCCTTGTATGGGCTTTGCCAACAACGTCCGTTTTCTTCCAGGGTCCACGTCCACTCTGTTCCTGGCATTCCCAAACCGCAATGGAGCCGTCCTCACTGCAGCTGGCCATGCACTTACCGGTCCGATCGAAGCTCGCTGCCCATACGGTCGACTCGTGTGCTTCTGAGTTTCTGTTCAGCACTTGCAAGCATTCCCATTCGTCCGCATCCAACTCTTCGGCCCAGACGCGTAGGGTGTTGTCGTAGCTGCAGGAGACCAGTACATCTTCGTGTGGGTGCCATGTGACTGCTTTGACGTCTTGCGAATGCTCTTGCTTGACGTCAACACAGTCGTAGTCCATTTCTTCGTGCGATTCCCAGATCCACACCGTCTTGTCCCTGCTGCAGGAAGCCAAGTAGGTGCCCGAAGCACTGAAGGCCACGCCTTTGACCTCACTTTCGTGCCCTTCCAGAGTGGTGGCAAGCTCCCATTCCTCTCCCTTTCGTTCCCAGATGGTGATGGTGGCGTCGAAACTGGCCATGGCGAGCACGTTTCCATCGTTGGACCACGCGCAGCTACGTATGGACCTCCCGTGTGCGTCTTCCAAGACCGCCGAGCAGGACCACCCTCGTCCTTCGCCACGCCTCCACAGCCTCACGGTGCGGTCCTGTCCACAGCTGGCCAGGGTGCGTCCGTCTGGGGACCACGCCAGGCTCCACACGCGCTGTTCGTGTCCATGAAGCGTCTCCCATTCCTCCATGGCGCTCGCCAAGCGTCCCGCTCCTGCGCCGAGGCAAACGCCGATGCCGATGGGACGACGGGACACCGCTTTCCCATGAATGGCATGGGTTCCATGGCCGATCGAAGCAGGATCAAAAGGGGGAACAACCGGGACGTCCACCGGGTCTGTCCCGACACGAGTCGGGACAGACCCCTCCCTTTGCCCCCTCCCCCATCCCCTCGAGATCACGATTGATCTCGATGTCTTCATCGCGTCCTTTCGAACCAGGACGCGAGCCTCCATCCGCCGTGGGTCTCCTTCCCTTTCGAAAAGGAAAGTCATCGCCTTTCAACCAAGGCCTTCCCTCGGGATGATTGGGAAACGAACCCGAAGTGCTGGCTCGCAGCCACACCACCGACGTCGACGACGGTTCCATTTCGGCGCACGAAGCGCGATGCGGTGTCGCACGTCTTTCACGCGCAATAGTGCGTCCATCCGCCGCCGCAGGAAGTTCGACCTTGGACGTGTCCAGGCGTCTGCGAACGGGACGCCGACGTCCCGGCCTCGATGGACGAGAGTGCTGCTGAAAGTGTCCGGCGAAGCGCTGCAAGGCAACCTCGGCGTGGGATTGGATCCCGCCGTGCTGGACTCCGTCACGCGCGAAGTGGCGGCCGCGTCCCAGAATGGCGTGCAGGTGGCGATTGTGGTGGGTGGAGGGAACTTCTTTCGGGGACAGGACGCATGGCTGGGCCTGGACCGCGCCTCCGCGGACTACATGGGCATGCTGGCCACCTGCATGAACGCACTTGGACTGCAATCTGCGCTCGAACGACACGGAGTCGACACACGCGTGCAGAGTGCGATCGAGATGCGATCGGTTTCCGAACCATACATACGGAGGAGGGCCATTCGACACCTGGAGAAAGGACGCGTGGTGATCTTCGCGGCAGGCACGGGGAACCCATTCTTCACCACTGACACCGCTGCAGCGCTTCGAGCGGCTGAAATCGGAGCTGAAGCCCTGCTCAAAGCGACGAAAGTTGACGGGGTGTATGATCACGATCCCAAGAAAAGAGATGATGCAAGGATGCACGAGAAGCTGAGCTACAGGCAAGTGCAACTCGATCGATTGCAAGTGATGGATGCCACTGCATTCACGCTATGCGAAGAAAATCATATACCGGTGGTGGTTTTCAACTTGTTGCAGGAAGGAAATATCCTCAAGGCAGTCATGGGGCAGCAATTGGGCACATACGTTGGAGATGAGGGACACTGGCAAAAGGTTAGCAGCGCACAAGAAGAACCAGTAAACACATCAAGAAAGGGGGATGTCTTGTGAGAGTATCAGAACACGCAAAGGATGGCTCGAATAAGCCATGATGGCACTGCAACATCTGGCATTTGGTTTGCAATTTATCTAGCGATATCCTCTTTACATGTCCTCCATATCATTCTGAAGTGCACCAAGAAAGCGTTGCACATCTCTCTTTGTGATCTGGATGACAGACGAATCGAAGGAATCGTGTGCAAACTGTGCGGAGATTCTCTCGGCAGCCCTGCGGAAGCTGATTCCAAACTTATTTCCCTGTGTGTCCTCCGTACGCGGACGACCCCTCACACCAACAAGGAGTACCTGCCCCTGCCATTCAGGCCCTGCTACAACAACAGGCTTGTTGGAGCGGCCCATGGATCCCATTGCATCCTGGATGAAATAGGCAAGCTTCGTCAGGGCCAACGGTTGGGATAGGATCTCTGCATCTACCACTTTCCCAATAGACATGTTCAGGCACCTGAATTTGCTCAATGAGAACACACTTCGCTTGGCAATCGCGAGGCCACCTTGTCGAATGATTGCCTGCTGCAAACTCATGCTGAGTTGGAGGCCATTACTGAGCTCTTGCCAGGCGTTAGAACTGCTAGATAGGGCTCGGAAGGCACGCAAAAAATTCGATCTCATACTCTCCCTGTGGGCTCTCACAGGATCTAGGTCGAGTTCCTGTTAAAAATAAGAGACGATAGACCGTGGTCAGTACAAGCAAGCAGGATTAAATCTTCGCCGAGTATCAAGACAGAGGGTTTTCCACCTCAGCAGACCTGTTTGTGCAATTTCTTCAAGAAGACCAAGCGGCGAGGGTTTCCACCTCCTGCGCCAGCATTTATCGGCATCTGCACCGTAGGCACTTGCAGCCCCAACTCCATACCTTTGCATCTGGGCATTTCATTTCAAGGATGGCTGCAATCGAGTACACAACATCAGATGCAGAAAGGCGGTATTTGTATCCATTCTGCATCTGAAAACTAGAATACCTCACATCACTCAATCCGAATTGGGGGGCATACTCATTTAGCTTCTCAGACAGTATCCGCTTCAACTCAGGTTTCATGTGCGAGAAGCTCTGCTGGCATTCTATCAGGGGTAGACCCATTTTTGCAAGCAAGAGCTGTAGTTTTTGCTGCCCAGACTCCTTCCAGGTCCTCAGCCTGGTTGCAACGTAAGTTGAATGCACCATAGCATCATACAAAGACCAATGATTGAGAAGCATGAACCTGTAGTCTTGGTCCTGCTTGATACGCTCTTGATCTGGAATTCTGATTTCTGTTCCGTCTTCTAGCATTGCCACAGTTGGCATGTCAAGACTACCGCTGTTCAGAACAAGTTCGTTGAAACGCAGCACACTGCTTTTGTACCTTTCTTGTGATATCCGTTGGTGTATGTACTGGTCAGTCAACCCTACAATAGCCAGCCACAAGTACTCGTTTGTTTCCTTGTTGAGCATGTGCGCGATATCGTAGATCATGTGGCCCGCGGCCTTCCCATAAAATGACCCTCTCCCGTAGTATTCTGCTCTTTGGAGCAGGCGCTCCCTTCGAGCTTGTTGACGTTGCCTGTAACGAGACATTCCACTCGTATATTTCTCCGATGTGCGTCTTCTGGAGGAAGGCCTTTCGTCCCCATCAACATCGTCTTCTTCAGACTCCTCGTCACTTGAACTCTCTGAAAGTTCAGGAAAGTCCTCTGCGACTTCACTGGTGTCATCATACAGCACCAGCACTTGCTTATTTTCTTCGGATGTGTTTCTGTGATGGAGTGGTCGTCTGGAGTCCACCACAAGCACCCGTGTCCCTGGTAGCTCAGCCAGGCCCAAAAGGTCAACGACATCTTCCGTTCCCCCACAATTGATGAGGACGACCGTTCGCTCCTGGTTATTGTTGCAGAACAAAGGCTCACTTATGTCAGAAAGTTCAAAGAGTTGACATTTCAGCTGTTCACCTGCAGATCGACGTACCTCGTCTTTATTTTGCAGCAACTTTTCCGCGTGGTCCTGCAAGTCGTCGTATCCGGAGACCGGAAACACCGAATAGCAGATCGAGTCCGATTTGAAGACACCCTAAGTCGTCAAGGAGATTCCCAGCAACGCGTGAGACGCTTGCACGGTCAGTTTCTATTGCGCACACTCACCGGCCCGTCGTCCTTCCCGCCTCGCCCAATTCTGCCATGGGGAAGAATATGCAGCGCTTCTTTTTCTTCGCATACTCTGCAATATCGTTCCTCGTCTGTCCATCCACGCTTTGTTTGCATCGAATCCTCCCACTTCGTTCCACGATCCTCACCGAAAGCACTTTGTAGGCACACACGGCGTCTACGTCGGACACCGACGCGAAGACAAGCACGGATTGGCCTTGGAAGGATTCCTGTCGGATGGCGTCGTATGCGTAGAAGTAGTCGCTCGGACGTACGAGCACCATCTTCTCGCCTCCCACGCGCACGTTCGTTTCGTGTCGATTGTCTGGTTGAAATTTTGGAGCAGCTACTCGGAGGTTCAGACTCCGAAGTGCGCGCCAGTTTTCGAACCGATTGACGCCCCTCCCCAAGATATCGTTGATATCCCTGAAGATCGCGATGAATAGAGGGGGATCAATAGATATCTTTGAGTGGAAGATCGCGATGGGAAGAAACGAGCATAGCGGTTTGCCAGAGCCCGAAGAGGACGGGGAGGAAACCCCAGCCAGTCCCTCCCTGCTCTGCCTCCTCTGCGCACCACGGATTGTACGAGGGGGCAGAGGTCCTCGTCGGTTCGTGCACATGTTCTCCTCGCAAGACGAAGGGCATCTCCACACACTCCACATGTACGTGTTTCGAATACCAAAACACGATGTAGTGAGTTGAACGTTCATTACCACTCGGAAACGACATATGTAGGAGCGACCAAAGGCATTGAAGTACCGAATCATGTGAGGCTGTGCTTGGTATTGGCTTGTAAACCTTGGCATGTTTGTTGGCTTTGGGTTAGTGTTGGTAAATGAAAGAGCAAGAAAAAAGGACGTATGTTTTGAAGACAACGAGCTCGGAATGCTAACCATCCTATACAAAACACATCAATTACCCATAAAGGTGCGATTGAGAGCACTATCTCGATGGCGTTTGAGTTGGAAGCTGCATCTCCGGGTTCGCGCATTGGAGGGTCGCTTTCTTGGCCCGCTCTTCAAGCAATGGTGAGCCTTTGTTGAGGCTCAAGGTCCCGATCAATTGAAGCATTCTTGGTGAATCTTGGTGTAGGGAGAGTTACTCCTGACATCGGCTTTGGTGGCTTCCAAAGTAGACAAGGGGAATGACACCCTTGAAGTTGTACGACCGAAAAACCCATGAGATGGGAAGTACCTACCCAATTATCCTAGTGATGCCTTTAGAGGTGGATGGGGCACAGTTTTCATCCACTCGGCAATCAATGCCCGTTGGATCGTATGTAAGACAAGGTTTCCTTCGTTGGAAGCGTGACACTTTTTTGGGCCGGTCATTTTTCTAGCACTTAAGGATTAAATTGCTCGAGCAAACTCTTTTTTCTTCATTCTCAAAGCCGCCTAATAATCTGAACATTGTTCGCTCATATGCGATCACAAGGGCGAAACTTGCGAAAAATGCCGCCATCATGTGAATGGAGGACATGCGAAAGCCAACCCCTTCCGGACTTGCCATTGTCTACCCAGAAACTTCGGAATCCGTGATGGAAGATGATTGCCATATTACGTACATCACTGCTATTTCAAAAGAGGAGGATCTAGGACGGTGCAATTGGTTGGAGACGTCTCGCTGTCCACTCCACGTTCGCGAAATGAGTGCAGCACTTTTTGATATGCACCGATTCCATGGCTTTCGAGATAACCGTTTACACTAGTTGTTTGTAGAAAGCGCGCTCCAACTCAGCAAGCATTCTTGAAACCGCATGCAACGGATGATTTGTAACATAGTAAGGCTAGGTCCATCCAAATTTTTAGCCGATCCTAATGAAATGGAATGAGAGCACCTGACGCTTGCATGGGATTTGGTGATGGAGTCATGGGTGGGGACGGTCTCGATATAGCCACAGAGTGCGTCATGTTGTGAGGAGTACAACTTTTCTACTCGAGACGTGGGCGACAGGTTAGGAACATTCACACTCTAAGCTTTGAACTCCAACGTTGAGTGTTGCTCATTAGGCGCTAGGTGGAGCTTGTGAGATGAGACATGTTCGTAGGGCTCCTCCTAATGAAGCTCATCGGACAAGACTTCGTATATAGTCGTATTGACGCAAGGTGTGATTGTGCGTCTTTCTAGCTACCTGTTCGTCTTTCTATTTCGAAATTGACGGACATACAACGCCTATAGCTTTCGAACTTTGATCGAATTGGTCAAGGCTACTTTACTTGGGGTTGGTTTTAGCATTGGACACTATTCTAATCGAAACCATGCAAGTGCGGTTTAGGATAGCAAGGACACATGCACCTCACGGACGGCTTTAGCTAATCATGGACAAGTGCGTCAAACGTTCACGTGTGCGATGAGGTGGGGCCACGTGCTTCTTGGACTCGTGTGGGATGGCGATCCCATGATGAGAACAACATTGTCAAGCTCCCATGCAATCAACATGATGTCTAAAAAAAGCCTTTGTAGGACTTTCGATTGTTTCCTTCCCGAATGCGCCCCGGTACATTCTGCCAACATGTGTTAAAGCACCTCTTGGATCCATTCCATGTTGTTAATAGACGAAGGCCATGCGGTGCAACTACAAACTCCGTGACGAACAAAGCATGCCCGTGGGGGTCCTAGAGGCTCCTTCGAGGTATGTCTAACTTGGCGTCAACGGGCCATAGGCGAAGGGCCAACAACTTGTCCGTTTGATGTTGGCAAGGAGGTATGGCGAGGGTGTTCACATAGTGGTTGCAAACACCTTTCTGTCTTCCCCCCCTTCCACCCACCTACGTTTCATTCGCGTCTAGCTCTGTCCTTAAATCGATTTCACCAACTTCACTTCCACAACACCCACAAATTCGATGCATGCTCATTGTTGCTGGCTCTACCCTTGCTTCCAAGGGTGACTCGTCATGCCCCTATATGTCTTCTTCTCCATGAATCCACGTCCATTTGCATCCCATCCAACCCTTCCCGTTCCTTGGAACAACTCGGATGCAACAATATTCCGACACCAGTGACGATTGGAAGACGACAGAAATCCGCGCTGGTGGTTGGAGCGTCGAAAGGAGGAGCGCGTCGTGAAGTCGACAGGGAGGAACTGGCACGTCAGGCGAAGGTGCGCGTTCCAGAGGGATGGAAGGGGACCCCCAAGATGGAGGAGAGAGGTCGGAAGCTTTCGTGGCGGTCCTGTTCCCTTTCGTGGCGGTCGTCTTCGGCTGCCTCGCTCGGCAGCTCCTGCTCGTGCACAATGCATTTCCCTACACCGCCGTACTGCTTATACTGGGAGGAATATTTGGAACCATTGATTACCATGGGAATCTTGGAATTCTGGGAGATTCCATGGAGTGGTGGATCAACATACCTGGGGAGCTTATTCTCTACGTCTTCCTTCCTGCACTGATTTTTGCGGACACAATGACCATCAATGTACATTTGTTCAAGAAATCTTTCGTGCAGGCAGTGCTCCTCGCTGGCCCGGGACTTGCCTTCGGAGCTTTTCTGACGGCACTGGTTGGAAAGTACGTATTCCCGTACGATTGGTCATGGGCAGTGTCGATGACGCTGGGGTCAATTCTTGCGGCGACGGACCCCGTGGCAGTTGTATCAATGTTGAAGGAACTCGGAGCCTCACCAACTCTCTCTATGTTGGTCAGTGCAGAGAGCCTTCTCAACGACGGGTCGGCTGTGGTGCTGTATGCCCTGTTTGTCAACATTGCAGAGGGTCAAAGCTATGGTGCATGGGGGGTCATCAAGTTCCTGCTTCAGAATGCTGTTGCCGGTCCATGTATAGGTATAGCGTTTGGGATCGGCCTGGTTGCCTGGCTGTCTGTGACAACCGATCTCCTGGTGGAGATATCCTTGACTGTGGCTACGGCATACTTGTCTTATTTTGTGGCTGACGATCCTTGTGGATCCAGTGGAGTATTAGCGACGGTGTTTACTGGGATCACCATGTCCTTCGTTGGAAGGGCTAACATCACGGGAAAGGGAACGCGTGCGTTGGGACATGTGTGGGAGACTCTCGAATTCATAGGTAACACGATCATTTTTTTCTTGTCGGGGATGATCATTGCAGCCCGCGTTCTTGACCTCGGTGAGAGGGGTTTTGTAGGTGGTCGAGAGTGGGGTCTTCTGTTCGCACTATATGCTTTTGTGATCCTCATTCGATTTGCCATGCTGATTCTGTTCTACCCCCTCCTATACTTTTCTGGGTATGGCATGGACTGGCGAAAGATGTTTGTGGTTGGATGGGGCGGGTTGCGTGGTGCGGTGGGTTTGGCCCTTGCCCTTGCTGTGGAAGACAGTCCTTTGTTCGAAAATGAAGAAACCAGGTCGTTGGTATTGTTTTATGTAAGCGGGATCGTGATACTCACCCTTGTACTGAATGGTCCTAGCACTGGGTTTGTCCTGCGCTTGTTGGGACTAAGTGGCAGCCGAACATTTGGTAGGGAATTGCTTCTCCATGATGTCGAGAACTATTTGGGTTCCAAGGATGCCAAGCACTTCCGGGAGGCCGTGGAAGCCTTGGCAGTAGGAACAGCACATCAAGAAATTGTCGCCCAGTTCTTGCCCCACATGAAGGGATTTCTTGAACTCTCTGAAGCTCAACTGGAGAGGCGCAGGAACCGGGGACATGCACAGTTTTCCACCCACGATATGCATCATCTCCAGTACAAGCTCGTGCATGTAACCACCGAGGTTGGCATGGAGCATCGCCTGGACCAGCACGAGCGGGAGGAGTTTTTGCGGGGGCTCCATCTATCTTACTTGAATTGGATGCGATTGGAGTACGCCCATATGTTGGAGTCGGGGTCCCTCAGTCAAGACGCATTCATCATCCTGGATTATGCCTTGGAAGTGTCCATGGACTATGTGGGGGACGTGGAGAAGGCATCTCAGGTGGAATGGGAAGTAGTGGAGGAATTTTTGGGATGGACAGCTACCCGTCCAGGTCTCTTGGGTCTCTCCCATGCCAAGGCATTGGTGGGAGAGGTTGTGGGGCTCCGTTGGACATCAGATGTGGAGACGGGTCTGCACGTGTGCATGGCTTACTTGCAGGCCCATCGGCACTCTCGCGAGCAGGTGGATAAACGCCGCGCATCTTACGAGCAACGCCGCCGTCATTCCAGCAATGCCAATGGAGATTCACCAGGTTTCTGGGAGGATTCGGAGCTGTTCTCAGCAGTGAATCGCCATGCAAGTGGCTTGTTGTGGACCTTCCTGTCTGAGGTGGTGACTTCCAGCCAGGCATACGAAGACCGCGCCACCGCCCAAGTCTTGCGCATGCAGAGCTTGGATGCTACTGCGGTGGAGGCCGCCGCCACCACTTCGGTAATCCTCCACCTCCTCCACATGGAAGACGGACTCGTGGGTCAGCTCCACGCCGGCGGATTCCTGACTTCCCAAGAAGCCGATTCCTTGTGGGATCGCAACGAGCACGCTCGGATGGCCGCAGGAAGGTACCATGCCGTGTACCGTGCCGTCCGGCATGGACCAGACGCGTTGGGTGATGCCGCCCAGCACAATTTGCACGTGGGATGGGTGTTGTGTCGTGGCTTGTGTGGCTGAAGTCAAGTCTGTCCATGGTGTTCAAGCGTCCCTCTACGTGCATGGAAGCAAAACAATGGACAGGTGCTGGCTTTGTGGCACTCTTCACTAGTGCATTCCACAACCAAGGCCAAGGCATAGGCATAGGCCTGCGCTTGAACATTGCCGATGGCTTGACACGCGTGGATGAAACCGTTCATGCATGTTCATCCTCTGGGAGGAACAAGCAAGTAGGTTTCAAACCATGGCTCGTGCCGCATCCGCGCTGCTTGGATTTGCTTGACCTGGGGAACATCTTTGCACCGACTGCCCGCAGGAATGACGAACAGGGGAAGGAAGATAGATGCAAAACTGCACCTTGTGGCGTGACCAATGGCAAAGGATAAGCATTGGCTACTTGTTCGCTGCTTGGGACCTGCTTCGGTTTCAAGAGGGGAGGAATGGGGCCACTGTGGGTGGCATGGCAAGCGATCAAGTCGTTTCACATCCATCCTTGCGAGCAATGGTTTTGGCTGTTCCTACTGCCCGTGCTCCACAGGGTTCGAGGCCGTATTCATGATCCGGACACATTCTGCTCATTGGGATCCTCGTGCGTCCACACACACGATCATTTCCTGCTTGACGCCCTTTGTTCGTGGTCTCTGTTGTTGACACTCCACCATGAGGGAGCGCCTGTCCGCACCCGGGTGGGCTGGGATCAATCCTGTACGGCCAGTGCCAGTGCCCAACGCATCGACATGGTTTCCTGGTGTCTTCACCGGGATCACGCCCATCCTTTGCCACGTTTTCCTTTGAGCTTGACACGACCACGGGACCCTCCGTCCCAGTCTTCCTTGGCCTTCTCGTAGATCACTTTCTCACCACGCATGGACACCACCACGCCGTCCCTCCAGCGCACGCGCGCGTCCTGGACGTCCGCATCGATGCGAAGGGGTGCAGGAGGCCCCTTGGGACCGCAGGTATCGGGCATGTGCGCGTATCGCGACACGATTTCCTGGCGCATGGCGCGCTGTTCCTCCTCGTGCCTTCGTCGGAGCGTGGACGCCGTCTGGGCGCTGTTCGGCGTTTCTAGGATCCATTCGGCGGCTCGATCGCGGTCTCCTCCGCACACGTGTCTCACGACGTGTTCCACGTCTCCTTGAGTCGCCTCTCCGTCGAAGAGCGCGCGCAGAGCTTCCATGGAAGCTTCGTCTTCGTCGCGTTCGATCCGGTTCCGACGCAGGCAAGCGTCCATCACGTCCGCCACGCTCCCACCATTCGTTTCTTTTCGTTCTACCTCCATCTTGTGTCTTTTCTGCGCCTCCTTGACGCCATCCATCACCTGTTGGATCGCTTGGATGCGTTCGTGCTTGCTGGTGGATGGAAAGGCACGTGGACAGCATCCCACGAGGACCTCCAGCACGTCTTCGGGCCGGAGCGGTTCCTCGTCCTGCTCCACGCAGATCAAGCCACACACGTAATCCACCACGGCCTGGTCCGCTTCCCTGGCGTGTCGTTCCAGGAATCCCACCACTTGGCGACGCGCCTCGTCCGACAACGGTTGCGCCATCGCCACACACACCACGCGACGGTTCGAACGTCCACCTTTTCCCCCCTCAAACCCACTCGAAGAGTTTCTTCTCCCTCTCCCCCTCGAACCCACTCGAAGAGTTTCTTCTCCCTCTCCCCCTCGAACCCACTCGAAGAGTTTCTTCTCCCTCTCCCCCTCGAACCCGCTCGAAGAGTTTCTTCTCCCTCTCCCCCTCGAATCCGGTGGAAGAGTTTCTTCTCCCTCTCCCCCTCGAACCCACTCGAAGAGTTTCTTCTCTCTGTTCCTCCTCTTCCTGGGCTCCCTGCCTTTCTGCCTCTTCCTCTCCCCCCCTCTCCCCCTCTCTCCCAGACTCTCCCAGTCTGCCCTGCCTGGCGTCCTCAGAAAGCTGCATAGGGACCCGTCCCCGATCGGGGAGTTTCTTCTCCGCCGAGGGGAGGGGAAAGATGGAGGAGGGAGAGGGGAGTTTTTTCTCGACGGTGGCGGTGGTCGGCGTGCAAGGCGACGCGCGACGAGAGACGTCCATGGATCCGGAACCACCCGTCGAACGGATGCGAAACAGAACGTACTGGAACCGTCCGTCGTGGGGCCGAGGGATCGCCCGGAGGAAGCGGTCCCGCGCGTGGAGGGGACGGTGTCGTCGTCCGAGGAGTCGAACGGCGGAGAACGGGATCGTCGAGTGCGTGCGCGACAAGCACTTGTTCCTCGACGCGATTCCCTGCTCTCCGGGTCAGGAACACCCCGAACGTCCCATTCGGGATCCAACGGGACGCATTCACTTCCTTCGACGCCTCCGTCGGTTCCCTCCTGGAGCGTCGCTCTCGCGTTTCCGAGGATCGAAACGTCCGATCCAGATCCACGTTCCTCCTTCCCTTGACCTCCTCGTGCGTCCGGAATTCCCTTCCACCGTCCCTGAAGACCTTCGAAGGTGCTGCAACCGCTGTTCGAAGCCGTCTCCTCGTCCCTTGCCATCCCTTCCGACGTGGACCTCCCTGCACCCCATCCTCCCCCCAGAAGATCCTCAGGAGATACTGAGGGGAGAAGCGGAGATATCGATGAAAAGGGGGAAGGTATCGATGGGAGGGGGAGGGGAGGCGCCGACGCTATCCACAAGGGAACGTCCATTCGCCGAAACCATGTGGACGATCACGCGCGCTTCGACGGCGCCACACGGGCCTCGCGGGACGCAGAGACGCGTGGTGAATCGTGTACGTGCCCAGAAGGAAGACGGGGAGGAAGAAGTGCCGCTGGTGGAGCTCCGAAGGCGGGCGGAGTCCTCCCGGACCAAGGAGACCGACGCCAGGAACGCCGAGGAGATCTCCGTCAATCCGATCGACTTGGGAAGGAAAACACGAGAGATCGTGGACGATGTGTGGCAGAAGTTCTCGGAACTCGGACAAATCATGTCCTCCTCGAAACAAAGGGTGGCCGCCAGCGGAGAATTCGACATCGACGAGTTCGAAGTGGATCCGCTGGCCAAGCGAACCACGGTGCTCGTGGTAGGAGCCACCTCCAGAGTGGGACGAGTGCTGCTGAGGAAACTCGTCTTGCGAGGATTCCGAGTCAAAGCGTTCGCACGAGACCCGAAGGAAGTGGAAGGTTTGAATGCTGAGAAACACGAAGGAGAAGAGGTGCAAGACCGCCTGGCCACCATTCCGCCGAGCGTGGAGGTGGTGTTCGGGGACGTGGGTGACCCCAAAGCCGTCTCGGACGCCATGGAAGGAGTCGACAAAATCATCTGCTGCTTGCGCTCCAGAAGCACGATCACTGCAGATCTGCGTAGGGTCGATCAGGAGGGAGTAGCGAACTTGGCCAAGGCTCTCATCGATCTGAACCATGCCAAGGCGAACAAAAGGGCAGGAAAGTCGGCCAAAAGCAAGCTCACTCTGACCAAGTTTTCGAAAGATGGAGAAGTGGACAAATGGAAGGCTGTCGATCTAGCATCCATTGCTACAAGTGAGCCCTCCACCAATGACATCCTGTCGGTGGTCAGTGCCAAGTATAGGACCAAAGGGGTGCAGGATGCTCAGGAAGGACCAGGCCGCGTCAGTGGGAGCTTCACCAGCAGCCGTGCTAATTTGGAGGTGCCTCTGGACGAGGGAAACGCAGTTTTCAGTGGAGCAGTGTATGCACGCCGAGGGATGGCAGCGGTAGGCCGACCTTTGGAGATGCCTGCTGGGTTCGGCCTTGATCGATACGAGGGCATCGTTCTCAGAGTTTGTGGCGATGGAAAGAGCTACAACTTTTGGCTGCGGGTCTCCAGCAGCGAAGGAGGAAGCACCAGCTCATCCAACGGCGAGGGACAATCCACGAATGACCAGTTCTTTTCAGCTCGCTTCTTCGCTCGCCCAGGGTGGTCGACGGTGCGTATCCCGTTCACTCAGTTTCGTCCTCTGGAAACCAGCTACATTGGAAGCAGCAACACGCCACAACTGAACCTCAGAGATGTGAAAGAATTTGGTCTGGCCTACGAACCTACCATGCGAAGGCCACAGGCCGCACGCACGCCTGGTGGTGGCCCTCCGGAAGGCAACAGCTTTAACCTTCTCGTTTCTTTCATCAAAGCCCTCCCTTCTGGATCTACGCCAGACTTCATCCTTGTTTCTTGCTCAGGACAGGACAGGATCTTTGAAAACGACTATGGCTTGAAGGAAAAAGTCATGGGATTCAAGCGTGCTGGAGAGAGCGCCCTGCGCAACTCGGGTTTGGGCTACACTATCATTCGGCCAGGGGCACTCATCGATGAGCCGGGTGGTCAAAAAGCCCTGATATTCGACCAAGGTGAGAGAATAACTCAAGGGATCAGTTATGCTGATGTGGCAGATTTGTGTGTGGAAGCTCTGTTCGACCCTACTGCGTTCAACAAAAGTTTCGATGTTTGCTACGAATACACGTCGAACGAGGCCGCATATGAATTGGTGGCCAGGGTCCAGTCGACCAACCGCAGCTTGAACTACCTGGCACCTGCCTTGCAAACGTTGGAAAAGAACACATAATGTATTGTACTGCCTGTTCACTTCCATTGCTCTGTCCATCCAGTGGCACGTGCCAAACTCTTCCCAACGACGCTGCTATTGGCGTTCTGACGAAACGCTGCTCCAGTCATTCCAAACACGGCGTTTCGCTTGGCTTCGGAATGTGGGTGTCGGACGCTTTGGGGGATCGCATCCCGACCTGTGGCTGTCGCTTTCGCTGCACATGCCGTCTTTGGGACGCCTCTTCATCGTGTGGATGCTGTGGTTGTCTTGCTGGAGAAGGAACACGATGGCCACGAAGCTCCTGGTGGACGTAGATCGCTCGTTCGTCGGTCGTGTACGAGAAAGCGACACGCCAAGAGGGCCGTTGCAGGTCTCTCCTGTGGAATTCGGATTCGCTGCAGATGCAAGAACACGAATGCAGGCACGTCTTTCGTCAATTGTTTCGAATTCGCCTCTTCTTTGGAATTGCCACGCTCGCTGAATCCGGAGCGGATCGTTCGCGGACGTTTCCGGAGTTGCTCGCTGCAGGCACTCGCGAGGAACGAGTCGCTCGTTTCTTCGTGTCGCGGATGTTGGACGCGGACCGCGGGAACACGCACGAAAGAGGTGGCCAGATCCTCGGTGGATCCACAGCGACGTCGAGACGTACAGGTGTGTTGTGTCGCTTGGTCTTGTTTCGTCAGGAACCAGGACCTTCATCGACTGGAAGGGAGGTCGGCGCTCCGTCTTTTGGAGGAAAGAAAGGTCTCGATGGCAGAGATGCGTTCCAAGTGTTGGGATCTGCGCGAGCATGTCGAGGACCTCCACGTGGACGTGGAAGACCAGAAGGCGAGGCTGAAGCGCAACGACATCGCGTCGCCTTTGGTCGATCGCCACGTCCTTTCGCACGCTTCGTTTGGCCTCTTGTTTCGTACGGATGTTCCTTTCGTTCGAGTGGCACGTGCATCCCTCCCCTTCCTGCGTAAGCTTCGCGTGTACCGCAGCCGAGAGCACGTCTTTTCGCGTTGTTCGCGCGTTGCGCGATGGGTGTCTTCCGCCTGGGAGGGACGACCCTCCCTCTTTCGAACCCGTCCGAAAGCGGGCTTCGAACCCGAACCCTTTCCTTTCGAACCGGACGCTTGAAAGGGAACCCTCCGGACGGGTTCCCTTGGAGGAGTGCACCCCCCGGACGCCGGGGAGACGTTGCCACAGGGGCGGAAGAAAGGGGGGGGGCGTTCGTCCCTCCTCTTTCCCCCCCCCTTCGAGGTTAACCCTTTCGTGAACATCGGGAGGGGAGGGGGGTTGGTCCAGACGGAGGTTGAGCAGCGCCTGCGAGCGCGTCGCGCTTCGGCGCTCGCTTGGAGAAAGAATGGCGGCGGTGGAGCCCGGAAACTTCCTCCGAGAGGATCTGGAGTACCAAGGGGAGATCGGACGCGGGTCGTACGGGTACGTCAAGCTGTTCCGGCACACGGAGACCCAGGAATTGTATGCCGTCAAGTACATCGAACGTGGCGAAGAGACCATCAACCAAAACGTGCGCAGAGAAGTGCTCAACCACCGGATCTTGCACCACCCTCAAATCGTCAAGTTCAGGGAAGTTCTCCTGACCCCCACGCACTTGGCCATCGTCATGGAGTACGCAGGAGGTGGACCGCTCTTCAATCACGTGGTTACCAGACCCGAAGGAAGGCTGGGAGAAAACGAGGCCAGGTACTTCTTTCAGCAGATTACTTGCGGGCTGTACTACCTGCATCGAATGGGTTTCTGCCATAGGGACATGAAGCTGGAAAATACGCTGCTGGACGGAAACCCAGATGCACCGAAAGTAAAACTTTGCGATTTTGGGTACTCCAAGTACATCCCATACTCAGTGGCCAAGTCCAAAGTGGGCACTCCAGCGTACATTGCACCAGAGGTAGTGGGGGCAACTGGACCACAGTATAGTGGCGAAGCGGCAGACGTGTGGTCCTTAGGGGTGATGCTTCATGCAATGTTGGTGGGAAGATACCCGTTCAACGATCCGCAAAAGCCACGGGATGATAGGCGCACCATTTATAGAATAATGAGCTACGCCAAGGGTGAACTTGCGTATGTTCCGCCTGGGGGAACCGAGGAGGGGGGTGTCGGTTCGCTGTTGATCAGGATGTTGGTTCCAGAACCAACGCAGAGGGCCACGTTGCAGGAGGTGATCGATCATCGCTGGACCAAGCAAAACCTGCCTGCCGACTTTGAACCAGTCTCTGTAACCAATAAGTCTATGCATACGGCGCACCATGACGTGCAGACAGACGATGAGGTGATTGAGGTGCTAGATGAGGCCAAGCATATGGGCGGAGATGCCTTTGGGGGAGAGGGGATGCTTGGGGATGAAGCTTCGCTCTTGGCCGGAGACAACCCATCTGGCGAATTCGATGCCGATTGGATGACTTCTCCGGCCAACAGTGGACGGGACCTACTGCTATCCAGTGCAAGTATGCTAGAGGGTGAAAAGCATAGCAGCGAGAAAAATAGCACGGAAAAGTGAGCCCGGTGAGTCATCCTTGGCCCGATGGAGGTATGTTTATACTGAGTGTATATGAATTTATGCTTTATGCAAGGTATTGGCAAAAGTCTGAGCATTGTCCAGACATCCAAAAAGACACTTTTTCATAGTGTTTGGTAGTGTATCAATGTTTTACTTCTACAGCTTGTCAGTCCATCGTTGGATCTACGGGTCCTCATCTTCTGAATAGCTGGCCCCTGCTGGGGTCCTTGAATTGAATTGCCACTCTCCGACGTTTCCGGTGCCGCTCATACCCTGCTTGAACCATCCATTCAATCCTGGCGCCAAAAATTCCACAGAACCTTGCTTTATTCCACCTTGCGTCATGAGCAAGTATGCTGCGCTGAGGGAGCGACACTGTTTCCCATACGGAAAGCCGGTGGATGCTTGCAGCGATCCTCCTTCTGCATCAGCAAGAACAACACCTGTTGCACTTTGGACGGATGGCAATGCTTCTTTCACGAATTCTGTATTGGGTTCCAACGGCGTGACTCCCTGGGAGAGGAGCAGCAACTTCTTCAGCAGTTGGGCAGGGGAGTTGCCTTCCATCCTCCGGTAGAGCGGCACGTTCACACTCTCTAATGCGTGGAATACGCCGAAATCTTCTGTGGGCCTCACGTCCACCATGATCCATCCTTGCTGCAAGAGTTTCTGCGTCTCTTCGACGTCCACGCCTCGGATTTTCCTGCCTTCCACCAGATACTGGTAGGCGTCCGGCCAGCGCACGCCCAGCTTCGCCGCACGCGCCGCCACGGACGTCCTCTGCCTTCTTCTCCCGTCCTTCCTTCCGTTCCACGCCTTTTCCATCCCTGGTCTCGTCGCATGCGCCATTGCAGCGTGTCCTTTTACGTGTCGGAAGTCTGTCGCACCTTCTTCGTTCCAGATCCCTTCCCTCTCGACCGCACGACCCAAGAGACCGATATCTTTTTACACAGAATCGATACGTTTGGGATTCGATCGAGATCTCTGCCCCATCCGCCGTCCGGGGCAGATCCGCACCGGGGCGATCCCGATGTCTTCGCAGCCTCGTTCCTTTTGCATCCATAGGGTATTTTCGGCGGTTCGGGTTTGGGCGTCCCCGGGACGTCGACCCACGTCGAAAGGAGCACGTTCGAGCTGCGCTTCGTGCTTCCTCGACGGCAAGGGGCGAGAGGAGGCGCAGAAAGGGCGGGTTCGGAGGTATCGGATCCCGATCGAGAGGGTCGTGTCGCGGAGGTGTGGAACGAGGGGAGGGGGGAGAAGAAACACGGGCATGGGAGGTGGCACGAGGAGGAGAAGCAGACCTGGGAACCACATGCACACGAGTTTGTGGTGGATGCTCGCCTGCGCGACTGCCGTGCATGGCGTCATCCTGAGGAGTCCCACGGGAAGGCTGGTGTGTGGATCCACCGTCGTCGTCGACGATGGTAGCCGCGATACCACGTTCGAAGGAACCATCCAAATGGGGAACAGGAGGACGTTCGGAAGCTGCTCGTTCCCCTACAATTTTGGTCTGCACTACACTACTTCCAACAACGAAGCCAAGGCGGTCTATGCACCACTGCTCCCTCAAAGAGGCTGTTACCTGCTGGAAGAATGGCACCCCCGAGTTGACTGCAGGGTGCTGCCCGGAGTCGGCGGAGAGAAAGAGGTGAAGCCGATGGAAACAAGTGAAGATTTGTGGACAGGATACCGCACCAGCGACACAAACGTAGAGTTGAAAAGCTATGGAACCTGCGTCTCGTCGGGGGTCCGGGCAACTGTGCGCGGGGCGAACAACACCGCGCAGGATGTCTACATAAATCAGCAAGTAGATGGGGCGAACTGGAACCCTTTGCTTCAAATGATGTTTGAAACATCGGGTGCTGAGATTGAGCTCACCAGTGATGGGATATCATGCAACAATAGGGCTTGCAGTTCGAGCGCCGATCCCAACTGCAGGAGGACCCAGCAAGATTGCCACTGGATTGCAGATGCCTTCAGATTTGTATACATCGGTAGCTCCTGTCCGCCAACGCCCTGGCCAACAAACGGGCAGCTCAACGGTTGCTCAACTGGCGGGCTGAACCAAGGAGTGGAGGTCGCTGCAATGTACGATCGTCGTTTTTCCAACATGCCTGATCAGGAATCAATCGATTCGTGCAACCCAGATGACGGTGATATTTGGAGCAAGGATTCGTCGAGCGGCGTCCCTCAAGAGGTTCTCCTCTGGATACTGGTTGCCATCGGCTCCGGGGGGATCGTACTCTTTGCAATGTATACCATCTATGCTGCAGCGACTGGTCATTTTGGCGGGGGTTCTAGAAGTGCCCGATGGGCAAGTCACAGAGATGGTGCCATGCATGGACACCTCCCTGCATCCGAGCAATACCCTCTCCAGATCGAGTCACGGCCAAGCAAACCCCTCAAGTATGCTTTGGTGGTTGGTCCAGACGGTCAGGCCCGTACCATTGCAGTGGAGCTGGAGGACGATGTCCAGGAGGTTGAGTTAGTTGCTCGTGCAAGCAACGAGTCTATGAGAGGTGGTGATGCTGCACAAGGCGCCTCAGATGTCGTCATTGCTGTGGATAGCGAGAGCAACGCTACAGCAGCGAGATCGAGGTCGGATGATGGTGAAGGGAACCCTGTCGACAATCGGATGGCACCATCTTCGCCTCGGCACACGGAGGTTACCACCGTTGCACCTGACCTTGAGGAGGATTTTGTGTCTTCTCCGGCCAGCCCTTCTTCCTCTCCTCGCACCTTGTAATGGTTCTGCTCCTCACTGCACCTTCGTTCTCTCCGTTCCGTTTGCACTTGTGTTGGACAACACGACCGGTGGCTGAGGACCAACCTTTCTCGGTTCCACCATTTCTGAGGTGGAGGGCCTCCCTTCATCCGCCCTGTCACCCACCTTCATGCGGCCATGCATGGCCCCTTTGATGGTGGTGCAGCATCCCTGTGGCGGTGCACCCCTTTCTCTTGTCCGAAGGAGAGAAGAAACTCCCTGGATGGGAAGCGAGTGGGATGGAGTGGTCCATGTCGACGGCATTTCGCAGCGCAGGATGGGACGTCGAAAGCCGCGTCGCACATCCCATGGCGCGGCTTCGAAGGCGCCTTCGGACGCCAAGGAGGTGGAGGGAGGCAGAAGCGAGGAGGAGGAGGAGGTCGGAGGGACGCACGATGCGTACGAGGACGTCCAGAGGCAGAAGGAGGCGTTGCAACGGAGAGTCCTGGAGCTGGAGGAGACGAACGCGGATCTGAAAGGCGAAGCAGAAGACGCCAGGTACTGGAAAGCAGCCCTCCATCAAATCCAGGACGAGCACATGGAGCTCAGGAGGGAGATCGAGGCCTTGCGAGAGAAGAAAACGCATCCAGGAAACAAGGAAGAAACGTTTCGCGTTCGCATGGAAAAGGCTGAACGGGCTCTTGAGAGGGAAAGAGACATGGTCAAGTCCCTACAGAAAAAGATAGAGGCGATGGAAGAACAGTTCCGATACGTGGATGCCACCAAGGAACGCTCCGCCACTAACGAGGACCGGATACGAAGGCTGGAAGAAGAGTTGGATGGAGCGAAAACGAAACTCAAGCAGGAACAGGAAAACAACGCATCCCTAGGCCTGCAAATCATGGATATGGAGAGCCAAAGGACCGTTTCGGGCATTGATGCTCAGGGCATCAGTAGGGAACTGGAGCGGTTGCGGCAAGAGTATGCGCAGACACAAGCAGACGCAGCCGCTGCGAAAATGGCCAGTGCGGAGGCCGACGAGGCGTGGAAGAGGACGAAAGATGAACTTATTGAATTACAGCAAGAACGGGAGAACCTGACCGCGAAGATTGAGTCGGTGCAGGAGACGATGGTGAAGCTACTCCAGCTCAACGATGAGCTGACCGAACAGGTCAACAGAAAGCAGTATGACATAGATGAGTTGGTGAATCATCTTGCTCAACTTTCTCAGGATGATTTGGAGTTGGGTGTAGAGGAAGCACGTTCTCCTGCAGAG
Source organism: Picocystis sp. L7 (assembly GCA_020975725.1). NCBI lineage: Eukaryota > Viridiplantae > Chlorophyta > Picocystophyceae > Picocystales > Picocystaceae > Picocystis > Picocystis sp. L7. The sequence goes on from QXJR01000012.1 coordinate 466,693, forward strand.
TCTGAGGAAGAAGAGTCCGTTATCCAACAAGCCGACGGGCAAGACGGAGAGGCTGCTCAAGCACAAGTAGTGGGAATAGAGGACCAGTCAGACGCTTTAGAGTCCCATGGATATGCTGAGCCGTCGCCTGGCGTTGAGACTCAGGAGGCAGGCAACGAAAACGGTCCCTTCACATCGGTTCCAGTTGTTGCAGAGCCACCGGATCGCTTGGTGATGGATCGTGGAAGTGACTCTGAGGTGCAGTTGGGTCGATCTCCACAAAAAACAGGGCTCTGGAGCTACATTACGGGAGCTGATCGCATCGATGTCGACCTCAATAAATAGTCTGCATTGGCCTCGCGTATCATTGAAGCGGCTGGCAAACACTGTCCACAACTGCTTGTACTCTCTTTCTCAACTCGACCCAGGCCTCCTTCTTCACCCGTTCTGCCTCCTCTTGTTCCTTTTTGAGTTGCGACAGTCTCTCTTGGAGTCGGTTCATGCTTTCCCTCTGTTTCTCCAGTCCACTTACTGCGTTCTCCTTCTTCTCCTCGTCAACCTTCGCCCTCTCCATGAATCTGGCTTGGAGTTCTTCGATCTTAGCATCTCTTTCTTCGACGGCTTCCTGGAGCTGCGTTTGAATTTCTTGAGCTTCCCGCAGGCGGACATGAAGCGCCTCGTTCTCCTCTCGAAGTTTGGCTATCCATTCTTCCCTTTCGTCGTTCTCCGGGTCAACTGCGTTCGCCGGGGGCACAGCTTCGGCGTGCCTTTCATCTTCCAGACGCGTGTTCTCAACCACACCTTCGTCCCCACGTTGTTCCTCGTTCGTTCCTTCGTGTCGGAGCTCCGCCTGCTTCGATTCTTCGCCTTGGCTTCCCGATTCGACTGCTGCTGGTCCTGCGTCTTCGTCCCGCGTCTCCGCCGCGTTCGAGGCGGGCGCCTTCCTCGGCGGCGGCTTCGGCTTCTTCCTGGCCATCTGGCGTCCGCCTGCTGCCTTCCTGTCGCCTCTGGAGCGGCGAGAGGCGCGCTCGGAGGCGCTCCGAAGCGTGCTGAGACGCACGTCTGCGAGCACGTCTGGACTCGAAATGAGCGCTCAGGTGAAATTCGCGCGCCAAAACCCGGCCCTGGGGGGACACAGGGGGAAAAGGTATCGATGTCCGAATCCGAAGATATCGATGGGAACGGGGACGGGTATCGAGACGTGGGGGATGGGGGATCGATGTCTCCTGGGCGGGTGGGAAGAGGGGGGGTGGGAAGGAAGAGAAAAGTGTGGGATGTACTTGCAAGCCGTGCATGCAGCTCGAAAGGAGACAGCATAAAGAATCCTCACCAGCGGTTGGACCTCCGCGCACACAGGTTGCTGAAGAGAGGCGGGAAGCGGAAGATGCAGATGTCCTTGTCCAAATACAGCACCGGAAACGTTGCAATGGTCTCGAAAAACAAGATCTTCCCCAAGAAGTTGATGGCAGGATTCAGATTCTCGCCGGACATAGGCTTGTCCATCTCACCAACATCCACCCAGAACTTGTCAAAAGACACCATGGCTTTCTTCGGCTGAGGCAAACCAATCCCACCGCTGCTGTTCAACCAGCCCTTCTGGAACACAGGAGACCTATACTTGACGTTGGCTTGGATGGAGCTCCCTTTCTGGAAGTCGTAGGACACGTCGATTTTCGAAAGAAAAAGCGTCGAAAGCACGACCAGGTGTGGCGCATACAACAACCTCCACGTCCCGTTCCAAGCGCTCTCGGTTCCCTCGTACGTTCCCTTGGTCTTTCCGTCCTCGATAAGCACATCCATCGCGTTGAGGACGTCCTTGGGCACGTTGTAGATGTCCCAAGGGCCCCTTCCGAAACCGTCTGTGTGATCCATGAGCACTTTCTTCGCATCCTTCACGGCCGGATCCACCTTGGGCTGGCCTTGGAGGAACCTCGCCAACGCACCTGCGACGCCCACATGAGCTCGCTTACCACCCCGTTCGACCCTCGCGGCTCGAGGACGCGACGGGAGGCGAAGGGAGCCGGCGTTCGCGAGCATGACGTGTTGGCGGTCGTCGGTGCGACCAACTGTTCCCTTTTTCGTGGTGCGAGACCCCAACCTCATCCACGTCACTCGCTCCAAAGGACTGCATGGCTTGATCGAGATCATTCGCCTCCTCAATCGATATCTTTCGAACCCAAGATAGGAGCAGGATCGATCGAACCCGAGGATAGGACGAACCCTTCTCGAATGGGTGGTAGCACACCCAAGAAGTCCCAAAGGGAACTCTTCTACGGCGCAAGCGACGATCGTGAGGAAATTCCTCAGCTAAAACACGTACTAGGATCCCGTTGAGGATGCCACACACCTGCATGCAACGCCGATGGTGATCTTCCCGAGTGAATAGGATGGCCATTCCTCCTCCTTCGAGCGACCATAAACGAGCCGCGTCACCTCGGTGATGAGTCTTGGAGGAACCTTGGCGTACGTTTCGCAAAGTGAATTGCATGATCGTCAATGCAAGCGATTTGGTTGCCTATCGCCGGCACAAACTTGTGGGAATGGTCCGAGAGAAACGTGGATGTAAAGTCCTTGCTTGGCCAAATCCGACTCACGGATATTGGTGGAGAATCTTGGGTGGCGCTTCTTGGACATTACATAGACACTTCCATGTCGGCTCACGATGACCATAAAATCAGTTTATAGGAATCTTGAGTTGTTCCACGGAGGTCTTGAACCATTGGCATGGAAGCGTAGACTAGGATGATGCATGTGCACAAATCTATAAACAGCATGGACGAAAGACTAGGATGTGCATGGTCGCAGTCCTCATGCAAGCGTCGGTGGTAGACATGAAGATTGTATGCCTTCGATGCAGTGGTTGTGAAGCTCGATTCACAAGCTATAGGGTCGTGCGAGACAACCAATCTTCACAGTTCGTGGAAAGATAAAGGGCCGTTTCTCGATCATTGTGGTAGCGCATTCTATACGAAATTTCCGTGCAGGGTACATCGGTAGCTTGACCTAGCGAGGAGGAACGGATAGCTAATGAAGCTCTCTAGGGTCAAGGCACGTGCTAAAACACGACTTGTCTTTGTTATGCCAGAAGTGGAGTATTGGAAGAGCGACAAGAAATATTTTTGCGTTCCATTGCAACAACTTTCAAGATATTGGTTCATTGAAGTGAGTGGGGTTTGCAATTCGGGTGCAACTTGTGACGAAACCATTTGCTATCGCGGACTTGCAAGGCAATCCTGTCGTGAACTCTGGTGTTCCTTGAACGAACGTTGGTGAATGCATCGATGGTGCAACAAAATCTCGGATTCTAGAAACAATTCGTATGTTGCATCACACGCTCGTGGCTTTGTGTTCAACGTAGTTCGGTGATGTTTCACGTAGCTCACCAATGTTGGATCGGCAGATGAATAGGAAACATTGCGGCAACATTGATGTTCGTAAAACGCAAGGCAAAACCGTTGAACGTTCGTGGTTCTCTTCCACTCCTACCTCCACTATAGAAAGTGTAAAATCATTGTCTTCTCTCTACTTCGCACTTCGAATGCTGTGGCAAAAGATCATCGCATGGTGAATCTTTGCACTCCATTTGATGTTCATGGCTCGCCATCTGGTCCAAGGCTGAAGTGATGCGACCTTGATAAAACCCTTCTCGTTCGACTGAACCTAGGGTGTATGTATCATCCGACACTCTGGACGATCGTGGCATGCTCCGGACGTGCACGCGAACGAAGGTCGCCTGCACAAGGGGTACCGACGTACCTGAAAAAGTTCGAGAGAACGTGGTTGACGTCCGTATGGGCGCGGAGAAATCTGCGGTGGGCCAGCTGCTGCAAGAGCGAGGCTTCACTGCGGATGAAGTGAGAAGGGCCGCTCAGTTGTGTCCTCAGTTGGGGAACTTTCAAGTGGACGGTACCAGGGAACGGCTGAACTACATATCATTCGCTGCAGAGAGGGGTTTGCTGGGTGATGTGAGTGTGAATGACTACATAAGTAGCCAGCCATGGGTGTTGAACGGTGATATGGATGTGGTGCATGAGGACCAGGACATCCTCGTCATCAACAAAAACTTTGACATTCGCGTGGACATTCCTAAAGGCAAGGAACGAAAATGGATAGGGGAACCCACCGTGGTCGATTGGTTGGCAGATAGATACGCAGACGTGTCCAGGACAAGTCCAAAGTTTGTAAACCAACTCGACTACGGCACGAGTGGCCTTATGGTCATTGGACGAACCAAGCAGGGCGCTAGCAAATACTCCAAGTTATTTCAGAATCGCCTCGTATCCAAGGAGTACACTGCTTTGTGCTTTGGTCACCCAACCTGGAACTCTACGGAGGTAACTGCACCCATACGGACTGGCGAAGGCTTCAAAATGGAAGTCGCTTCTCCAGGCGATAAGAGTGGCAAGCAGTCCACTTCACTGATGCAGGTTCTAAGTCGGGGCACATTCAAGTATGGACCCCATGTTCACGAACCGGTTTCACTCATTCGCGTGCGTCCTCGTGAGGGGCGCAGGCATCAGATACGAGTGCACCTCGCCATGACCGGCCACCCTATCTGTGGAGACATGACCTACGCCCCTCACTTGCACAACAAGCAGTACTACCCATACCGTCTTTATTTGCACGCAACTAAACTGCAAATGCATGCAGGTCCCGGTAGCATTGACCTGTTTGTCCCAGCTCCGTTCGAGCCGATCGTAGAACAGTCTAGTTGATTGTCAGGGCAGCCCTTACTTCCCAAATAAATCATCCCTTCCTGCAGCACGAAATACGACCATTCTACCATGTGGAAGAAAATAGATTGACGTGTGGTGTTCCCCGGCCAGTCCATGTCCATGTTCTGCTCCTTCCCAAGAAATGGGTGCGTCGGTGCATCCCCAAACGTTGATTCCGATCCACGGATACGTTCCGCTTTCTATCCCAGCTTTGACCATTTCCACACAGTGTTTGATCTGTGTGGGCAGAAGCAAACCGTTCCACTCCAGGGTGCCTACTTGCACTCGCTCCCATTCCTGTGGGAAGAGCTCTTCCGCCGCGCTGGCTTGACAGGCCACAGCTCCCATCCATTCGTGTAGCAGCCCCAGCTTCTCATGGTTCCAGCACTCCTCCAGGACTCTCGCATCTGGCACTGGCATCTTCGTGCATCGGCATTTGGGTTGCATGTACACCTTCTGCTGCACCACTTCAGAGAAAGGGGAGAAATTCACCTCTTGGCTGCGTCCATCGCTTCCCACACTTGCACAAGCGAACGTTCCCGTTTCCATTCCACGTTCCAGGCGTTGTGCGACGCGTTCCCGGAACCGCTTTCCAGGCAAGAACTTCTTTCCCGCCAAGTTGACACGCACGAGGTATCTCTTCCTCTTTCGAAGGCGCGATTTCCTTCCCACGAGTCCGAACCTGCGATAGCTCCTTTCGCCGACGGAGACGTACAGCACACCGTCGGTGGACACGGCACACACGTCGTCTTTGTCGATGTTCCTCTCCAGCTGCAAGGCCGCGAACTGGTTGGTGCGGTTCTGGACGTGTCCGTGCACCACGTCTGGCTGCACAAGTGCGCTGGGCGAAGCCTGGACGCGCACGTAGAACGGCGTTTCGTCGCCGAGCGCGTTCCTCCACTTCCCCTCGTCGCCATCGCGGTGGTGCGGGAGCACCAGCTGCATCGCCCTTTGGAAGGGATGCGCATCCAGGACCTCGTGCGCATCGCAGGAGCGCGCTTCCAACGTGGCCATGGCGGTGTGCCTTCGTTGCTTCACCTGCGCCTCGCACCGAGGCATGTGTTTCCCCCGACGGTGTAGGAAGAAGCATACGAAAATGGGAGCTTGGATTGATTCAAAAGCTGTACAAACCACGCAAGTACTCGTGGGGATCTGGACCAGGGATGTCTTCCAGATCTGCGCGTGGCAAGGACACAAAGAGGACCCGACGACGTCGCAAGTACCATACGACCAACAAGATGATCAGAAAGCCAATCAAGCAAGAGCCGATCGTCACCCAAAGGAAGGCCACGTGACTTTCCTCCCAGTTGTTCTCCAAATTCATGCCAAAGATGGCACCAATCATGGCCACAAAACCAAACACCACGGTGAAACTTGTCAATATGACCTCCAAACCAAACAGCTCGTTTCGTTTGGAGTTCAAATCGATGTTGATCAGGTCTTCTGTGTCATCAATCTTCTGCTCTAGGTTCCGTAGGCGCTTGTGGCTGTTGTCAGAAAGCATGTAATAGATCTCCAACAAGGACTCCACATCGTCCATGGCCTCCTCAAGGAGCGAATTCGTGCTAGCACTGTACTGACCGGTCTTGGGTGTGACAGGATCTGCCTCGCTACCATTACTCGATGAGCTTTGTTGGCTAATCAGCATGTCTCTCATATCGTCGTCGTCGTCCAAAAGCTTCTTCAACTCCTCCCTGATGTTACCTATACGGTATACCAATCGATTGAGCTTGATCTTGATCCAATGGACCCTTTCTAATCCTCCTCTGGAAACCCTACTGGCCAGCTTTTCCAATGCAGGGATCGCTTCCTCGACAAGCTCGGCCACTTCCTTTTCCATGGCCCCACTTATCTCAGCCAGGGCGGCCTCCAACACCCGGAGCTCAAAAGGAAGGTCTTTGGCATCCAGACTAAGCGCGTACTTCATATCCTTCCTATCCACTGTTTCCTCCATGTGTGTGGTCTTCAGGGACAGACGTTCGAGCACCTCGTGGACAAAGACTTTGACCGTACTGGAAGCCAAGATGTAGCATTTGTCTGCAAGAACCACAGCTTTGATGTATTCCAGGTTGAGCACCAGTGCATTCTCACGGATAAAGATAGAGGAGGGTGTTTCCGAGGGTATGAGCGGATCCAGTACCCGCATGTCTCGATAGGGTACCTTCAACCTGGATGCCAAGTGGTACTTGTCCACGCAGATCGTCTCCAGGTTTCCCAATTCGTCGATCTGGTACCAGTTGGATTTCCTGTGCACAACGTCTCTGGGACGTTGCGGCAAGGGTTTTGCCGCCGTTGAAGGCGTTGGATTCGGTGCCACGACGTCCGAGAGCTTCGAGGGAAACGACAGGGATCGTTTTCGCGAGAATTTCTTCGTTCGGTTCGCTTCCTCGGTCCCCCTCAGCAGCTCCTGCGTCTCCACTTCCGACAGGGCGCTCCCTTGATCCGTCCTTCGCGCTTCTTCGCTCCCGCAGGCGTCGTCTTCGTCGTGCTTTGTTCCGTCCGCTCCATCCATCCTGCGTGCTCCGAACCCCGTCCACCTTTTCGACTCCGCCTCGGGACTCGCCTCCCACGCGTGCAGTCGCACGTCTTCCTTCTCCTCGACCTTCGAGGCACCACTTCACCGCTTCCGATTCCCGTCGGGATGCGTTGGCGCGCGCTTGCGTCGCCGGTGTCGCGGCACGTCCATCGACGTCGATCGGAATGGGAATCGATTGGGAACAGACCGAAGGGAATATTCCCCATCGAACCCGAAGCATCGATGGGATAGAAAGGACCTTTCCTCGATGCACGGAACGGGAGGCCCAACCGGGCCAGGGGAGTTTTTTCTCTCCCAGGGTTCGCGTCGGAAGTGGTGCGCGGTTCGGAAAGGCGGACGGTTCGCCTTCACGCGACCTAGGAGCGAACCTGTTCGTCCTTCGCGAAACAGAAGTGCACGACGATACGATCATGCCAGTCCTTCCTGCCATCCATTCGCTCGTCCCAGAAGGAAGATCCGACGAACAGGCTTGCCTCGTGCAGACCCAGCACGCAAAACAAGGATTGGCCGGCCCAACACCCAATCCGTTGCTCAACATGGCGGAATTGAGTGTACGAGGCGAAGAACAAGCATGGATCGATCACCTGGGTATCGTGAAATTCGCTGTCTGCCTTCAAAGAGGTGGACCGGAAAATAGAACAAGCATGCGAGCACCGTGCGAAAAACGCAAGGGGGAACGGGGGCAACTGGCCGAAAACCTCGCGACGATGAATATGCAACTGCATGGAGACCAGAGCAAACACGTGTATGCCCTGCGTCGACCAATCCAGGCATTCAGCATGGACGATATCCACGGAGAAACATGGCACAGAGAAGCTAGATCACCGAACGGTCGTCTTCGAAGGGCTTGCAAAAACGGTGGACACACGTATTCCCTTGCCTCTGAAGGCCAAGAGTACAGGGTTTCCAGTTGGCCGCGCTGATCAGCAAGGTAAAATCACCACGGTGTGTGAGTGTTTCTACGCTCCACGTGTCTAAAAACCATTTATTGCTACTAGCTGGAAGATGACAAGGGTATCTGGCCAAGAGCAGGGTAGATTGTCCACCATCTGGAGAGATCGCTGAGAGCACCCCCCTTTCTTGTAGGAAAAAGAATATCCACCGGCCAAGCTTCTGTTCGTACTCCCAGCGCATCAGAACAGGATGGAAAGGGGGAACCCCATGCGTGAGATCCCCTGGCACTGTTCGCAAATAGACCTGCTGCATCCATAAAGGCTTTGCTGCCAGTTCCTTGGATCGGGTGCACAAAGGGAACCTAGCTGATGTCTGACCGAAGCATTGCCTTATTGCATCCTTGCTTGCAGCCCTCATAGCAGGGGCAGCAGGTACTTCACATATGCATACACAAGACTTCCAGTGAACATGTAGCCATCAGCACGGTCCAGGATTCCTCCATGTCCAGGAATGAGGTTGCCCGAGTCCTTGACTCCAGCATCCCGCTTCATGGTTGACTCGATCAGGTCTCCAAAGACACTGCCAAGGAAAGTAATCATACTCAGGAGAATGGCGCCCAAGGGAGTAGCAGGCCAACCCACAACAGCATATCCGATCCCAACCGCCGCAGCCATGCTACTCAACAGGCCTGCAATTGCTCCTTCCCAGGTCTTTTTCGGGCTAATGGAGATAAGCTGGGTGCGTCCAAAATTCTTCCCCCCAAAGTAGGCCCCGGTGTCTGCTGCAATGACACAGACCACTGAGAGGAAGGTTGCGGCCAGTCCAACAGAAATCCCTTTCTCTCCTGCGATTGAAGCCAGCGTTCCCCACTTGATGGCCGCCACGGGCGTGGTTAGGGCTCTCATCTTCAACCAGAAGCTGGGCAGGAAGCCACAGTAGAAAAGGCCAAAGATGGAAGAGGTAAGCTGGCTGAACCTCGGTTTGTTCGATTGCAGCAGATTCATGGTAAGTATTCCGAATCCAGAGACGGCCAGCGCGGCCCCACTCCTCCCTTGGAAGATTTGCGTCATGAGGACTGCGCTGACGCAGAGTGCGGACGTGGCGGCCGACACCGCTCGGGTCGGGGGTTCCATGCCTTGGCTGATTCCTTTGGCTGTGACGAATCCGAAGTACTCTTGCGTGGCGTGGTACACGCTCACGGCTGCGAACGCTGCAAAGGCCCAACCACCGGCGCCGATGCAGCTCAAGGCCACAGCTCCTGCCAGCGTCCCAAACACCACGCGGTTGGCCGACGGTCCTCGTCTCGGCCTCGCCGTCGCGTCCTGTGCCATGGCCACAGGCCGAACCGCGTATCTTGGCTTGCGAAGGACGTTCCTGGCGCTCTTCCTGCGTCCGCATGCAGTGTCCAGCCTCGCCGAGACCCTTTGCCTGGCCATGGTGGCAGGGTCTTTCCACAACGTTTCCGCTCCAGCCGCGCCTTCCCTCCGCTTCTCACACGCACAGGTTCACGTGTCCTTCCACCTCCCTTTCTTTCGGATCCCAGGTGCGCTCCTTCGCGCACGTGAAGCCTCGCGGAGCTGCGGCTTTGCGCTTGTTCTCCCGGCGAGGTTGGGCCACAACTGTCCGGTGGGTTTCCGGATGGGATGCAACACCCGGGTTTCGTCTCCCTTTCGACCCGACCACCCCCCGACTACGTCTTGGGTTCGAACCCGACCGAACCGCCCTTTCCATCGGAGGATCCTGCCGAGACACCGGACCTCCCCCGTTCGTCGGGCGGGTCGGGACCCGGACAGAGGCCGAAAGGGGGGCATGGACGACGAAAAAAGGAAACAGGGCGAGGAGGAATGCCCCCCTTTTGGGGGGGGGAGGATGGGATTGCAGGCGCTGTCGGCGCTCAAGCGACAGGCGTGGAGGTGTGGACCGACGTAAGACGTGCAGCAGCCAACACACGTCCGTGTTCGCAGTGCCTCGCGTCGACCCAGGAGAGGGACAGGAGCGTGCCACCGCCCAGGGGCAAAACCTCGACCAACAGCACCCGCTGGGGATGGCGGAGGTCCACGCGAGCATTAGGAAGGACCTCGCACACTGCACGGCCCAAAGCCTCCAAAGTCCCCTGACGAGAGAAAGAAACATCCCCGCGACGCCTCAAAACGCAGGCGAAACGCTCCACATCAGATCCGTAGCACCGCACCAACGACACGATCGATGTTCGGAGCGAAGCCTCGTCGCTGCCACAACAATCCTGGACAGGCACGAAACGCTGGCAGTGCCTTGGAGGAGGCACACTGCCTTCTCGAACGCCGTCCACGATCTTCTCGAAAAGCTCCAGCAATTTCGAAGCGTCCAGCTCCGGACGCATGCGAAGCAGGATAGCACCGGAGCCGGCCATCTTCACTCCCACGACCTCCGAAGGACACTTGGCCCAACCAAGCAGGGTTCGTGCCTCGACAAACGCACGCTTCTCGGCACGATAATGGCACGTGGCCATGAACCCCAACGGACGACCTCGGATTTGCTCGATCGACACGTATTCGAGACGCATGGTTCCCGCTGGTGGCACGTCTTCTCCTACGTCGGAATCGACGCCAACCCTTGGTTCGGGAAAGGACCGTCGCATCTCTCCCTCGGCCGCACGACGTAGATCTTCGTCCATGGTGTCCCAACCGTAGGCCTAGTTCTTCTTCTTCGCGGCGTACTTCTGCTGGAACCGCAGCAGCCGCCCAGTGATTTCCAGCTTCGCCTTCTCTCCACTCCAGACCTCGTGGCGCATGAAGTCTCGTTCGAGCTTCACCAGTTGGCGCGCCACGGGGAGATAGGTGTCGTAGCTGGCCCCGTTTCGTAGCAGCACGGTCACCTTGTGCAGCAGGGGGTGCAGTTTCTTCGGCGGCATGCGCTTCGTCTCGCACGTGCGCTTGGACGAACCGCCTTCGACCGTGCTTCGCTCTTTGTTTCTGGACTTTTTCGGAGCCTTCCCGTCGGGTTCATTTCCTCGCGAACACGATCCTGGATGCCCGGTTCCAGCTCGGATCGAAAGGAAACGGATCCCCTTCTGATAGGAAGACGATGCACCCTTTCGAAAGGAGGAGAAAGAAGAACCGGGACTTTCCCAAGGGATTTCGGGTTTATAGGAGGGACTTCCCTTTCGACGAGGTCGGTCTGAACCCGACGCGATCGGAGCTCGAAAGGATCCCACTCGTGCCTTCCCGGCAGCTTTTCGGACGATCCGAGACCGTTCAAGACCGAGGTGCGCGTGCCGTGCAGCCTCCGCGTGGAATCGTTCCGAGAGTCGCCAGGTTCGTTTCTCCCACACTGACCTCTCGCTGCTGCAAGAAAGGGCAGGGTGCTTCGACTTCCGACGCGTCCCACTCCCGTGGAGGTGCTGTTCGCACCGGATCGCCAAGGCTGCGAACCCGCACGCCCGGATTTTCCGGGAACCCCACGGGCATGGCTCGTCGCATCCCCATGCATTTGTTTCGCATGTCCTCGATCGTCTCCATGCATACCTGGTCCTTCCGCTTCCTTCTCGGCATGGCTGCCGACGATTCGCGCTTCCCGCCAGAAGGGAAGGCTCTCTTTCCTCTACGCACGCGTCCACGCTCCCCCCTACTCCCCGACGAATCTCACCCGTTTCCCGAACCGCGGTGCACGACGCGCCGAGGATGCCCCCCCCCCTTCCCAAGGATCGGCGACCGGGAGAGAAGAAACTCCCTCGTAGTTAACCGTCGGGTTAAGTCGAGTGGCGCTCGTTCCTTTCGCCATTTCCATTTCGATTTGGGCGCGATCGCGTCGAGGAGATGGCCACGCGCCGCCGGATCCACCGCGTTTCGGAGGACGTGGCGTCGCCTCCGCGTGCGATAACGCCGACGAGGAGCCGTGGGAAGGGGAAGGGGGAGACCAAGCCCTGGAAAGACGCGGTGTTGGCCGCACTGGTGCTGGCCTTGGGACTCCTCCTCGGCGCCGCGTTGGAAGCGAAGAGCTTGCTGCAGCTGCCGAAACCGCTGCCGAACGATGCGTCCGAGGTGCTGTTCGCGGAAGGAAGAGCCATGGAACACGTGCGAGTCCTGGCCGATCGGATCGGAACGAGAGTGGTGGGCACGAAAGGGTACCAAGACGCCATCACGTACCTCCTCGATCAAGCCAAGGAGTTGGAGCAAATTGGTGGAGACGATTTCCACGTGGAAGTGGATCTGCAAGTGTCCAGTGGAAGCTTCCCACTCAAGTTCCTCAACAAGTGGATCACGAACACCTACGCCAACATCACCAACGTGGTCGTGAAAATCGCTCCCAAGGAAGGAACGCCGAAACCGGGAAGCGGAGTGCTGGTGTCGTCGCATTTCGACACCACCGTTGGCGGAACGCCCGGTGCGAGTGACTGCGCCGCATGCGTCAGTGTAGTTCTCGAAGCTGGACGGGCATACATTGCTTCGGGACGACCTATGCCGTTCCCGGTTGTACTGCTGCTGAATGGTGCAGAGGAACCCTTCTTGATCGGTGCACATGCATTCCTACTGCACCATCGGTGGGCAAAAGATGTTTCCAAAGTGATCAACGTGGAGTCCACTGGTAGCCATGGACCCGATCTTGTCTACCAATCCGCAGGCGAAGACATTCCAACTGCTCTGAAGCGCTCCCCCTACCCGACCTTTTCTGTAGTTGCGCAAGATCTCTTCACCCTTGGAATCATTCCTCAGGACAGTGACTTCCGCATTTATTCACAATCCAATTGGACCGAACATACAGGGAGGAAAAAGCTGTATGGCTTGGATATGGCCATACTGCTCGACAGCTATGTGTACCATACACAGAGCGATAGAATAGAGCGTATCAAACCCGGGACTGTACAGAGAATGGGAGAGAATGTACTATTCCTCATGAAGGAATTCGCGAAGACTGATATTTTGGACACTAGGTCGTATCAAACCGGCACTTACTTTGAGATCCGAAGGAAGTTGGGGGTCTCCTACTCCAAGAAGCAAGCTATGGTACTTCACAGTGCACCCTTGGCACTGGCAGTGATGCTGATTGGGTGGCACATCAATAAATTTGGTGGTGCAATAGCAGTACTAAGGAGCATTTTGCGTCACATTACAAGCTTCATTCTGTCTGCTTTGCTGCCCGGAGCTCTTGGTTTATCTTGTGCTTACATATCAAGGCAGCCAATGCAGTGGTATTCCCAGCCAGTTGTTGCTGTGATAGCCTTTGTGCCTGCGGGTTTTGCTGGTGTAATGCTACCACACTGTCGCTGGAATGAAGGGGTTAACAATTTTGAAGCAGCACGCGCATCTGCATGCTCAGCCCTCTTCACTGGTCTGATCAGCTTTGGTCTGACAACTTCAGGAGGAAATAGTGCATACTTATTCGCGGCTTCCTCCCTCAGCAGCTCGTGTGCCGCAGTTTACTTGTTGTCCCAGACAAAGAAATTTAGCCGGGTGCGTCTCACGGTCACAGTCATGTTCTTCCACTTTATTCCTTGCCTACTGGCCTACCCTGTCAGCGTGGCAGGGTTTCTTATTGTGGTAGAAAAGGTGGGCTTTGCTGCAAGCGTTCCAGGGAATGTGGGGATCACCTTGGCAGACTTTGTCCTTGGAGCAATAACAGGCGTTCTCGTGTTTTTGGTCACTGGTGGCTTTGCATCTGTGTATGCACTTGCCACGAGAGGGAAGAAGGGCGCAACCTGCATGCTTTGTGGATCTACTCTTTTTGCCCTGGTGTTCATGCTGGCGTTGTCGCAAAACCCCTACACGAATACCTATCCCAAACGGGTGTGGGTGGGCCACCTCCATGAGGCAGATTCTACCCCTCCCAGCGGCAAAGTCCTTGATTACAAGGCATCTTGGGCGTTTGGAGGCATGGACTCCACCCCAGTGGAAGCTCTAGATCCTGTTGCGCAGGCAATCAAGGGCCAAAACATTGTATCGCCAGTTCCACTGGAGACTTTTGAGGCTGTGTATCCCGCTAACTTGGTGTGGCGTGATAGTTTGCTTGCCACAGGAGCGCCTCTGTCCGGGAACATGCCTCCAGTCTTGAAACTTCAGTCAGCAAGCAGGAATAAAAACGGGACAAAGCACCTCTCCTTCCAGTTGCAGTACGGCACCCCCATGTGGATCGCCCTTAAGATTCAGGGCGAGCTACACTCATGGTCTCTAGGAAATACCTTGCCGACAGAAGCTGACTGCCACACATGTGTACCATACTACCTGGTTCGCCATGTTGGCTTGAATGGACCTTGGGATTTTGTGTTGGAGACAGATGATCTTGAGGGGAAATTGAGAATTGACCTGTCATCTGTATCTTCTGAGCCGACACCCATGGTGAAGGCATTGACCCACAACTGGCCGGACTGGATCGCTGTCATGGGTGGGGAGCTCTTCAAGAGCACGTGGATATATTGAGTTGTCTTTACCGGTGAGACGGAATTCTTTGTTTCATTACGGGAAAAACAGTGGCAACCTTCAGTAGAGCTAGTCTCCCTCGACATAATCTGGGTTGTTCTTGAGAATAACAACGCCCTCCAGCACTGTCGTCATGGGAAGGTACTTGGTAGTTGCCAGCTCAGCCCTTTCGCCAACATTCAGTAGCACTGGGGTTGTGTGCGTTTGGAACCCTGTAATTGTCTTTGGTCTACCTGCCTGGCCCACAACGTCCACAGCCTTGCCCACTCGAACTGGGACTGGCAGGGCCTTACCCTCCTCGTCCACGGTGACCAAAATGTTGGCCCTCATAGCAACCGTTAAGAAATAAAGGATGTATGCATGCTTCCCCAAAATTGACGATTTCATATCCAAACAGCTAAACAGTACGCAGAAGATTCCTGCCAAGGATTCCAATGATAGGAGGCCACGGTCTGAGTGCTCTGGTGTGAGAGTGATGAGTCCCTTGCCAAGGTGAACAAGTCCCTGAGCAATCCT
Organism: Picocystis sp. L7; assembly: GCA_020975725.1. Classification (NCBI taxonomy): domain Eukaryota; kingdom Viridiplantae; phylum Chlorophyta; class Picocystophyceae; order Picocystales; family Picocystaceae; genus Picocystis; species Picocystis sp. L7. The sequence continues at coordinate 481,725 of QXJR01000012.1, forward strand.
GACAAGAAAGAGAACATCAGGCTCTTTGTAGTAGTAGCTGCTCAGCTGTCTTAGAGTCCCCGCAACCCTTGCATTGTTCGTTCCGGCTGCAACTAAGCCCAAAGCAAGCACAGCATTTTGTGCTACTTCCAAGTCTGCATCATGACTCAGGCGACTGAGCACATCAGTTGCCAGTATGGTTGGACTAGACATGTTGAGCAGTGCCAATGCCAAGGGTACTGCCTTGCGAACAGGCGCTTCACCATACTGGAGTAGATGCTCCAGGCTTCTATGAACCATTTCCGAACCCAGCTCCTCCCCCATGGCAACAGCAGCAATGCCAAGGACCGCGATTGAGAATGGTAACCCTTTCTTTCCCTCACTCAGTTCCTCCTTCTCTGTCACTTCTGTGCACTTTGAAAGGAAGGACTGCACCTTGAGAACGTTTCCACTCGTCGCATAAGCACATACGTCCAGTGTCAACTCGCAGTAGTGTGCTATTTCTGTGTTCAAGGCCTTTGCAACCTCAATGGTTGCATCGACAGCATCCCCCTTACCCAAAAAGAGGAGTCCCAGGCCAAGGACCATGTAGTGCGCAAACGGATCTTTCAGTTGGTGTTCAGGCCTCATCATGAGGGCTTGCAGGATTGATTCACAACATTCCTCCTGCGCACTGCCCAGAAAGACCAATCCAATTGCCACAGCTGCGAACCCAGCCACTTCCATGGGCGTTTGCTCGTCTCCAAGAAGAGGCAAGAGGAGTTCTTGGACGTCCTCTTTAGACGTGCCAGCATAGGCTAAGCCCAAGCCCATTATTGCACCAATGCGTATGCTTGAGCTATCTTTGTTCACACTGTCACTGAGCAAGGCAAAGGCTGGGTCGCATTCATCATGAATATTTGTGTTGATCATCCCCACTGCAAGCAGTGCTCCAGCAACTACATGGCTATCAGTGCTATACAAATACTTATCTATCTGTGGCAAGCCACCAGCCACATCCCACATCATGATCATGCCAAGACTGGCAGCTGCACTCATTTTTCCACGCTCTCTATTCTTGAAAATCCAGTTCACTGTGCTGTCACCTTCGGAGGTTTCTGTAAGCAGCTTGTCATGTCCAAACCCAGCGTTGACGAAGGCGTTCACAAATGAGCTTGCTAGGTTCTGACGTGCGGAACTCACGGTTGTACTGGTAGGTACACGTCCCTCGATCAGGTGCGACTTGTAGATGTCTTCTGGCGTCTTGGCTTCCATCACGTCCAAATCTCTTGCCACCATCAAGAACTGCTCGTTTATCCTCGCGTTTCCCAAGATCTCCATGATGATTTCTCTCTCAGACTCATCGTTGATGGCAGCTGGTCCATCTTCCAGGTCCAACGGAACATTTTGCCGGCTCATCATGTAGGCTAGCTGCTTCCTTTCGTTGAGGGAGGCTGCATGGTTGAATGTTTTCACGATTAGATCCATGTTGTTCAGTTTGAGTGCCACTCTCATGGCATCTGGCAGTTTATTCACCTTCAAGTACCCGTCGTATGCAACTTGGAGGGTGAGCTTGTCTTCCGGTTCTTGCAGATAGCTTGCACAGCCCAGGAGGTAGAGGCACGTCCTTTGGTAATTGCCTTCGTCGATGTGCGGTACGATCTTGGACAGCCTTTCCACTTCGAGGAGCAGGTCCACGGCTTCGTGTTCAGCGTTGTGCTGGAAATGGTACGGAACGATTTGATCGACCAGTTCCAGCAGATCGTCGACCGGTTCTTCTTTCGCCATCCTTTCTTGGTAGGCGACACCGATCTCTCCGGAGAGGTTCCGAACGTATTCGTGTCCCCAGCTTTCCATTCCACCCTTGGTTCCCACCAATCGATACCTGAGGCTCTCCAGATGGTCTGTGTGGTACGCCATGGCCAGGACGGAGATGACGTCGGCGAGGAAGCGCTTGTTTTCTCCGTCGATCATCTTCTCGTAACATTCCTTCAACGTCAAAAAGTGCGCTTTGAGGAACTTCAGCGGTTTTGGAACGCTGGTCATCGTGCTCGTGGAAGTTCGGATTTCCTCTCTACACGCATCCGTGCATGCGAAGCGGTCAGCACGTGCACCAGGTGTCCTACTCCGACGTGCAACCCTACGTCGACGTGCACAGTTTCCGTGTCTTCCAACCTCGTTTTCGCGCCGTTCGTCGTTTTTCCTCGACGTTTCCGCTCTTTCCGTTGGCCTTTCTGGTTCTGCTGCACGCACCTGACGGTGTCCAGCGCCGCTTTCTGCACGTCTGCCTTTGCATTTTCTTCGACGATCCGTTCGACCAGGAGGTCGAGGTTTTCCTTGAGCCCACGATCTTCTTCCGTGAGTTCTTCGTCCTTGTTTTCCTCCCCCTTCTTCTTTTCCTTCCCGTTGATCGGTTCCGCCTTCTCTTCGCGTTCCATCGCCATCCTCGCCTGCGTTCCGAAGCGCAGCACGATCCGCGATCGACACGCGCCAAAGCACGATCGTAATGCCACACCGTCCCCTCCCCTCCTGGGTTAACTCCTTCGTGAACCGCATCCCCCTCCCCACCTGACCGAGGGCAGAGGGGGAGGCCGTTGCTCCAGGGGCGGAAGGAAGGGGGAGGGGCTTTGCTCCAGGGGCGGTAGCGGTGCTGGCTTCGTGCTGCGCGTGCTGCGCTCGAGCACGTGTGAGACTGGCACGGCGATGGCGAGCTTCGACGAGGAAGGCGACGGGAAGGCGTGCACGTCCCGATGGACGGGTGGTGGGAGCGTGAAAGGAGGGGAAGACGTGGGAGGGAGACCAGGGGAACGAAGGAACGGAACCCACGGGAAAGGAACCGAGGACGCACAACTCCTGGTCGAGATACGTGAACGGATCCTTCATCGCATGAGAGGATGCGAAAACATCGCCAAGAGGTGCATGGAGCAAGCGAGGCGTAACCGTCCGAAGAAATGCCAGAGGATGGGATCCTCCTACCCGCTGCAAAAGGGAAAAGTGATCTCCAGAACACGTGCCTTCCAAACCGTGCCGAAGAAAACCACACGTGCGTGGCAGAACCAAAGGCGTTCGGAAGGTCGCAACAACACCGAATTTCGTGAGGCGAACGGTCCGCCCGTGTCCCCGAACAGCCTGAGCACCTGTCGAACACCAATCGCACCAAGGAGCGGACAAGCAGCCAACGAAGACGTCGTCACCACGAAGAAACACGATCGAGACTGGACGGACCTGGACTACGACCCCGTGGAAAGTTCGAAGCAATACAACAAGTATTTCCACCTGCTGTTTTACACGCTCTTGCAAGGCACCAGAGCATCCCAA